>CM067086.1:18289506-18722006 GCA_034008185.1 Gorsachius magnificus
TCATGCTGACATACAGTATTTTAATTAATTTTATTTTTTTTAAGAGAATTTGGGCAGTTGCTACTTGTCACTGCTTCTCCGATTTGTACTAATTAAATGGCTTAACACTAATATATGCACTAGTATCACTGGCAAGCCATGAAAAGCTAACAAGAAAAACAAGATATAATATATAAATGGCAATACCAAGAATGAAATTTTAATATTCCCACTCCTGAAGAGTTTCCAAAAATGCTTTTAGATTCACAGGACAAAATACTTCATATCAAAACCTAGGTTTTGACACATTAACATTTTCTCCAAAAGCAAATTCCGACTTCTTAGTTGCATCAACAACTTGAGTTAAGTCATTCACCCAAGATGATACAGGTACTTGTCATGATAGATGTTCCACAGACAGAGAAAAATGAGCCTGGAGAAAAGAGGGAAGCACCTCCAGTCACTTAACTTAGTGGCCCAGTCAGAAATAAGATCTATAGTCTATGAATTTATTTCCTGACAGTCGACACTAAATTACACCCCTGCATGTGGCAACGCTTCGTAAATGTGATAGTTTGGATCTCACTTCATATTTAATATAGAACTTTAAACTACATTAAGCAGCCTGAACAAAATTTGCAATCCAGCAAAGACTGTACAATTTCATAACAGAAAATAGAGTAATTTTCATTCCTGCTATTTCGTACTAAATGAAATGTCTTTTCTAGATATAAATCATTTCCTATTTGCATTATAATTAAACTGTGTGACACTTCCTGTGAATAATGAAAGAACTTTAGGGTGCAGCATTTTGGTCCTTTAATCTTTTGAGAAGCAAAGAGATGGAAGCAAGGTGGCCAGAGAAAGAAAACAGATGAATATGAGAACAAATGGTGAAGGTACAAGAAAGTACGTGTGAAGTGATGATAAAAGTTCAGATCAGCCCCAAATAGCCTATCATTATGAAAATATATTTCCATGTATTAGTACTTCTAATAAAGAAGAAATTTCTACTCTGAAATGAGCCTAAATGTATGACTTGGTTTTAAGACTGTTCCACGCCTCGCTCCTTCACAGCTCCAACAGCAGCAAGCTAATCCACCTACAAAGAGAGGAGGATGCTTTGAAATGACAAGGAACAGCCTTCCACTCCTTCCTCAGCCCACTGGGATTTTGCTAACTTTAAAAAAAAAAAAAAAAAAAGGCAAAAAGGAAAAAAAAGGAAAGCATTGCAAGTGCTTGAGTCCTGCTGCTGGCTGTGCCACTGATCTGCTGGGTAATGATGGGCATATTAAGTCATTTGCATTTATATCCCCAAAGACTATTTGGGGATGGGGAGAGGCAGAGCCAGAGTGCAACTAGGAGCAACATTCTCAGTCCTCAGGCAGCACATGAGACATGTGGGAGAGATGATCAGAGAGAGCAACATGGATGTGTAACCACCCCTAGATTAAACATGTACTGCTTCCGGAGGCCAACAGAGTCACCTAACCACCCTCCTAGGAAACTAGGTCCACATTTATTACCCTGGACAAATCAGTGTTTCTTGGATTCTGCAGTGTAGAACACCCCTATCAGGAGCCCTTACAAGGGACCCTCCTCCAGGCACTTCCCTGGGAAGAGAGAGATGGGCAACACCTCAAGCACAGGGAGGCATCCTAAATCAAAAATTTATTGTTAAAAATACCATTAGGCCACTCCACAAGCAACGTACACCCACAAACAGAAATGCTTTGCCTAAAGTCTCTGACCAAAAGCAGCAGCTACTGCTGGGTCAAGGGTGTGTTTTGCCAAGAACCCAACCCCAGGGCCGTATTCTTGGAATGCTCTGGGTTACTATGCTGGGTCCCAATAAAGCTTATTTTTGAGTTTTAATTACAATGGCTTTGGCATGAAGTGCAGGGGTGTGCATCCTTGATAAGACAGACAAATGGGATACATAACAAAGTAGAACCTACGGCCTCTAGGACATTTTACCAGTGAAAATAGGAGTGTTCATAGACATCCAATTACAGACTTTAATGAAGGACTGCACAGTAGGACATCTAACTTTACTTTGTCACAGCCCCATTACAAGTGACTGAATTGCCTTGGAGAGCTAGACTTTTCCAACTATGCCACCTCAGTATATTCACCAATAAAAATTAAATAACTGTATCTTTAAAGTTCCTGGAGGTCTATTGATAAAACTAACTAACTAAATGAAAAGATAACTGGAAAAGGTAATTTCTTCAATTTTTTGTCTTGGAGCTCATCTCATATTTTCAGCAAAGACACAAAAAGGGGGGCACAACTTTGGTTGGTACAACAGGGGCAATTTTGGAAAGCTCTGCCAATGCCAGGGAATACAGGAAATTCATTCTGAAAGAAGGGAAAGGCTGTAAGGACTTGCCTAATAGCAACAGAAAGAAAAGTAATGATATAAAGTGTGTGATTCTGCTTGAGAGCCTAGTAACAAGCATTTCTGCTAAAAGATGGGAAATTATCACTGAGAAATGACTGGGGAGGATAAAGACCATATTAATCAAGCAGAGGATCATAGGATAAGGAGGCTTAGCTTTGTTGAAAAAGGCAAAAGCTATCTAGAATTTATCAACAGAACATTTGTAACAGAAACACGAAAGTATTAATGCCATAAAACAAGGCATAATGACACCTTATCTCAATACAATTTTTTTCAAGTCTGCTAAAAAAAAAAGAGCAGAGCAGAGCCACTAGGACATACATGTGAATTAATAATATTTTATAAAATGTAGTGTTCCCTACTCTTATTTCACCTAGCAAATTCAAAGCCAAGAGAAGGTATTATTCTTTTGTGTAAGCTCATTAGGGGCAAATAAAAAGATTTTTTTTATTTATTTATTTAAGACAAAGAACAACAAGTTGCAGACCACCAATGCAAATGAGTATTAACTGCCAGGAATAATTCTTCTGGAAATCAGTGGAAGGTCCTTAGCCACGGGATCAGCAATTTCTGGAATATCTCTGCAGGCTGAGCAGCATGATATTTACTTTTTTTTTTTTTTCTTAAAGAAACAGCTAATTTTAGGACAGGTCTGACAAACCCACAGACAGCATTATGTGACAAAGTCACCCATGGTAAGTGGGAACTAAGTCAGATCATCTGAAAGCCCCTCGTGTTGCATAAAATGCTAGGGACTTTATTATTTTGTTAATAATAATTGTTAATATGATAACATTCTAAAGACGACAGCACTGCTTATTCTTCATAATACCAAATACCACAGGGTAAACCCTGTGATTCGCTTTCCCTTCTCTGTGTGAACATAACTTGCCTGATTTCTGTTATAATTTTCTGTTAGCTATCAAGAACTAGCCATCACATAATAAGAACACTTGCTTATTCCTAGACTAGCCTAACAGTGCTTTGAATACAAAACATGGGTTTCTTTGAGACAGGAAAAGACAGGAAGGACTGGGGAATGGAAAGCTATTGATGTTTCAATAAATACTTTTCAAAAATGTTTGTTACATTTGCAACTTCTCCTACAATGTTCCTGGGGATCAGCCGGGTCTGCCTATATATAAACCACACAGCTTACAAGTAACTATCTTCTCCTTCACATAAGGCCCAATAGATCGTAAGAGCTAATTTAAAAACATTACGATTTCTTGTTCAAATGTGCAATTAAGAAGAGAAATGAAGATTGAGATTAGCAATGGCAGAAGATCTCTAAACTTTATATTACACAATTAACATTTTAAGTAGAGCAGGTCAAAATAACTAGGCTTTTTACTTGCTTGCAACACTGGAAAGCAAAACAATCATGCTTCAGGTCAAATAATGCTTCATTTATTTTTTAGCATTATTTTAATGTTTTCAAGGGTTTGTAAAAACCATTTCACATTTAAAATTGGAAACATTTACAGGGGTTTCAATGCTGCTCATAGGCTTACAAACGGATACAAAAGTACATCGGACCTTTACACATGGAATAACCATACATGAAATCCTGGTGTGTTGTTAGTTAAGCTCTATATGAATGCAGAGAGAGTAGGATAATTCTGCCAGAAAATTTAAACGCTTAATTTAACCAAACAGTGGTCCCTCGGACTATTGAAATAAATGGAAGTTAAAGGCTTAGGGTTACAAATTATCATCTGGCAATGCTCATTAAGAGTACTGCTAAGCAGCAATGTCATACAGACTTGTCCTGATTTACTTAGCAGAAAATGCATAAATAATGCAGGCCAATTTTCAGGAAATTAATAGAGATGACATAGAGGTGAGTCACTGTGCTCAGGCTGTTCTACCTTGGAGATGGCTGCTGGCCTCTTCCCTGACCACTCTCACAATGGGGAATGATGCAGCAGAGCAAGACAGATGAATATAAATTGGAGATATGAAAATAGGTCTTAATTCTGCAGAGGACTGAAATAGTATGCTTACGTTATAACAAAACAGATTTAAGACATTAAGAAAATAATAGTAAAGATAGAGAAGCATATGAACAGGCTATCTAGGGCAGTTGTGCAATCTCCATAAATGAAGATTTTTAAGAACACTTCATATAGATGTGTGAAGAAAAGGTGCAGCTCATCCTGCAACAGGTCAAAAAGACCTGAAGTCCCTTCTGTGCTTATTTTCTGAGTTGAATTTTGTCCTTTAACCAGCATACTTGGCCCTAAGTCATTCTCTTGTCTTAAGTTTGCCTTAGCCAGTTACTGACTTCAGTGTACTCAATAGCAGGGAGCAAGAAAATAGTCATAGAATCATTAAGGTTGGAAAAGATATCTCAGATGATCAAGTCCAACCGTCAACCCAACTTCACCATGACTACTGAACCATGTCCCAAAGTGCCACGTCTATACATTTTTTGAACACTTCCAGGGATGGTGACTCCACCACCTCTCTGTGCAGTCTGTTCCAATGGTTGACCACTCTTTCAGTAAAGAAATTTTTCCTAATATCCAACTGAAACTTCCCCTGATATAACTTGAGGCCATTTCCTCTTGTCCTATCACTTAGTCATTTCCATACACTTTCATTACTTTAGAGTTCTGCTAAATGCAGCTAACTGGGGAGGAAGAATAAGAAGCAACACAGATTCCTGAATTCAGATCTTGGCAACGAAGAAAAGGAGGAGCCAAATGTCTCAGATACTGTGTTTAAAATTCTTTCTGGCCTACTAAGAGATACATTTATATATTCTACTATGAACTTAAGCCCAGTTAATATTTCTAAAAGTCCTCCTAGTCCTCTTCCTCCTGCAGCCTCCCCCAATGGCAACAGCTCAGTAGCTTGCTTTTGTTATAACCCATCAAATCCAATTTGGTGGGATTCTTTTCCATTTCAGCTTTTTACCTTGGTTTTCCTATAGCATCTCACAGATCACAAAGTGTCTGGGATCTTGCAGAAGAACATTCACATTAAAGACTTTTACCTCAGAAAACTGGAGTTTGCCAGCTCCCTAGACCCAGGCTCTAACAATCTCCTGAGCAGAGGATGGCATTTCTGTTCAGCCAGGTTCACAGATGAAGTATTACACATCATGTCAAGGATGAAAAATTTCAATGGATGAAAAAAAATGAAGGCATAGATTCCAAGAAAATGTACTCCACTATAATTCATTAATGCCAACTAACTCAACAAAAGTTACAGTAGTATAAAAGCAGTTTAAGTCAGAATAAAATCAAATTCTTTTCCTCAAAGGCAGCAATATATTTGATCATATTTTAAGGCAGTTATCTGCATTCTTTATTCAGTAAATATCAATTTTAAGAGTGTTAGATGCCAAATGCCACAAACCATACATACATAAAATGGAATACATAAATGATATTACAAGATATTGAAGAATATCACCATGACATTTTCACTGAAGAAGCCAACAGCTCTGTTATTGTCTAGAATGGTGTCTCGCAACTCCTGAATAACATCTGATTCCTAATTAAAATAACACAGGCATAGGCAGTTTACATTTTTTATGACTTTCCAAATATACTTTGGACCTTAGCTAGCAAGACGATATTGTGGGTGTAAAGAAATACAAGCTCTTTTACAGGAGCTGCAATGAGAACTGAAAAGAGGGAAGTTTAACCCCAAACCCAGCCGACAGGGAGGCACACCATGAAAAAAGGTAAAGAACAAATTCACCCCATCACCACCACCACCACATAGTTCTTGACTACTAGAAGGCAACTTGGGTTTTGATACTATGAAGGTGCTGTTAAGCCTGAGTTTATGCCCTTTCTCATCTCCTTTCCCAGTCAAAGCATTTAAGCCATAACATGCCTTGCCAAGCAGTGTTAGGCTGTCTGAAGAGGATGGCCATTTTTGAGAGGAGGCATAGGAAATACCTCTTACTGCTTTTCTCTGCTATTATTTGCCTCTTCTGAGTTGTGCCAGGGGAGGAATTCAGAAGTCCTCCCCCTTTCTCCCATCTCAGAGAGGCAACAGATACCTGGCTTGGCTGCGAAATGCTGCTGTGCAGAGGCTGGCGGCAATGGGGCCCCAAGCCTGACTCCTGGGAAGGGGATATAAGGAATGCTCCCCACCTCCCTGGAGCAGCACCGAGCCCAGTGAACCCACAAGACTGGCTCTCTGCGCAGCAAGGAAGTCAACCCTGTTGAGGTATCACCTCCCATCCAGGCTAGCCTTACAACAGCCGGTACACAGGCAGAGATGAAATTCAGTGTAAAGCTACCCTGAAGCATAACCAGCCATTTGGGCTGGTCCTATAAAAGAAGAAATGTTACTTTGTTCCAACCATCAAAACTTCTGGTTAAAACTTAGCAGTGGTTGGGATATGAGAAGGTGATGTCTCAAAACCCAATATATTTTCTTCTTTTATAATGGAGGTAAAAAAATAGTAAAGTGTATCTTTTGAACTTTTGTATTAATGAAAGGAAAAAGGGCTCTCAGGCAGAGACCTTGAATGTCAAGTGGGTTTTATGGCTATGTAATAGACCCTGAAAAACAGACGGGTTTAATAAAAGTCTCAGTCACAGTATGTAACTACTTCCCTACAGAATTACGTCATCAGTGCTTAGCGAGATTTGTAAAGCAACATATGCAACAATACTAGGCAGCTAATCTGTAGGTTACTAGGACCAAGAAAAGTCACTCAGGAACTCTGCATATTCCCAGTGTTCATACCTCCTACCATTCATAAGGTCAACTGAACATATTGCAAGCTAGGCTCTCATTTGGACTTATTTTAATAATTTCTAAATTGGATATGGTTCTCTCCATCTTGTACTTGTACAGTATTATCCAATCTCCTAAAAATCATGACAAATCACCTGTGACAGTTAGTCATTAGGATTCTTTCAAGAATAAAACTAATAACTCAAACTCTGTCAAAATGAACACTCTGGAGGAGGGGGTATTTTGAATTGAAAAATAATAATTGCCTTTTAATTACAAGGCATTTTCTAAGATACTTTCTTATGTGCAAGAAAAATGCTCTCGTATGAATTAACAGCTAGAATCCTATCACGTCACTCCATGTGCATTTTTTCAACAGAGCTACATTTTTCTGCCGCCCATACATTACCCTAAACAAGAGCAAAAGAACCCTGATTTTCCCCAGAGCTCTGGCAAGATCGAAGGACTGTCAAGGTTAGCTTTTATGAAATATTTCCACAAGTAACTGGTCATACGAGATTTTGCAATAGCAAAGTTGGATGTAGGGTACCTTGTGGAGATATTAATTTTTAACAATGGTAATGATATTACTGCATTCTTCTGTACTGTAAAGAAGCAGTACTTCTGATCTTGCTCCTCTTGACAACTAAAATGCATCAACACATTGTTCAAGGAAGATATTTTTTAAATACACACGAAAATCACAACTGACCCAATTCTTGTAATTAAAGATAGAAAAAATATTGTTCAACACCACCCTATTTCCAAGACTCAAACCAGGTCAGACCCATGGAACCTGTAAGCTTTGCAACCTGTCCAGAAAGCAGCTCTGTCCTTCCCCACCACTTGCTCCAGGACTGAATTTCTGTCAAACTCACCCAGAGACTGCCAGCTTGCTCACACACTCAACCTGAAAGGCGCTTCGAAGCAGAAACAGGGCAGTCTTTAGAACAAAACTTTGGTTCATCGGTGGCTGTGCGTTCTGCACAAAGTGACATTTCTGCAGAATTTTCAAGTTAAAAATATGCAGATAACATACTAACCAGTGACAAAACGTCCTTGCCAAGTCTCTACTATTATTAGATACTTAATATCCTATCATCCAGCTAAACTTCCCGTGCCGACTGTGATTTTCTAAGGGATTATTTGTGCCAGCTCTCTAGCACTGGACTAGATGAGGTTTGAACCTGAGCTGTTACTGATATGCCCACTCCACACATGACCCTCCAAAGTTATTTCTTCAGCAGCTCATCCACACTAAGCTTTCTTTCAAATTTGTGGGTGGGATGGAAAGAAGATACAGGATGTAAAACTGCACACCTTATGTAAGGCAGCACATTTTATACCATTTCTTTAGCTCTCTTGGTGCCCAAGTGGTTTGTTCAGACTTCACTAGACTGAAAGAGCTCCCAAAAATGGGGAAAAAAAGTGTTTCAGAAAAAAAGGTTAAATCACCGTATGTGTTCTAGATGAGAAAGCTACACAAAAACAACTGCCTCCATACCTGCTATGAACAAGTACAACAGTAATAACTGAGTAATAACACCTTAGTGTCCAACATATTTAATTCAAAGCACTAGGAGAAATGATCTGATATTCAGGAGATTACATATTGCTCTTGATTAGCACAGCCGGTGCTCTTGTCCTGTATCCTTGACTAGAAAGACTAAATAAGCAGAGTCTTGCAGAACACATACTAAGCTTGTGTTTATATATATATATATTCAAGTTTAAGCCTTCCATAAATCTAAGGTTATTCTCCTTGCAAAAAAACCACCAAAAAACCAAAAAGCCATATATATAACTGACAATGATACACTTAATTTGGCATGGCAAAACACAACCTTCTTTTCTTTGGAAGAAAGGAATTAATCTAGAATGCTAATCAACAAGGACAAGAGTGTTTTCTGCAACTCAGGACCTACAGATCTCCTTGATATGGCCATCCTTTTTCATTATTTCTCTGCTACATGCTCTCAGACCAGATGAGGAAAGATCAACAGACAACCTGGGGCAGCCAGGGAAACAGACAATAATCTTGTTTTCAGCTGAGGATCAAAACAAGCTTTGAGGAAACTAACTCTGGGTTTTATTTTCTTATAGAAGAAATGCATTTGTTTCCCAGTGTGCTTGAGCGGCAGGAGATCTATGAGTGACCAAAATAATGTGTACCTCAAGCCCAAAAGAGCCATAATTTATTTTAGTCACAGAGTGCAAGAAGCTGTCTTCACAGAGCGGCCTCTTCCCACCCTTCCACAGACAGACTACTCACTGCATTTTAAGAACAGACACACAAATACATATGGAGGATCATATCTAGTTAGTATTTGTTGAAGTGCATGTAGCATTCCCTGAGCATTATATGGATTTGAAACCATCTAAGCCTCTAGTTCAGCTGTCAAAGTTAAAAATATTTAAGTTAAGGTCTCCCTCCCTTTTTTCCCCTTTCTCCTATTTTGATTCTGCAAGATAAGATAAATGCCAAAGAAATCCACTGTTTAGCTGCAGAGATGAACAACAGTCAAGGGCGAGAATCAGAAATAGTTCAAATGCCCTAGCTCACCAAGAATGAAGCACACATAAAATCAAGCAAAAAGATCAGTAAATAAGAGTCATCATCGCAACATTCTTAATTCAGACCCAAACTCCACTACAGTTGAAAGCTGCCAATCACAGTGGACTTAAAACTGATGAGGCTGCCTCATTTTATCAGTTAGATGCCAACACATTCAATCCCCTTTTCTAAACCTGGAGAAAGCATCTCTCTTCTTTCTGCTCTGGACAAATAAGCCTTTTCGCACTGAGACAACAGCCCGCAGAAGAGTGAGCCACAATGAAGATGACGTTCTCGTCAGTACCATGAAGAGCCATGTCCAATTTTACTAACAACCTCCGTTTGGTAAAAAGAACAATTTCAAAACCCAGTAGCCACAAAACTTACAATTTTCAGCGGCACGAACACCACACTCTCACAGAGAAGCTAACTGCCGTCAGATTTATGAGATGCTCTATTCCCAGATACGCCCTCCAAAACCTGACACTAAGTTTGCAGTAGGAAGAAACAGGGCTAAGAGTTAAGAGACCTTTGTTGACAGAGCAAATCGCATGGTCTCTTTTCAATTACGGGACCATTTTTCATCTTATACTCACAGAGGAAAGGAGGAGGCAAAGAAGAAAGAATAATTATAGCTTATAGCTCCTATCAAAGGGTTTTGTATAATCCCTGTTTCAGCATTGTTTTTCTTTCAATCCACAGAAAAAGAAAAAAAAAAAAAATCAATAAAGCAGCTAAATGTGTGAAGTTGAGTGAGTTTAATTGGAAGCCAGGAAAAGAAACATCACATGTGGGGTATGACAGTTCTTCATTTTACATGGCTTTTGTAGCAGACAAATGATGATTTTAGAGGAGTAGCCTCTGCAGCGCTTGTGTAGATGAACAATCTAGTTTCAAAGAATTGAAACCAGGAGGACAGTTTCAAACAGTTCTTGCTCAGACTTTCAGCAGTCAAACCACTGATACATCTCCTATACTTTCTTCCTCAAGGCATCCTAATGTAAGTTAAGAACCGATACTAACGTCTATCTTTCACACAATAAAATAGGGCTTAGAAAGAAAGCAGTACACATTGTTGGAGAAATATGTCCCACAGTTTCAATTTCAAGAAAACACTCTAGTACTCTCACCGCTATTCTGTACAAGGAGGCTTCTCTGTTTTCATCTCCATTATATCTCGCTCACACACAAAACCCAGACCAGAGAATAACAGGCCTCAATGAACATAAGGGGCGACAATGAACACGTCTGAATTTTACTGCCCTTAACGCAGTATTACTTATCTACCTGTTATATCAGACTAGCTGAACAAACAATGTTCCCTACCAGTATGGTGGAAACAAGATGTCACAAGATCATCACAAGAGTTTTCTTCTGGAGAGAAGTTAAAAATCTTTACGTTCACAATTCAACAGCTCGTTCCACCCTGGAACTGGCCATTTAAAATTGCTCCCCTTTTGAACAGAGACATATTTCAAGCCTTGCTTCAGACAGGTCACACTGAGCAGTGTATGGGCAAGCCCCAGTCAGCCTTTGACCCCAGTGGACAAAACCAACCAGTACAAAACGTGGCATGAAAGAGCGTCAAGGAAGCCTAACAGCTGAAGTAACAAGAACTGCATGTGGGGTGTTTACCTGCCACTTGTGTGCATTATATCAAGTCCTAACCCTTTCTACAGGTACTCTGCTGTCAGAAGCTTCAGATCTACTCAAAATGGTAAAACAAAAAAGTCTCCAGAATACTGAAGAATAAAGAAAATAAATTTAGGAAACTGCCTGCGTTCTCTGAAATAGATGTAAAACAAAGTGGTTTTTTCCCCTCATAAAGATTTTGAGTCACAAGAATATATTGTTTTCTGTGAAAAAATGTGTTGTTTTCAGAAGTCTTCAAAGTCAATTATACAATATAGTTTAACATTGGAAACCATATATAGCATTTGAAAGCATGATTTAATACTAATATATGTCAAGAGCAAAGTACGTTGAGTAAGAAAGTCTGCCAAAACAGCTTGAAGTTAATGAAAAGGCTCATCAAAGGAAATACACATCTTTTAATTTTCAAACCTTTAACACTTATTACAGAAATATCTTCAGCAAAAGATTCCTCTCTTGTTTTTAGTGCAAACAAGTAGTATGGGTAGTGTAATACAAGGGCCTAAAGAGTCACACACAGATATAGATGCACAAAATTAGTGGCTTTTGTTCTGAGATGATTTGCCATGATATTAAATTCTTGACAGCTTCATTATTTATATACTTCTGATGTAAGCAGATTTCAGTAATAAAGACACCAAAAACGAAGGCAAGTTGCAGGCTAGTGCTACATCTATCTCTCAGAGTGAGGGACCTATGAGAATCATATTCAATAACATAAATTGCATTACAGTGTAAACAAAATTTAACCCAGGTGAAATGAATAAAGCAGAAAATGACTGTATTAAATGAAGATGACAGGGTGGAAATGTTTTCTATAAAGATATAGTTCTATAATATATTCATAGCCAGCAGCATTAGGACAGTTCCACACCAGTAGACAATTTCTCATTTTTAAACCTCTTTACTAAAACAAATAATTATATCTACTCATTGATTTTAGAGAAGAGACTCTCCTTTTAAATATTAATAAGCTGGGTTTTATACTGAATCCTAAATTACAGTAAGAGGTCCAATATATGGGTTGTTCACATTTTTTCAAATGAAAAATATTTTCACAGTAATGAAATCACTGGATAATTCTTACAGTTACAATACATGTTTACAGTCTGAAGCCAAATTTGCAGTACATAATTTTAGAAATACTCACATCTAAATGCCGTAATACTCTCAGTGCAGCCCTTATGTCCTTTGTCAGCCATCCTCTCCCCTCTAAGCCATTCTAAAGGTATATACATGCACAAATCTATACCACAGACAAAATCCAGAACTATAAGAATGAAAATATGGCGTTTACTCCACTTCTTTACTACTATGTAAGAATCCCTCCCCATGACAGCTAGCCAGACTCACCTGCCTAATTCTACAGATCTAGGGTATGTTCTTTCAGCTCAGGTATACCTTATTGGAAAACACAAGAAAACAACATCAGAAGTGATTAACTGTAGTATTTAGTTTGTTCTGATCTCCATAGAGCAAATGTATACAAAAATCACATATTATGGTTTAGAATCAGTAATGTGTAACTTAGACACATAAGAGACATTGTTTTCTGAAAACAAGCAGTGACCTACACCCCACAGTACACATATAATCCTACGTTAGTCTGGAAAGCATATTTTAGCAGTATTTATATTTACACTGAATTTAGATTAGATTATCTCACTTTCAAATTAATTTCTGGAAGTAACAGAACGCTCACAACAACACTGGTTATTTTGGGGAGGGAAGTAGAAGAAAAATAAATGAGAATTCATAAATACTGTGATTATCTGCCAACATTTACAAGCAATTTTTGCTCTCCTTTCTCAGGAGTTCTTAGAAGACACATCACTTCAGTCAAATACAAGCTGTATTTACATACATTACATATCCACAAAATACATAGGTTGCTAAAGGGGTTGCTTGTGATTTTCCTTCTGAAAGTAGGAAGAACCATGTACAGCCAAGTCAGCCCTTAATAATAGAACAATCAATTCATCTTTCCAGTGTAAACTTATCTTTTAAGGAGGCTTTACCTTGTCTTTTAAAAACCCAAAGAAAAAGAAAATCTTCTCTCTGGCTGTCTTAAGACAGCTGTGCCCCTGAAGCTGACCTCACCAAATTCTCAGGATCTCTACTCATGGCAGGGAACCCAAGACTTATGATGACTTTATACCAGGTCTTTGTTCACACCTTGCCTTGCAATGTGTGGGCCTGGTGCCTTAGGAGGACAGCTGCAGGGAATTTAATAAAACAGCTAATTATTAAGATTGATAAACAACTATGATCCTCCAACCTTTTTATATGAAAAATTCATTAGAAGTTTTTTCCAAAGAGGAGATAATCTCTATGTCCATAAATTGCCATGGTCCCTCATATTAGTGCTATTTTATACAGCACAACCAAAAAAATGCTGTTTTAAAATAACAACATGACAGTCGAGTTACACCCTTATGGCTGATCTGCTCAAAATTGGAATCTGCTGCTAAACTCTGCTCAAAATATTTAACTTGTCAATATATTTTTTTCTTATTTATAGTCCATAAATTGGATTCTAAACAGCCTATATAGTCATATCTGATGCAACGCACTTTCTGAAATACGTTCTGCGCTAACTCCTCTATCATCTTTCAGGAACGTCAAGGGGTTTTTTTTCCCCCCTCTTCTTCTATTCTCCTTCTAAGTTGTAGAAATAAACTAATAACACTCCAGGCATGTTTAAAGATGGTATGCTTTTTGACATAATCTAGAGAAAAGATGTCTGTGCTAAGTAAGCTTGTACCGCCTTACTTGTACACTTACTCACACAAGGTGCCAATATATATGATACACACAAGACAGGAGACTGGAATTACACCTCCATTCTTAGGTTTTGCTCCTGTGCTTACATTCCTCAACAAGCATAACTTATTTTCTGTATGCGCATTATCTGATACGTCAGAACACCAGTATTGCAGGGCATTCCTTCTCTCTTTAGACCTCCACCTTAAATGCTTTACAACATTGTACACTAATACAAGGTTTTTTTCTTGTAAACACTAAAATTCATACAGCCAAAATCTTCAGAGCCATGAAAAAAAGGTATTCAGTGCCTCCTAGTTCCAGACGGTGCTAATTCATTCACTAGAACAATTTGAACTTTGAGGATCAAACAATAGCTTCATCTTGAGTCCAGAAATTTAGAATCATCTACTGGCCTGGGAAGGAGCCAAGTATAATACTTAAGCGTTATACAAACGGTTAAAAAACAAAACAAAACAAAACAAACCAACAAACCCACAACCATACAATATAACCCAATGTTTATAAAGCTTGAGGTTTGTAATGTCAGATAAATGACTCAGATATTCTGAATAAAATGCTACTTATAAAATATTGTTATGAATGCATATTACCACTTTATATTCTTTCTATTCATTATGCTTTGTGGTTTCACTTATCCTTGGCTAGCATTTTCAGCCACCTGCTCATACACTGAGCTGTGCTTTACATCATTACTAGACAAATGAAATCGATACAACTACTCACAGTGTAAGACAACTCAGTGGTGTAAAAACTGGCAAAGCCTTTTATGACTCTGTCAGATAAATTAAGTTTTTATCTAATCCCTTTCACCAAATTTAATAGGTCAAGATTCCCAGCCTGTTTCAGTACAGTTGACCGTATAAACCAAAAGGTTATGGAAACCAGAAAGCCTGTAAGGCTTCATATCTTCACAAAGTATTTTGGGTTTTATATTATGGTTCAGATACGGTCAGCCCTTAAGCTTAGATATTGTGTTTGATTTATAATCAAAAGCGATATATTCTAATAGGGAAAAGAAAAAAAAAATTAAGGAGTTACTTCCTGGTTTGGTTGGACCCTTTTCTTTGTGTCTCAAAAATACTATCTTTCCTCAGTGGAGAACTGAAATTTGTTTTTACTCACAAAGGCAGTTTATGAAATTGGTCATTTTCAGCTTTATTGACACAAAATTCTTCCCTTAATTCTTTCCTAATTTTATTTCTCAATTTGGCTTAGAAACACTGCCTGTGCCCTTTAAGTCTGGTGCTTAATATCCAGCAACGTAAAGCAGAGTGAAACATGAAATCTAGAAATGTGAGTATACTATATGTAAGTTTCTTCAGCCAGACTGAATTTCGTATTCATGAAAAAATATCCCATTAAATGCAACAGAGTGAGGTGTCTTCCATTTTACCACAAGAGTCAATACAGTAGCCATGTCAAAGGTTCCCATTTGACAAATGTCAATTCCCATTCCCAAATGTCAAACATTTCCCCATTTTGAATGTTCTTCCCCCTGGAAGCAGTTTCCTACAAATGAGCTATTGCAATTTATTTTTACGGTGAATGAGTTCACTGTTCAAACCATTCAGCAAATTGACCAATAAGTAACCACTTTCATTTTGCCAACTGTAGCAAGAAGATATAATAACAAATTTAATACACCAGTTAATTTAACACCCAGTAAGGAAACTGCCACTAGTACTAGGACAACATGCAACTTCAACAGAGATATGTGTTTTTATAGTGGCCGAACAAGCAAGTAGTGGACTACCTCCTTCTTGGGTAATTTTGTATTTAATTCTTTTTACATTTGTAAACTATATATATCATGGAGGGATCTGAAAAAATCCCCCACAGTCAAATCAGTCAGTCAGATATTACATATGAGGAAATTCTGGTCATTATTGATCAGATTCTGTATCCTCAGTGACCTACCACCATCCACCTACACATGCAACTTACTTTCATCTTATTCAGCAATGAATACACCTAATGAAGCCTGCTGAGAAAAGATGGGGGGAGGAGAGATAGCAGGAAAAAAAAAAAAATCAAAGCTCTCTTCAAAAAGAAACAGATGACTCAGTCATCTCAGAAGGGAGGCCTTAGGAATAGCTAGGCATTATCACGCTGTATCTGACTCCTTAGCCTATAAATGATTAATGGGACCACTGAGGGAGTTATTATTGCTATCAGCACACACATCTCGCAAACTGCATCAGCTACAAACTCTATAAAAGTTGGAGAAGAAACAAGTTTTCAGATGAGAAAATTGGAAGAACATTTCTGAGGTATGAATTAAAGCTCTACTTTCCCTGTGGAGTTAATGGAAAAAAATGAAAAATTCTGTGTTGGACATTCCAAGGGTGAGAAACAAAACAATTACAGGTGGAGGACAGAAAGACAGGCTTTAGCAGGCAAGGAAAGTCCCATCTCAAGAAGCAGTTTCATTTAACTGTAGGATTTACAGCGTGCCTGGGTTGTAACAGACACAAAACAAAAATCCCCTCTGGTATGCAAAGGGTTTTTTCCCCCGTTTTAGTTCATTTTGGACAGACTGATAGGCTTTCCAGAGGTAGGGTTGTCACAACAGGTGGACAGGACAGCTGTGGTAGAAAGGGACAGAATGAATATTTGGCAGAAAAAAAAAGAAACTGTTCAGTCACACTACTAAACTTACTTTCTGCCAGGGATGGCACAGCTCATGGGACATTCTTTACTCAGTCTATGGTGAAAAGAGAAAAAAAACCAAACCAAACCAAACCAGAGAAACCACTTGGTCTCTTTCTAGGAAACACAATCACAAAGAATTGCAAGAGAGAAATTTTTTCTTACATAAAGCACTACTGATAGCTGAACATCTCTCCCATACCACCTGTGCTCCAAAGCATCAAATGGGAACCTAGGGTATTCATAAAACTTCTCTTCATGGGAATTCAGTCTTCATAACTGGTCATGTAAGCAAGTAAAATATATGCACTGGCCGTACCTTCTGACTGATCAACAGCAGACCAGTTTCAATATTTTGGTAATGCTCAAGAGAATAGCTGACCTTCTTCTCATGCCTACAAAGCTATCTCATTCTGAGCCTGAAAACTTTCTTTGGTTCTTTCAAGGTCAGTGGCTCAACTGCAAAAGGAAGGACAGACCCATCCTGGCTACTTGTTAAAACACTGTCCTGGAAACGAGTGCAATCTATTTAATCTCTCTGAAAATGAGGAGTACCTACAGCCCAAGCTGGCAATAAACCAGTAGCTACTATAAAGAAGCTGGGTGACTGCAGCACACGCGAGGGTGATGCATGGGATCCTAAGCAGAGTTTAAGTGCCCCTCCACTCTTCTCAGCTCGGAACAAGATCATGGCAGTAGGTATCCAAGAACCTCTAACTGGCCCCGGTGAACAATGCTATGCGGGTTGGAGATATCACTACTTCCAAGACAGGGCAATGAGAAGGACACAGTGGATGAGCCGAGCTCACCCTTGCACACCTACATGCTTGTACTCTGCTAAGTCATTCACATTTAAAACCACGTAACTGCCATCAAAACCTGGAAGGTTCTGTAAACCTATAACAGAAATGTAGCCATCTATGAAGTTAAGGCATGGGTGCCACTCCATGCTAGCCAGACAGCTATTTCAAATGAGTAATTTCTCTGACTGACATTGCTAAAGAAGGCAGAATGTAATTACCTGAGCTGAAATAGGATACAGGTTCAACTGGATCTTTAATGACCAGAAGTGTTTAGGGCTTTCATTTCATGTCTCATTCAAAAGATAAATGAATACCATTCCAAAGATTAGATTGCCAGCATACAGAGAATGTCTCTTCAGGAAAAAAAAAAAAAAATAAAAAAGAAAAGGGATTTCACTCTTTCACATAAAAACTCCACCGTTTATGTTTGTCTCTGCAATGAACAATCCACTTAGTAGACATTACATGTTGAAAGAAATAATTCAGATGTTACACAGCTTAAGTCGTAGAAAACTCCAGCTATTGAACTGCCTGAGTTGCTAAATCAGGGTTCTCCTTTTAAAAGCAAAAAAGTGTTTGCCGTATTTAGGAAGAACTCTATTCCTGCAAATGTGAAGGGCTGAACAGATTTTTATCATAACATTATAAAAAGTTTGAAAATAACTTTGACATGTAGTTCCTTGAGGTTGAGTATGACTAATTTTAGAGCTACTTCGATCATAAGGGAACTTGCAAAGAAAACATTCAACCAGAAAAATCCAAGTTACTTTTATGCTTCATATGTTCCTTACATTAAGCACAGCATTATTTTAACATCTTGCATATTCTTTCTCTGCAAGTACAGGCATGAACACAAGCCCAACAAAAGCAATAGGAATCCACATGGTGAGTTAGTGAGCTCTGACTCTGGAATAGGCTTTAATACCACGCTTTCTAGGAGATGGATTCATAGGCCTTTTTCACACTCAACAGGTATTACTCTATTGATTTTTTGGGTATTTCAGCAGGCATGATATGCTGGATTATCCATAAAAAAGTCCACTGTGAAGTGGAGTCTTCGGGTACATCATGTACTTTCTGCAGCAGAACAGACACATCACTATCAAACAGACTACGGACAATAAAAATGTTTCACCTGATACAGAAAAAGCCTTGGACAGGGATAAGAAAGTCTGTAAGGTTCCATATCAGCAAAACTTCCTATTTCTTTTCTTCTCTGTACATACACGAGTACAATCCTAAAGAAGACAGACTTGTTTTCTTCAGTCCACACACTGATTTTAATTCAGCAGATTTTGCAAAGAGCCACCTCCTAGGCTTTATCTTCACTGTGGTCTATCAGAACACCACGATTCTGCAATCCTCCTGGAGCAGGCTGTTGAAAACCATGGGTGTTACTCTTACAAAAACAGATACTCAAAAGGACTGAAATTCAACACAACTGTAGGTGTTGCAGAGGCTACCTCAGTTAATAAACAAAGGGTGACACTGCCTTTGACAAGGCTTTAACTCACATTTTCACCCTGACTCCTAAACCAAAACAACTGGGTTAGTTACATTCATTGTACATAAACTGCAATCTACATAAGTCACATAAGAGAGTAAGTGATTTATGCCACTTCATTTGCATTCCAAGGATTGTGTGAATGGGGACACAATCTCCTCCTATGAATGTCAGCCCAATGAAAGCAAGTGGAGCTATTGCTTTTGTGGTGAGGAACTTCTATCAACATGGGGGAAGAGATCTTGCTGGTTACACCTACGTTTGTTTTGTGTTGCATCTCTTCCATCAGCTTAAAGTGTTCTTCTCATACCATAATTTTTCAGGGGAAAAATTAAATTAAAAAAAAATAAAAAATGCAGGAAACCAGCTTTTTGTCATAATTAAATACACAATACCTCTAAAACACCAGCATGTTTTTTTGCTGCATTCCTTTCACTTGTCACATTATTTCTCAAAAGAAACTGTTTTCTGATGCTGGTTCTGATGACTGAGGCACATTTTCTCTCACTACACCTTAATTAACTTCAATGACATCACTCATGAAATATGTTAGCCTTCACTGTATTAAACTTCAGCAGAAACGTGGCTGTTTATAGTGAAATTCTCAGGGTTGTACAAATTTGCTACAGAAACTGACTTCGCTACCCAGTTTGAATGGGATCTTATTCCTAGGTTAGTCAGTTAGATTTGTAGATCAAGGAGTTAAAGCTGCCATATTGATCACTGGTAACTGCAACTAACACCATGTGTCCACATAAAAACCCTAGTCTAAATGCTCTTTTATTCCACTGGAACCATTTATTTTTCATTTCACCTAATTCAATTGCACCAGATCCTAAGGCTTCCAACTCAGGTCAAATTCCCACTGAAGCCAAGAGGATTTCTGTCTTAAAAAATATAAGTACCTCTCTGCGCCTGCTCCACACATCAAGTTATATTTCTAGGTTATCAGCAAATTTAAATAGTCACGGTTCATTCTTCAGTCCAGAGCAGGCTATTAATAAGAAAAAGTAAGGTGGCAAAGAGCTTATTAAACTCAATAATGTCCCCTAAATACTGCCTTTAGTTGGACAGGCTGAGGTGGTTTTTATTTAATATTTAGTTAGTCCACTACCTATTCCGGTATTTCTCCTTAGAATTATTCTGGTTTTCACAGATGTAGGCATCTGCCTGGAACAATCAAAAAAGGGGGTCAGAATGTCCTGACAAACTAGATTATAAAATTAGGATTGCTGCACTGCACTTAAAGCAAACTTGTTGGGTTTTTTAAATTAACCATAGTAAAACGAGACACGGTTTGTAGTAAATTCATCATGAAGAAGGTATTTTAAAGCAACTGTCTCTTCTGTACAGCTCACATCACAAGAAATGCTTCATGTATGGAAACTTCTTTGTTGCAAAATGGAAATTTCATTAATATATGAATATATCTATTTGCTCAATAATGTGAGCAAATACTTGTATTCGAGTTCTTTGTAGTTCTCTATTTCTTTAATATATTCAATAGCAATTCTGCCACTTGAAACAAACTTAAATCCCATTGCCTGATGGCAATTCCTTGGATTCCTAAGAAACCAAGAGGCAACCGAAGCAGATATTACTGCACGGATGGTGTGGGAGATGTTCCTGGTGATTAACTGGATGAACGCTAAGTCAGGGACCAAGCACTTCAAGAAAAGGCCAGAGCAACGTGGCCTCCATCAGGGAACGAATTCCAATGCCTCAGTTTGAGCAAGGCTTTTGCACAAAATTCGGCTATGTAGGCTGAGGGCTCTAAGAAATTCAGAGGGAATATGGGGCTTTTATATTTAGAGCTTAGGAGCTTGCTACCGATTAGTTTACCTGCCTCTTTCTAGGCATGATGTTCCTCCTATAGTACATAATTAGAACTTACGGATGAACAAAGATCTAACACCCTATGTTTAGCAGCAGCCGAAACAAAGGAAGAAAACAGGAACAAACAAACCTCCCTTTTCCCCCAGCAATTTCCAGGGGCTAAGTAGAGGGCAAAGAGAAGCCCTAACACTTTTTTACCTGTTTAGCTCAAATAGCCTACATTCCAAGCCTTACAGCATGCTCTCTTCCCACCTAGGAAAGACAGGCACCTCCTTTTTGCCCACGAGTACTATCTTCACCCCCTGCACTGCACTCTGCATCTTCCGGGCATGTGATGGAAACAAACTATATGAGCATCTCTTTATTTGCACAGTTACACTCAACCTGAGGAAATGCACCATATTCTTTTGACGCACATCTCTTAACCACCGCAAGACAAGTTCTCCTTCACAAAGGTATGCTGCTGTGTGACAGTGCCCAAACAGCATAAGGCGCAACTCCAGGAGTGTTGTCTTTGGTGAGAGGCTCCCTAAGAAGCAGGGCATGCAACCAGCCGAACCCCAGGGAAACACAAAGACTTATCACTTTACTTCACCCTTGGCTTTGCTCTGAAGCTACTCCCAAGCCAGACAATGGCTGATGGCTCCACTGGTTGCCACATGCAGCTAGTGGCCATGAGAATGGGGACACATGGGGACTCACAGAACACACTCAGGGCTTGTCTTCCAGAGTTGCTCCAAGCAGTGTAGCTCATGTAAGCATTCCTCTGAACGGTACTCTTACACTCCTGAATTTTCTTAAACGTCACAGAGCTTATGCAGCCTTGCTCTGTGAAGGGCCTTTTGAAAGTTCAACCCAGCTGTGCAGAGGATGTTTCTCATGTAGAACTTGATTGAATCAATCACTAAATTCTGATGCTCTAATGAGCCATGTTGCTGTCAAATGGTTCTATGAAAGCTATGTTTATTAGTCTTCACCACATCAAAAAGTCAATTTTTAATATAAATTCAAGCACTTCACCCCATACTGTTACAAGGACCACTCATCTCTAATTTCAAGACAATTGCTAACAGCTTTTTAAGAGACTGAACACAAGTTACTATCCAACACTTTGGCAGGGTACCTGAATCTAAAGGAGACAGCATAATTTTGTTTGGAGTTTCTCCTTCTGTTAATTGCTGCTTTATCACGGGAGGTCTAGGCGAGTCATCAATCTCCTCTTAAATTTTCCCACTCTTTTCCTTTCCTTCCCTTCCAAAGCACTTACTGTCATTTTCTTTTTAGAATGCTCATTGTCTGCTTTTCAGCAAGACAGACACAGTGAAGGAGACAAATCTATTGCTCCAGTACAAAAGGAAGATGCAAAGCCACTAACTTCATAAAGTCACATCCATTCTTCTCTTTAAATATCCTATGTATTTTCATTTCACTGCTAAGGTACTAAGGAAAAATAAAACAAAGCAGCTATTTCCGTAAGCTCTATAAGGAGTTCTATAGTGGGTCTTCACAAGATATTAAACCAAGAACATCCAGAACAGGAACTGAGACAAAAGAAAAATGGCATGCCAAGACACTATCTAAAGGTATTTTGCTTAATGTTTAAGGCAAGAGAATAAAGATTTTAGAATCTGGGTTTGGATCTTGTGTGCATGATAAAGTTTGATCAACAGAACTTACCTCCTGATTACATTGTTTTGTGTGAATCTAAATGCAAATTAAATGCCAACTAGCTAAATCTTGTCTTTCTCTTGTATTGACAAAACTGCATCCTTCGGTCATATCTGACATGTCCAGCTGGCATATAGACATTGGTCCGGGTAAATTAAAGTGGAATTTGAGTGGAGAAATTCAAATTGAAGGAATCTAGAATAGCAAGTGTAATTCCAGCCAGGATAAGCAGGATCATGGTTTTCCTGTTTTTTTAAACTAAACTTTTACAGTATATGAGACAGTCTAAGCACTAGAAAAGCAAGTCTGGTCTTCTCATGCTATGGTCAGCTGGGGGGATCAATGATGCTCTTGGTCTGGAAGATTTCACTTTCCTTTGGCTGGGCAGTGTGAGACAGTACAACTTTCTTCTTCCGCTGAGAGTTATTTGTTGATTTGCAGACAGATGTCCCCTTGATCCTCAGAGCTGTCTTAATCAGATTTTTCTAGTAAATATTCTTTGATCTATTTCCTGATATCTTTACAAATGACAGCTTTGTTTCTTCTATCACATTAAGATATCACCCCTTGCCATTTTGCAATGAGCACCACTGGGGCAAATGCTGTAAACAGCTTGGCAGCAAATGGAGCAAGGTAACCTCAGCCACCTGGAGCACCTGCCTTCTCTGGATCCGTTGCACCCTCAGGAGCATCATATCAACAACCACCACCATTTTCTGTAATAAGCTAAGCATCATTCACTTCACACGTCCTAGCTCATGCTACACTGGCTTTGCCTCACCTTGAAATGAGAGGCTTTAGAAAGAATCTCATGCAAAGCCTTGTACCCACAGCTACACAGCTGGCTTGTTTCCCAAAATAAACCTTGCTTTGTATTTTACAAAAGATCTTAGATAGGAGACAGGTAGGGAGTTTTGACATTTAGCTTACCGTACTCACTGAAAAATCTCCTTCTCTGCTTTGCTTTTTGTTTGCCTAATTTTTTTAAACCAGGTTCTTCAACTGAAATGTCTTTGATCACTATACACCTAAAGATCGACCCAACTCAGGAATCAAAGAAATAGCACACGGAAATACAATTCTCACATTTTTGTCTATCTCCAGGTTCCAAAGGAATACTGACTGTAGGGAGATTTACCCAGAGGACTGCAGAAGACAATATATTCCAGAAGAAGCAATTTAAGAGACAAGTACACAAAGAAGTATGCAGCTTCTTAGACAACAGCTCCAGATACTGCCAACTATTATGAAACAAATCAGCTAAAGGCCTCCTCAGTTTCATGATGTATACATGACACGTAGTATACTACAAGCAGTATGCTTCAAGTATAGGCATAGCAATATTTCATTGCACACCTGTGAAATCTAGGACTGCACTGAAGAATACATATGTAACTAATGCAAGACCGCAAGCGTTGATTTTTTTTTTTTCCCCCACTTGCAATAGAATTATTGGGATACAAAGAACATTTCTCAGCCATGGCACACGCTGAAAAATGACCTCTCACCCCAATATCAGACAATACTTTGTACACACAGCCCAAAACTACACAAAAAAATAACCCCAGTAATTATCACATCCTGATGCTTTACTGCCCTGTCTTACCCTTGCTTCTGACTGTTTACAATTAGAAGTTAAGTGTCTGACAGCACTCTATCATTCTGTGAGAAAACTGTTCTCTGGGGCTTTACAAAGACTATAAATACACATGTAGCTACCACAAAAATTAATTCACCTCTCTGAGCTCCAGCCTGCGCAACGGCCTTCTAATCTGCCAGTATCATATTCCCCGTTCATTGGGTACCAGCTCAGACAGTGGCTTTCATGAGCCAGGGGAGCAAAGACGTGGTGCAAGAGTTTTGAATCCCTTTTGGAGGTGATGCCCCACCACTGCTAAAAGCCCTCCTGCAGCTTTTGGAAAAACACTGCCCTTTCCTTGACTTACCCCTACCTGGGAACCCACTGCTTTCAAACCCTTCTGCTGTTTTCTGCTCATTGCCCAAAGTTATAATCTGTACAAATGGATCCTGTAACTAACTCCCTTAGCTGAAATCTCTGCTGCTGCTGGTCACCGTCCCAGACCTGTGTACAAGTCAGAATGTATTTCTTCGTCTCACGCACGGGACACTGCCACATGCAGGTAGGTGTTCAAGGAATGCCTGCAATTTCTAGGCACTCAATCATCTGTTTACTCCCACCTTTGATATCGCAGATTGTCCTGCTT
The DNA here is from genome assembly GCA_034008185.1 of Gorsachius magnificus. NCBI lineage: Eukaryota > Metazoa > Chordata > Aves > Pelecaniformes > Ardeidae > Gorsachius > Gorsachius magnificus. The sequence goes on from CM067086.1 coordinate 18,314,276, forward strand.
ATCTCATCCTCACCACTTCATCAATGGCAGTAGTGACTAACGTTCCACAAACACATAATAATGGCAAACCCTGTCTACAAAACCGGCACTAAAACTCCACTGACGTGTGGCTTGTCCACAGAGACAGAAAAGCAGCTCAAGGAATGATGGGAGGTTGTTTTTTTTTAAAGTGTTGCTAAAATATGAGATGGAGAAAACATCACTGGATGGAAAATTAGGGCATTAGAGTCCCTGCTGCCAACAACTCTCGCAGAGCACTGTGTTTGCATTCCTCTCTGTGCACCAAAATGTCTCTCGGAAGCCTTTAACAGGGATCCCTGCCAAGGACGCACCTGGGCTTAAGCCAGTACTGTTACATGCAGTTAAGGATGCAGATCTCTAGCTCAGCTGGCAGGCACATACATGCTGGAACCACACAGCAATGTCAGCAAAAAATCCAACATAAAAACTTTCTAGCACAGGTATCACAACTCTGTTAAATATGATCACAAATGGTGATGATCACAGAGATCACTGATTTCAGCGCTGGCCAGCTAAACACAAAGCAAACAAACAAAAAATTGATTAGAAGATAGAATCAGAACCTAAATAGAAAATGGCAAAAATTCTGTAAGAAGTGTCAAGCACATACTTAAAGAAACAGCATTATAAGCATGAATGGAAGGAGGAATTACTTGACTATCTCTGGGTATCAATTTGCAGTTCACCTTCAAAAAGAAAAGGCAGCCCCACTGCTATGATGATTCCTCATTTCAGGCAAAGCAACTGGAAAGAGGTAATTCTTCTTAGCAGCATGTTGAATTACGTATTTGTACATAAGCCTTAAATGTATATTTTAATTTCACCTGAGTAAATTACCAACATAAATCCTACCCTTCTCAAATATCTCTGAATTTTTAATTAACCTAATATCATCATTTCCACCAGCCAGTCAGAAATGATGAGTAACATATGATTCATATTCAGAAGTAAATGCACCTGCTTTTCAACAACATTTCTAATTACTGGTTCATTTTACCCTTTACATGATGTTGAAGCCAATTTGGGTCATACTGGTTTTAGCCAGTGACGAGTCCTTTCAGCTCACAAATAATGTATAAGGAATTGCTGTGTTGTCGGTTTGAAGGACATTTTTAAATGCACCATGGCAAATAGAATACATTACCAAAACACATCATTTTACTTCTGATATGCATCAGTTCACCATGGGCTTCCATCAGATAAGATTTTACCAGGAACATTTAAGATCTGATTTAAAGTGATGTCCCACCACTTCACTGCCTTCGGTCTATGTCATTATGATTGAGGGAGTGCTACCGTATATTTAATGTAACTAAGTGCTTAATTCTAACATTACAGACGACAGGGGGGAAAAAAACCCAAACCCAAACATGGTTTTTGAATACTTTAGATGTCCTTTAAAAACACTGCAGCAAACTGCAGTGAGACTACGAGGGAAGTCTTTACTGAACTGCCTCCTCTTCCTGACAGCACCACATCTTTGGGGAGTAAGCAGGTAAGCAATGGGAAGTCTGCTTCAAAGGTGGTTCATCACCTTTCTACTCTGAACATTGTTTTTCTAGGACATGCACCTTCAGATGGCTGAAGCTGTTCTCATGTAGATCTGATATGCACTTAGCTGCTGAAATATGCATACGACATAAGGTATATCTGCTGAAGTTTTCAAACCCTCTAACACAACTAAAACGTGTCAACTCATATGCAAAGCCTTATTCATTCTCCAATCAGCCTGCACATCAGATTTCTCAAAGTTACCATCATTAGCTTGACTTGTAGCATACTGGTAAATCCTATACATCTTCAGAGAAAAAATAAACTTCCTTCTGCTTCTAGTCGTATACATTTTATACACAGAAGCTAGCTCCTTCTGACATCTACCTCTAAATTTCTTGATATAATGAGAGTACCATGCCTGCCATGTTTCCTTTACTTGGTGTGCTAACTCGTATTTTAGATCACAACAATACAAAAGACATGAAAAACAATGGAGTCAACAATGGTTATGTCATCCATTTATCAATTTGAAACCATCACTTCAACAGTTTAAAGCCTCTGTGTTCTAGTTATGAAAGTCCCTTTACAGCTATATGAAAAAAGATAGTTCTAAGATTCATGGGTGAAAAAAACTCAAGCAGTTGAGCTGAAAGCTGGCCTAAAGCCACCACCTCCCAGCGCAGGCAGGGCACCTTTAGGCAATGCAGGTACCGGTTTTGCAGTGCCATATTTTCACAAACATAGAACCCATCTCTGGTATTCTGCATCCCTCCTGAATGTACTGTTCCCTCTGAATATACTGTTCCCTCTGAATAACAGATGTTTTATAGAAAGGAATGAGCAAACTATACATTGAAGAGGATAACTAGCAGGATTAGAGGCTGAGGAGCTATGGTAGGTGGGGCTCTAGGGTAGGTGCTTCTATTACTCCCCCATGTGTACAGCCGGTACTTACTGCTGAACGTCAGGAGGCTTGGGAGCTTATTTCTGTTTAAAACAAATAACCCAAAGGCTACAGACAAAAACCCCCACAGTATTCAAATTAATTCAAGCTGATATAAAAATATTAACATCCTAGTTCATTCCCAAATAGTTAGAAACAATGCTGACAACTACAAACTATGGGATTTTAGTATGCAGGGATTTGAGTACATCCATAAAAAGCTTTAGCAGTTTTCAGAATCTACTCAAAGCAGATTTGTTGACAACTGGGTTTAAACTACTTTGTATTATAGTACAACAGCCATGTATTAAGCAGACACTGCTACACACAAATTATTGAACCATCTCTGGGTAACAAGTGGTTCCAGTGATTCAACTGAACAGTTATTTCTTGGTTTTCTTTTTTTTTTTTCTTCCTTAAAAAACCACCTATCAGTTATAATCTCATCCATACTAGCATCATGCAGCCGATGTTAACAAACCACTTTATTTCTACTAGTAAGTTAAGTGCAAAAGGTTTATTAACAAACACACAATGCATATAAACTCTATCATTGTGTTATTTAAGTGAAATAAAACCTCAGCAAATACAGACCAAAATAAAATCCCATATCTGCTCCATAAAGAATCTAATAAGAGTCCTCCATGGAATTCTGTCAGATCCCTTCCTTTTTATTTAAGGTAGACAAAGAACCAGGTCTTTGTGAAACAAACAGAAAGGTAGGCCTATGAGGCTATCAGAAGCAAATCTTGAAATGGAAAAAATCTGGGAAAAGGCAGAATCAAATCATCACTAGTGAGATATATTTTAATAGGCTGTCATTCTGCAAATATTGGTGGCCTCAGTGACTTAGAAACAAATCAAATCTTAAGAATTCAATAAGTTTAAGTGAACAGCAAGCATCTAAATTCTGGTCTACTTTGCATAGCAGATTCAGAAAAAACAGAAGGTGACCTTGAGTTTGCACCACAGAAGATAGGTGGAGTAAATATTTTTCATTTGCCATCCGCTTTAATTAACTAAAAGTATCTACTGGAAGCAAAAGCAGATATATCCCTGATTGTTTAAAACCTTCCATATTTAATTTAAGACTAGCTTTCAGTTTGGAAAAAAGCAGCTATAAGAGAGCCATATCCTCAATGAAGAGAAAATATCAAGCAGAATGAATGAATGGGAAGTAATTATTTCTTAGTTCAGCATATCATATTTCTCATTACCAAAGAAGGTGTGTTTCAGTAAAGCTTTACCTTTCTCACAGTGACTTCCTGTGAATCCAGAAGGGCAGACGCATTTGTTAGGGGCTACACAAGTTCCACCATATCTGCACCCCTCTTCACAGAATGCTGAAAAATAGAAGGAATACGTAGGTACTGCTTAATTTTTTTAAAAAAAATATTATACATTTTCAAGATACTAAGAAAAACATCTAAATTCTAAGCAATTAACAGAATTCAACATATTAAAATTCAGTCCACCTGCAAACACAAAGAGAAGTAATGCACTTAAATGACACGAGGAAAAAACTGATTACACCGTAGGCAAACCACCTCACCAATAAAAGATTAATAACCATCTGGAAGAAGAAGAGACGGAAAAATACAACATACAATTTTAATGGGGCTGATCATCTTTCAATTATACCCAATATAAGTATTACAATTACAATGCTCTGGTGATCCACAGAAAACAGGCTGGTCAGATTGGTATTAACTACTTTGTTTCTCGCTTCTGTCAAATACACTTTACTGAAATGTCTGTAATCACATAATATTTTCCTATTTTTTAAGTGTAAAGTACATTTTGTGGAATCAAGAAATGAAATAGAGTGAGGCTCACGACTGAAAACAGAGAAGGGGTCAACCACAAAGATAATGCCTCTTGCTGAGGTGTAATTCTTGACAGAGCAATACACAAGTACTTTAGAAGTGCATTTGTCCAATAACTAGGGTTTGAAACAAATGACAGCTCTCGCATCTTATCTTGAGAACACTGTGCAGTGGTCCCCTCACGTACAGCAGCCTTAGCAGGATGCCCACTAACTGCACAAGAAGCACGCTTGCAGTTTAACATCATTCTTTTTTCTTTCTGTTTGGTGTGTGTGTAAAGGAGGGGAACCGAGGTAAGGAGGGGAAAGGAAACAGCAAGCATCAGGACACAATCTATTTTTTACTGTTAACTCAAGTAAGACCTTTGCTAAGACTAAGAGCAGGCCCTACCCACAACACACTCCCCACTCCTAGATATTTATTGAACTTCACAAGTTACTCAGTGGGTTTGACTGCACTTATGAGGGAAGTTACAATTAATATTTAAACAGCAGCTCTCTGCATCTAAGCTAATAACAGAATTGCAAAGTGTTTCCTGCAAGCTAAAATCACAGATGGAGCGTTGGCAAAGAGATGTTACAAATGCTATGAAAAGGCTTAAAGTGCTAGATAACAGAAGAAATGTTTAAGATTTATTTTCCGATGCACTAAAAAGAAAAATAAAGTGAATAAAGCACTAAGCATTAAAAAGAATCTTTTGCAATTGTTAACCACTTAGAGGCAAAAAAGCAGATCATTGTATCGCTTGACTGAATTGATAGATGGATCTGCCTTACTCTACATACATAATTTGTAGCACACCATACTGTTTTATGGAGGACAACATGGGGAGAAGAATGCTAAAGCCATTTAGAGAAGATGGTGGAAGAGCACCATAAGCACTCCTGCGACTGGCACAAGGCAGCGGTGTGGAGAAAGCACGGTTCTTGCCCAGTAACGCTTCCTGCTCATCAATGCACACACTCCATATGGGAATCTGCTGAAATGTATCTATTTTGAAACCAGTCATTTTCTACTGTATGGGGAAAAAAAGGAGAAATATGGTTTAGGAGTAGAATTTTGTGATTTTTTTGCATATAAATATTTGTGGAAAAGTATAACTGTGCAGAAAGCTGAAAGTACTAGTATGATATACAGCTGGCAAACATACGAAAAACATGATGAGAGTCAAGATTCCCTCCGTAGCTCTTGAAAGAATGTTTGCTCATTTCTAGTCTCAATGTTCTCAGAGAAGGTGCAAGTTAAATTCTTCATCTACATTTTTTTCTGGTTTGAAATTGAGACTAAGCAGACGCTTCCGTGAAGCAGTAAGACATTTCTGCATGACATCAAAAGAACTAGTATTTGGGGCAGAGCAGATATAAAGGGCAAAAGAAGGAAAATATTGGCAAAAAAGCAAATAGTTCATGCACAATATATGCCACATTGCACTGGGAAAGAACTACACAGGGCTCTTAAAAGAAGTCATAAAGGGCATCAAAAAAAAGAAAATGCTTATTGTCTATAACAATCATGTGTGTCCACTGAAAGTTGTTAGAGCTGATAGGGACAGGTAGGTAAGAGGGCTTCAGTTAGAGCTCTCACACGCTTTCTTTGCCACAATAACAGATCCTACCAGCTGACTAATGGGAAATGTGTGCTTCTTAGAATAAAACCTGTTCCTAGGTCTGCTCAGTAAGGTGATGTTTTCTTCTGTCCTCTTTTAAGATCACTAACAGAGAAAGACTCATGAGGAAGGGCTGGTCATGTAAAAGATTTTCCCATTAGTGCAAAAACTGTGTTATGTCAGTGCAGCAGCCAGGTCTTGACATCTGCAGGCACAGAGCCAAGCATGCTATGCACATCTGGGAGAGAAAGACTGGGAGGCCTGCCATGGGTCAAAACTCTCTCACTATCTTTTTATTTCTTCCTACATATCCCTGTGAAAACACACCTCTTTGTATGCATATCCAAATGTCCTAGCAGTTACTTTTCGAGCATTTTGAAACTTCCCTATCTTTCAGGTGTTACATCTTAGCAACTTAAAAAAACCAGTAGCAGTACAGGGACACCCTGAGGAATTGCTGTTACCTCTGGTAGCTCCTGTAAGAAGGGACTCTGTACTACCCAGCGCACAAGGAGTCACCTAGGCATGAGCTTGTTATATTGAGGTTGGAGGAAGGATGGAGTTGTGGAAGCAGCTGGGCAATGGCTCCAGAAGGAAAAAATTCAACTCTCCTTTTCAATTTTTGCAGAAGCTGAAAAGTCCTCTGCAATAACCGTGATTGTCTGTTGCTCAGGCTTGGGTGGATTTGGGGGAGGTGGTTCATTCTTACATTTTTGTGCAAGAAAAGAAAACCCCAAGGAAGAGTGCCAGAATTAGCCTGCTGTTCCCAAGATGGTTCTTCTACAAACCCTCTAATTCCTGCATTGTAGGCTTGCAGGAAGTGGGAACATCAAAAGCACAAATCTCAGAATGTAGTTACAAAATCAAAATGTTTGTCTAAAGGCAGCTTTCCTTAACTGCTAGAAAAAGAGCTCACGGTATTATACGCAGTACTGATAGCACTACTCTGAATTTTAAGAATGCTCAATACCTCTAATAATAGGAACTCAGTTTCAATTGCTAGCAATTTTACCAAACTTCACTTATTTGAACTATTCTCTCTAATAGTTCTGCCTCTGGCTGAAGCCTTTTAGAACATTTTATCAAAATTCATTCATTTCCAACAATGAGATTTTTCCTTTACACCCTTAGCAAAAGAGATTAATTAAGGAAAATCTTCACAATACTTCTGTACCTATGCCTTATGGACAAGAGGACCCAACAGGGAGCAGCTCAGTGACTGAATAGTAAATCAACTGGAGTGCCCATGTTCTCATTAAAGTACCTGCATTGGTGCTTATGCTTTGTTATGGTGCTTATGCTGTGGGATCTAGACTTCCACTGTGGCTTAGACCCTTCAAAATTAAAACTCTATTTCGGGGGGGGATGGGGACCCACCACCAGTACCACAGAACTAGCAGTTATAAACCTTGATTGCAGACTCCCTTCTATTGAAAGAAAGTTAACACAAAAAGATAAATTGTGGTTGAATCATTTTTTTCTAGTGTACTCCCATAAACAGACCCTGCCTCTGAAATAATTTGCAGGCTAGCAACCTCATTAAAAAGGAGAATGGTTACTGAATTTGCAATAAAGGTTTCATCAGGAAAATTAAGTGAAGATGCCATGAAGGTAAAGTCTATGAGGATAAGCCTCCATCGTTAAGAGCCTTATTCAGTGTTCTGCGTGTAAAAGAAACAGAATCTATTGATTTCAGGGGACATCCGCCAAAGTGAACAGATCTCCGTAATGCTAACAGATTTCCTGCTCTGAAATAAAAGCCTTTATCATATAAAGACCTTTCCTAAATAAACATAATTTCTCTGCAGAGGATGAGTTTTAACTTTGATGCATGTCCTCGTTGATGATGGATCTGTAAAGAACAGAAACAGCCAAAATTCTACATCTGCTGGATATGTCATGCGCATGGTAATGCTGGAGGGACAGGGGAATCTCACTGCTGAGCTCCACAAAGAGCAGCATAGACATACCCACAAACTTGGTACTGTGCTCAAAGATACGCACAAGCTGCATACCCACAACCTATGTATTTATGGAGTACAGTTTCTTTTCCCCTGTCCAGTTAATTAGATTTATCTCCTCTCCCAGAGAGGCTATTACGGACATCCCCAGTAAGGAAAAGAAGAAGTTAGCAGAGCTAGTGCTTCTTTGAGTGCAAGGTGTGGAATCTGTCTGACATTTCTGTAAATTCCTTTTGTTCCTCCCTAGATCTAGGCTGTAATGCATGAGAGAGCCAGTGTGAGGGAGGCATGCCAACAGTAGCTTCAAATATTTTGTACCATCTGTTACTCAAAATCGTAGTCTCTTTTTAGCCCCTCTGCTTACAAGACTCTGGGAAAGCTGGTCAGTTTGGGTTCCAGCCTCCTTGCCTACAGAGCTGAAGGAATTGCCTTTATTATTCTGATTTTTTGTATGGTAGCGTAGTACAAAATTCACTGTGGTACTGTAGGAAAGCAGGTACTGCAGCGTGGAACCCTCATGTTGAGCAAGCAACCCTTACTTCCAAGTGTAACACAGTAATTATTATGAAATAAAAAATATTCCAATTTATAAATATATACAAATATTTTTACTGAAAGAAAAAATAAGACAAATAATTATCCTACAAATTTAAAGGAATGTTACTTGACTGTGAAGAGATACAAGTCAACTTCCCAAATATATCATATATGTATTATTTCTTGATATACACAAAAATTGTTTTTTCTATAAAGCTATAATAAAACATCACAGTATTAATATTACTTTTGCCTTCATATTTTATAAAATTTCATATACTGAGGTACATTTATTAAATGCACCTTTAAAAAGGCCAATTTCTTGATGTTGCCCTGGTACAGCATAATCCCCACTTTTACAGCTAAATAGATCACCCATGACGTTACTTCATCTTATCTGTCGATTACTTCTCAAAAAAGGAAACTCAATTAAAACAGAATCACCTCATTTATTTGGGGTTCATCTTCTCCCATTTGAGAATGAGCAAATTCTCAAATTCTGAGAATCTGAACACAGAAGCAACTGATCAGAATTCTACCAAGTGGATAACCCCTGCTTCCTCTTCATCTCAACACCACCAATTAGTAACAAACACCAATGTTTTGGGAACATCCTTACAATTTGTTTACTAAGTACCTGACCTCTTCAGCTTGACAGCTCAAAGAGATGGAAGAGGTTCAAAAGTGAGTGTCTTAGCAGTGGGTACTTTTGGCTTCTTCCAATGCTTTTTTCTCCCTCATGATTTTCCCTGTTTCTTCTTTAGTCAAGAAAAAAAAAAAGTATTGAAAAAATAGTTCCATTAGAGGCATAAGGAACACCGCTGCAGAAAAAGATAAAATAGACCATAGCTTACATAAAAAGAAAGAATATAGCAATACCAAAAATGCAAACTCCTGCCCCACATATCACAGGGAAGAGAAGCTCTTAATCAAAGAAAGCAAACACAGTTTTGTTCAACAGGGTATACCGTATGGATTTATAAGGGCCAAACCCACACCTACTCCTGTACTACATCAGGTTTACCACAGATAAAGCCAACCACTAGCTTGTTTCCATAAGCAAGGTGGTACTCAGCTTGTCAAGGCAACTGCAGTGCAGAGTAGTCGTTAGCTTTGTTTGCAGCGGCAACTGCAATGCAGCTCAAGGTGAGACCACGTCCTTCAGAGAGCATATAAGACAGCAGCTTCTACTGTGTCATAACTACGTAGTAACCTGCAGCTTTTCTGCATTTTGGCCCAAAGTACCAGGTGCTCACATTCATCTCAAACTAGCTGGTAGCTGGCCTCATATGCATGCATCAGCTTCAGTGGGTGTTAAATACCTACAGCAAACAGCTAAATTATACTCATGATCAAATACAGCAGTAGGTATACTGCCAATGCCACCCTATATTTAAACCTACAGCACTTTTCTAGAAGACTGGGATTCAAAGGGACTTCAACCTGACACTATTACTTGCTCAAAGATTATGTACTGACATGGGGAACTAGGGGGAAAAAAAAGAACGTGGGCAAATCCATCCTTTACAGGTGCTTTGCCCAGCGCTGCATTCCCTACCCAAAATGCAAATGACAGCTCCTCCTGGTCACTGCCTCGGCAAGCACCGTCCTCTCTTGACATCATCTTTGTCCACCTCGTAAATCAGCAAGTGTCTGGGACTACTACACCAGGCGGCATAAGAGAGAAAGTCATACTAGCTTCTTTGGTATTTTGAAATCATTTTGTACTTATTTTCAACAGAGCGGTCAGTAAAATGACCATGAAGTCCATGGTATTCGACCAGGCTCAAAGACTGTATGCATGTCAAGTGAAAGAAGGGACATTCAGGAAAGGCACGGAAGGGGTCAGGCACAGACGGCCTGGGTAAACAAAAATGTGCAAGCTTTGGAAAAGAGATGGCCTAGCGGAACTATACAAGCAATTAGGTAATCAATTGATGGAAAGACCACAATTTCATTAGCTGATTGAATTTACTTGGCCAAGTACGCACAAGGTCACTGTTGATAACAATCCTACTATGTAAGCCAAACACCAGAATAATCAGATGATACCAGTTGCTGAGGCAGGTTTAGAGGACAGCTGAGAAAGTAAGGAAAAAGCACACACACAAAATAAGGGAGCAGCAGAGGTTCTGCTCTTTTTCTCTGTACTCAATTGTGACACTATCATCTATAAAAGCACAAAACTCTTCTTGGTTCAGTGAACTACATCCACTGGATACAGGGTGTGACTTATTTAACACAAAGTCTGCCAAATGCCACTGGAGTCCTTTTACAGCTGGCTGGAGCCAGAGGAGGACAAATCTGGCAGGAATGAACTTTGGACAAAAGAACTGTCCTGGAAAATTTTCATTCCACGTGTTGGAGGAGGAAGGGGAGTGCGGGTCATTCTGGCAATCAGGATGCAAACACATCCAAGACTGGAAGACAAATCCTTAGCTGGGCAGTTCATCACCTTTGTGAGTGGCTTCCAACCAAATTTATGTATCAGATTTTATGTGTGGCTAGTATGAGGGCTAGTTCAGTTCGGAAAGAGCCTAGAAGTCTCAGGTCTTCTAACAGCCGATTGTAAAGTTATTAGTCCTGACTACTATTTCTAGAGATTTTGCATATAAGAAGTACTTTACAAACATAGTTAGCATAATGGCTGCCTAGTGCAGTCAAAATTCCAATTCCTGGTAGTACAAAACTACTACTCAGAGCTTAGGATTAATGAACTTGGAATTAAGGTTAGGAGACAGGTTTTTTCAAAACGCTAAGAAAAGCATGAAGGAGTTCTTTCAAACTTGGGAGACAATACACAGTGAGAGCAAAGAAGGAAAAAGGGCAAAACAGAAATGTACCTAGAAGGTTTATAAAGAATAATGAATACGTCAAGAAAAAATTAAAAAAATACAGGCTTTTTTGCATACTCTATAGTATTTGTCAAAGTGGTGAACTAATACTGTAGAGTTTGTTACTAGGTCATTTTAGCTGACGTAGCAGTTAATCTTTTCAAGCACCCAGTGGTCTGTCACACAGCCCTTGCAAAATTAAGATTAAGGTGAACTTGGAAGGCCAAGCATATCTCTCAGAAGGCACCGAACTCTTAGCAGGGGGCCCTTTCTCTTTGCTATTATATGATGTTGAATACTCTTGGTGCTCAGCGTTTTGCTTGACTGATGTGCAGTCAAGTTGTGGCCATTTGTACACAAGAAGCAGGCCATTCGTCTGGGTGCTTTCAGGTGGGCTCAAGTGCAATTTGCCTGGAGATGCTGGATTTTTTGAAAAATGAAACATCATTTCCTGAAAATTAGTACAATGAATCACAGTGATAAACACTAATAATTTCCTTTGTATTACCCCAATAATGGAACTTAATTTTGAATGTGTAAGTTACCCACCTTGATTAATACATTTTCACCTAAAATCTTTTCTAATGAACAAACAAGCTATATTTTATTAAATGAATTCAAAAAGCATACTGAATGGACAGAATCTGTCCATTCTCCTTTATTGGCAAAAAGACATATATGAAACACTTACTGATGTCAAGCTTATTTTATGGTTTGGAGGACAGATATATGACGATTTTCTAAAATGTGTATGAAAAAGATCAATAGAAGCAGTAAGAGACAGAAGTAATATAATAAAATTTGTCCTGTGATATATTACACTTTTGAAAGCATCTCTCGCATACCCAGATGATTCCATGCTAAATAAATATTCTTGTTGCCATTTTACTGCCCTGCTTCCTCAAGGCCAGACTCTTCAATAATTTTAGTGCACCATTTTAAGTCAACAGCAGCTGTCTGTCTAGTAACTCAATACTAAGCATGACAAAATAGGGCAGAATACTTCTTCCATGAACCAAGTGAACATCATCTTTCAAAATTCGAGTCAACAGTTAAAACTGTAAAACCAAACGGAAATGTACTTTCAGAAATGGCATGGTGTATCATATTATTGGAGTTTTTCTTTGTACCACATCAATGTGCTTATTATACTCCCACTTTCTTTTTTTTTTTTAATAAATGGGTATAGAATAATTTCTGTTTACAAACATAACACAAATTATAATTTTATCTATTTTAATTTAAAGTTCAGTGGCGTTACTAAAACAAATCAGACAGAAGAACACTACTAAAAACTGCAATCGTTACAAAACCAAAAAGAGAGGATGTGAAACTTCTGACCTGCTTCCACTTTGGCTGAGATACTGTGGCTCATGGTTTCTTTAGAAATCAGTTATGCTTAATCAATCTTAATTTAAGGATAAAGCAGCATGTTCCAGAAGCACAATAGAAGCATTTTGCCTTGCCTGATCTATTATCACAACTTTAGAAAGACCTTGATTCAAATCCCATTGAACTCATTGGAAAAAAAAACCAAAAACCTGAATTCAAGAAATGGTGGATGCGATCTTAGGTCTGTTGGGAATATTCAGACAACATAAAAATAGTTTGCTAGCTGCATGTGTTTAAGTTCTCTGATCTTAGCCTTCCGGCCCATACAAATGCACTCCAGATACGGTCAGCACAAGACTAGTTGCATTCTACCCTAATGTAACAGGTGACATCTTTAAATTCACTCTTCTTGCTTTACCCGGTAGCACTGACAGGCGCCTTCACCAACAAAACACAAGCCTATTTACCTGTAAGAAATATTCTGTCTCAGCGTGAAAGATTTACTCTATACTGCTTCATGAAAAGCCACCTAGCATCCTCAAATAATCATATGTTATTAAAAACACTGGAATGTTGAATAAACTGTAACAATAATATGTCTACCATGTCCATAAACCACCATTTTATGGTAATTCTCTGTATGAGGAATGCTACCCTTTGAAATTGTAAAGGAACTTTAGAAAGGATTTTCAGTTGTGGCTGGAAGCAAGCATGTTGCTTGGGTGCAATCATAGCCTCTAGAGTGTTACATTCAGCAGTGTTATTCTGAAGATTGCTATTATCTTATTGCACGCATAACCATTGAAACTGAAAAGCAATACTTGTTTTGGTAGCTGCACAAAATATGCAATAGTAAATCAAGGGATTATTGATAGCATTTAGCTGTCTGAAAGTGACATTACTGGGAGGGAGAAGAAAATACAAAATAAAACGGCAGTGGGTTTTTCTGGTCTGGATCAAGGATTTGTAAAGACAAATAATTTACAAAAACACTTAAGCAGTGTATCTTTAAACAAGCGCACTAAAATTTAGGTGTTTGCTCTCATTGTCTTAATATTATACTTCTGGCATGCTGCAAGTAACAGCTACAGTAGTCAACTCTCAAAACATTTTCTAATGGGCTTTTGCATCGTCTTTTAAATCTCACTCATTCTGCCAAGACACTCTGCCCAAAATACAATGCCTTTTTCAGCGCACAATCACATTCTATTGACCAACACCAGAAGGATGGGAATTGTCAGTTCCAGAGATCAGAGTCCTCCAACTACACAACAGGAAGGACTTCAGTAGGTGAAGCTTTCAGAGCTCATCCACAACACCCATCCAGCCTTTACTTTTTATCAAGGAAGATGCCACATTAGATATAGACGTTTCCCCATAAAGGAACAGAATTAAGAGTTAATCTCAATTTTCAGAATCTAGGGAATCTAGCTTACCTTGCAGTCTCTAACAGATAAAGGTTTGAATTCACTAAAGACACTGCCAAGAAAGCAATCAAGAGATGAAAAGCCCTGCATCCCATCGGCAATGCCCCAGGGCATTCTGTCTCATTCAAATCAAATTTATTTAAGAAAAAGAAAGAATAACAAAGAGAACAACGAAGGGGGGGTTGGAGAGGTGGGGGAAGAGAGATTCAAACACACTGTTAAAACGTACCATACTAAATAACGGATTCTCTTAGGTCTGGATAACTTTTGCACTTTTCTACACTACTTCTGACCTTTGCTTTTGTCAGATTAACAAGAGAATGCAAGTAACTATTAATAGGACACAATTAATCTCAGTGCTTATCTACATTTTAAATGAGAAAGTTTTTCAGTAGCTAAAACATTACCACAAAAGCAGAGTTTCCTCAAAAAAAAAGAATTAGATTTTTAGCCATTATTTTAATTTCCCCAGTGGCAGTAGACATGTTCATCTCAACATCTGGATTTCCCTAAAATACTCTCACCAAATAAGTTTTATCCTGAAGCATAAGGCTCATCCAGAAGAACAGAGAATAAACAAGTACTTTGACTTATCTGAGAGAGCCACCAGTTTTTTTCAAAGGGAAAAAAGAAACACTGAGAAGTGGTATCGTTCTCACCGTCACACAGAAATTTCAGTCTGAAGGCAGAGATTGCTTTTGCTCAAGCTGGTGTGACAGCAGGTGTGATAGGCATCACCATCAGCCTTACGACCATCATAATGCATAGCTTTTACATAAATCCTTTCATCTCAAGCTTTTACACATTATGAACAATTAAGCCTTACAACCCCCCAGTGAGGAAGACGCATTAAGAACCTGAACCTGCCAGGCACTTTTTCAGAACAGAGTTAACTACAGAAATATAATTTAATAAAGTACGCATTTAACAAGTAAGAGCAGAAAAGCAAATATAATCTTTGTGTGTATAATCTTTGGCTGAGCCAAGAGCATTTTAGAAACCCAAGGGGCCACACTCTCTGCTAGTGTCAATTAGTAAATCTGTATCAATTTACACAGTGACTAAGAATTTACCCCCTAAATTCTTAAGCTGCAAGACTCTAAGGAGTACATCTCTGTCACAATTTATAAGGCCATCCTGCTGACTTGCATCCTTACCTATACACATAATCACACAAATATTTTAGCTAATATCTGGAAAGTATACATGTTGCCACCTGTTCCCTCTCTCTGTTATTTTTCTATAGAGAACTCACTGGGTAGTAACAGGTAGGGGAACGGTAAAAAGGGAAAGGAAGATGTAATACAGATCTTCAGTTGCCTCTTACAGAGCAATGCCACTGAGGTGGCAAATTTAACTTCAATGATTCTGTGTTGGTGCGCTCTGTATTTTAATGGCAGGGTTAGGCTAACGGTTGGACTTGATGATCTTAAAGGTCTTTTCCAACCTAAATGATTCTATGATTTTGTTGTATGGGCCCCATCACAAAGTTGTGCGCTTCATGAAATCAAAGAAATGAAAAATCTCTGTAACTGGCTTGAGCGTGCCTTAAAGGTGCTGGAACTTTTCAAAAGTGCCGTGCTTAAAGCTTGGTGTGCCTGGGCAAAATTTTCTTCCCCGATGCATGCAAAACATTCCAGATAGCATTTGTTTGCCTCACAACCTGATAATAGCGCTTCAGTAGCGCCACAGAGCATATGCCGTATAGATTTTTTTAGTACTTTGGATTCATTTAGAATAATAAGGTTCAACATAAATGTGAAACATCCTTCTTATGCTTTAGTCTGCTAACAGTACACAGTATATTCTTAATGTAGGAAAAATAAAACACCGTAAATGGCAGCTGTAATCCTTCCATCAAGTATGGTGTGTGTTCCTAATGGATTATGTTTTCAAACCAGATTTCCAGTACCACCTTCCTACAGTACCATTTTACAGTGTTTAGTTTGCAAAAATTGACTACAGGAATACTTGCTATACTGCTTGGCAATGCAACATTTAATTTTATGGTGCATAGAATGCATTTCTCTTAACAGATGTATCAGTTCCCTGATATTATGACTAAACTGCTTTTATACACATTAAATGCTGTGCAGGGAACCAGCAAAACTATGTTGTTTATTTTTGTTGTAGCACACACTTCCACTTGCTCATAACATCATGCTTCCCAGAATAACAACAAATAGCTTTGCCTGCTCTTAGCATACTTTATCACGTGCACACCATATATATATTCTTACATGCTTTTGGTGATTATGCACAAAAAAATGCCCCATCTACGCATCCTAAAGCACTAAGGATTACAAGAGTGTTTGTAGATAAGAAAGTACTAAAAAAACCATATAAATCTTAATATTGAATAATTTTCCATAAAATGAATTGTCAGTCTCTACTCCCAAGTAACAAGTGATAGGGCAAGAGGAAATGGGCTCAAGTTGCACCAGGGGAGATCTAGATTGGATATTAGGAAAAATTTCTTCCCTGAAAGGGTTGTCAAGCATTGGAACGGGCTGTCCAGGGAAGTGGTTGAGTCCCCATCCCTGGAGGTATTTAGAAGATCGGTAGATGTGGCACTTGAGGACATGGCTTAGTGGTGGACTTGGCAGTGTTAGGTTTACGGTTGGACTCAATGATCTTAAGGGTCTTTTCCAACCTAAATGATTCTAGGATTCTAAATTCAGTCTTTGGCTTGGGAGATGTTAGCCTCCTTCCCAAGTGTGGGTTAAACATCCCATTTAATCACATCCTGACAAAAAAAAAAAAAAAAAAAATCAAATTTTGCTCTATGTGGGAGAATTTTAGAACAGAGAGAACATAATTTATTGCAATATTCCCTAACTAAATTCTGGAAAAAAACCCACATGCATATGTTTCATAGTTCTTTGACACGAATGGCTTTGGGGAATCTACCACAGCCACACAGCAGTCATACCACTGCGCAGTCCCTGGCAGACATCATACTAACAAAAAGGCTTAAGAAGTGATCTGGAAGAAGACAAAGTCACAACTTACATGACCTGATTTGTAGAAATTCTTCCCTGTATAAGTTGTGACATCAAAGAAGGTAAGACTTGATGATCTTAAAGGTCTTTTCCAACCTAAACTATTCTATGATTGACTTAATTGTTAGCTTTTCCAGCTGCCTGCTGTGACTGGCTTCTATAAAGGAGAGCGTGGCTGTTTTGAAAACAAGTTTTTCTTTCTGCACACGCATGTTTTTGTTCTCAGTATCTCTCGTACCGAGGGTTTCTGGAATCTGGTAACAGCAGCTCTGGCAGATGATGAGCTCCTGACTCTATAAAACACAAGCAATCTTAACCCCCTCACATCATGCCTTTCAATGCACGGAGCTTCACTAGGTTTCACTAAAATCCTTGTTGCAAAAATAGTTTCAGAAAACACATTCTTTGAATCTTCAAGTACCATCTTAAAAAAGCAAGCAGATGAGCTCCACAAAGCACGTGTTCTTTGAAACAAGTCACAAATAGCAGGAGTGACTTCTGGGAGAATTAACTCGTGTAAATTACTGGGGTTCAAGCATCAACAGACAGCTACAGAGGAAACATATGAAAATCAAAAAAAGTTATTCGATTTATGCATTCATGCAAAGGCATCTTCAAATATTTCAACACTATGAGCAATCAGAATCTGGACTAGAAACAGAAATACTTCAGGTCATGTTTATTTTATCTATCCAGTGTAAATGACACTAAAGCAGAATGTACTTTCCAATGCAATGGCGCAATATTTTGGTACTCACGTCCGCATTAAAATGTCACTCATCAGGTGTGAGAAATATAGCAATGCTACACCGTGATTCATAAAATCATCGTAAACATAATACACTGCAGTACATTCTCTCATGTAGTACCTAGCCTTCATATCTCTCACTGGAAATCAGTGTATCCAAAGCATAATTCTAAATGACAGTTCGCTTAACACCAAAGCACATTACTTAAGCCAAGACTGAGATCTAGATGTGTGGTATGGAGACATGTACCAGACATAACAGTTTTGTTTATTTTGAAGACATTCATGTTTCCAATTACCAATGTGCTAAACTGAAAACATACCAAATAATGCCAGGTAGAAAATAAAATCAAAGCAGCAGCACCGCAAGTCCTTAAATACTTGATTGTCTCACTAATACTAACTCCATCAGAGTAAAGAAACCTTTTGCAACCTAAATTTTTTTAAAAATTTTTAGAAATAAATTTAACCTTTAAAAAAAAAAAACCAAACAACTGTGGTTTCGATGAACAGCAATCAAGTGGTCATCTCTAAGGTACACTGACAAAACGAGTCCAATTGTGGGGAGAAGATGCTCTCGGAATAGCTTTGTGAAACTTCACGTGCACTATTGTTAAGGTGCTGTGTTCTCTTTTTTTCTTCAAAAAACCTCAGTAGAATTACTAGGTGTGTTCCACACTGTGAGTAATACTGCATAGCAAAAGGAAATAGATCTCTTACAGTGTGTATGTGGACTCAATGATCTTAAAGGTCTTTTCCAACCTAAATGATCCTATATAACCAGTCATTAATAGCAAAACAAATATTACTGCTGCTGGATAATATCAGAATAACGGTGTCCTATTACATAAGCAGAAAACTTTAAATCAAAATATACACTGGGCAGAAAGCAAGCTTCTAGTTAAAATAAGCATCATTCCTGCACGCACTACAGCTGACATGTCAAGGTTTCAAGAGCTGACACATCATTATGAAGGCAGAGTTCTGGCGATCGTACAGGCACCAAACGGGCTTAAGGAAAGTAAGGGACAGCAGCGGCAAACCTTTGCAGAGAGATATCGACTGCAGAGGAGTGCAGAGCCTGATGGGTTTGTGGTTCCTCTCTTCTGAAAGGCAACCTGAAGTTATCTATTCATCCACAGAAGAGTTAGTGTCAGCAACACGACAAGATTCCTCAGGCTACCATGCCTGTAGCGTACTGCCACAGACTATGACATCTATCTAAAATAAACCTTTTGAATGGTGGTCTATATGGCCTGTTAGCCAGCAGAGTATTTCTCAAGCTCTAGGGGACTAGCACAACATTAAAAACTGTAGGGTAAGATAAAGACAGTGCATTTCTTACGGTGGAGTATCAGATACAAACAATACTGGGATTTTTGCTATTCCCATTAAAAAGCTCTGCTTTTTCAGGATCCACAACCATATTTAGTTAATTGACTGGTGTCAGGGCATTTAAATACACATTTAAGACATCAAGAAGCTAAACAAAGATACTTAAGGGAGAATTGATTTTTGTTGTGTCCAAAAGAAGCGTAAAGGAATAAAACACTTCAATATCAGATAGATACTCAAGGGAATTCAGCCTAGGTGGTTCACCTATTGCTTTGTATTTTGTTATTGTTGTATAAATCAACAAATCCAGCACCACAACACAATTTCTACAGTGACTTATATCTACCTTTATCTGTATTGTGCCACTGAGAAGGTACTTCAGTGAAATGGGAATGTTTCTCTGAGCTGCAGATGAAGTTTGGTGAAGCAAATGAGATTACAAGACTTGCCATGTGCAAACTTGTAAGTAATCCACGTCAAACTAAAAATGTTGTGACAGACCAGAAGCAAGACAAATAAACAAGGTATCCCACGGGAACAATAAACACTCAAAACATCCAGGCAAAATGTGATACTACTCACTCATGAAAAAGCAAAAGATCACTGTTCAATAACACAATATAACAACCTCTAAAATAATTTTGCAGCAAAGATAAATACAGGTAGTTCCTCTGAGTCGAATCACCTTAATCATATCCTCTGGCAGACAAAGTTCACATACTGCATCTTGGTACTTCAGTAATGTAAATGTCCCAAATAAAACTGTAGCAAGCATTGCTTTACATTAATAGCTACAATTCGATGCTGCCAATACTCCCGAGCAGAGGGCAAGAACAGTTGGTATTAGGACCTGAAACTAGTCTAGATATACCCTATTGTGTTTGAACAGTGGTGTAGTAAAATTCACGTCTTAGGTTTGTTTTTTTATAGCAAGCACTTCTCAAACAAAAATGAAACTCAAAAATTTAGAACTTTTATCCCCTTTTACGACATCCAGCAGGTTGCAGACATCCAATGAAGCTGAAAACTAACGTATTAGCATGTTGAGTATGCGCCAAGTAAAATCACACAGCTCAGGTTTGGAGAGGTTTCCTTCTCTACTGCCCTAATCCCTGGGTGTTTTAATCTCCAAGAAGAAAATTTAAAGATGCTTACTTCCAAAAGGAAAGCTGAATGTGATCTCAAGTTGATTTATAACAGCATTGCCATCGCATCAGGGAGTTTTTCCAAGTCCCTGTAGCTTTGAAGAGGTCTTTTTCCCTTCTTGCTGAACTTTCTGTGGCTCTGACTCTATTATTATTAACTTGCACGTATTCTTGTTAAGTACAGTCTTCATGAGAATATGCCTATTGGGGGGAAAAAATCCTGGAGCCAAGATGTCACTAGAAGAATTGGTTTGAAAAGTCACTGGAGTGAGAAAATAGATCCACTGGACAGTTACCCGACATGGAATTTTTGTTTCCACTTGGCCAGCCTCTGAGATTTGCCATTTGGACTAATCAGAGTCTTTGGAGGAACTCCAGATTCTTTAATACACTCAAAATCCATCCTGTTGTTTCTCTTGTTTTAAATAGGCAGAGGCAAATAGTGCATTATCATCAAGTGCACTAATTGATCCAAATGCAGTGTAAACTAAATTAATGGGGCTGGAAATGCTGGAAAAATTAAACACAGCATTCTTAATAAAGCTGAAAATAGCTTAATAAAGCTGAAAATAGGATCCAAGCATCCTAAGGCATGTTTATTTCTGTTTAAATAGATGTCTTCCTGTAGACTGTTATCAGCTCAGCAGGAGCTTTACAAGAGAGGCATTTTTCTCATTCCATGCATTTTAAGTTAGCTTTCTAAGAAGTTCAGCCTGCCTGTAAAAGCTGCTGCCAATCCATATAAAACCATAACTGTAGCAAAGTAGTGCTAATATCCTGACAGCAAGTGAGCTGCAATACTGAGCTGCAAATTCAATCTAAACCCTTATCTCAAAAATGGAAGTTTGTTGACCCATCTTCCAGCTAGTGAGTTACTGCACACAAAAGGAAGAATGCACCTAAAGGAACAAGAAGGAATCAGTCCTCATTAGAAAGATTTTCCTTTATATAAATGAATTGTCGAAGTCCTTGGCTGGCAGCAAGGCACTGATTCCACCTTTCTTCTCTCCTGCTGAAAAGGGCTCATCAGCATCAGCCTGTATCACAACAGATGGGGCTGAATAGAGCTCTTCTGGTAAGCACGCTCTAAATGAGATGTGAGAGGACAAAGCACCCCAGACCCAAGTGAGAAATGGCCAAGGGGCTGCTTTGAACAGCATTTTGAATACAAGCTCTTGAGCTATTTTTGAGAAGGAATGCCAGCTGGGCTTCAGGAGGAGTGAAAAACTCCAGCAGGAAACTTGGAGCTTTGCTCAAACTCCATGCAAGAGAAGGGATTGATGTATTGTATTTCACTTTTCCAAAAGTTTCAGGAAGTAACACAGAGCAGAAAGGAGCAGGGGAGAAGGAAAGCAAATGAAACAAAAAAAGTTGGGAAAGTGTGCAAGAAGTAAGAAACTAAAAATACAGATAGAAAAAATGGAGCACCCCTAAATGCTTTAAATCTGATTGACAACCAGTCACCAGATAAATGGAATGCTGTTGGCTACACAGGAGTTCTGGCCACATCTTAATATTTAAATTTTAAAAATCAAAGAGAAGTGCCTGCAGACTTTGTAAGAGATAAATCCCAAACAGGGAAGAACTAACAACAGCAGCTAAAACAGTACAGAAATTAAAAGTCACCCCATTTTTATGCATATGGTGCACAAAGAATGAAAGCAGATTCTAAATAATGAGTAAAAGTGATCAGAACAGATGTAAAGCAATGGTCTTGACTCTGTTTAGAATTGTAATTCTCAACTGTACAGATTAGGAAAGGATTTTACCTGTCAAATTAAGGGCACAGATACTGTCCCGCTACTTCTAGTACTTACAAATTGATCATTCACACTAGTGATTACGGCTTTTCAAGACATTTTGTAGCGAAGATGTTACACGTACGTGAACTTCATAAGCTGTCAGAGCAGATGCACTACAAGTAACTGGAAAAGAGCATTCTGCAGCTCTGGTGAGAATAAGAAATATCAGCTCCAATGGCTGAAACTCCCAATGACTGCTCTCCCAAATAAGCATCTGAGTTGGCAGATCAGGCCAAGGCATAACGCTTTCGAGTCCAGAAGGCTCTTGCATGCTGTTGTCTTCTCCATTTATGCCACTGGCACCTGCCCAACACAGATACAGTACTGTTTGGTTACAGCTTGGCCTTTTGCACATTTAACGATGGCCACAGATGTAAGGGGTGGAGATTTGAGTGGTACAGTCCTGTAATAAAGCTAACATCATATATTTCTAATATGCATCATAGCTTTTCCCCAAAGCCTCCTGCAGCTTTGATAAGCACACGTATCACCAATGGACAAAACTTAACCTCTAAATTAAGTTTCAAGTGAGGTATGAACAACAAAATATTTAAGTTGAAAGGCTAAATATTATCTACAGGAATGAAGCCTGCCATATGAGGACAGGCTGAAAGAATTGGGTTTGTTCAGCCTAGAGAAAAGGAGGCTTAGAGGGGATCTCATCACCATGTACCAGTAGCTAAGGGGTAGCTACAAGGAAGATGGAGTCTCCTTTTTTACAAGGAGTCCCATGGAGAGGACGAGGGGGAATGGACACAAGTTGCTCTTGGGGAGATTCTGGTTGGACACGAGAGGGAAATTTTTGACCATGATAACAGTCAACCACTGTAATAATGTCCCCAGGGAAGTGATTGACTCCACCACATTGGACACTTCTAAGACTCAGCTGGACAGGGTGCTGGGCCATCTTGTCTAGACTGTGCTCTCGCCTAGAAAGGTTGGACCAGATGACCCTTGAGGTCCCTTCCAATCTATAATTTTATGATTCTATGATTATTCTCTCCTAAAAGAGCTAAGAAAATAAAAAAAACCCACCAGCCATTAGAGGAGAATCTTTACAAGTGAGAAGAAAAAGGTTTGCACAGAAAGCTGCTTGCTAGGGACTTTTAAGGTCTTTCCTGCCTGCCACAGCACGTAACACATACCCATTGGTAACCAGGAGGCCACCTTGCACATAAAGTCACCTACCCACAGGCAACCCTGTGGACCAGTGAAGAGAGCACAGAGCATGACACCTTTGACTGTTCAAAGGCTGTCTTCTCAGTGTCAAAATACCTACGCCTTGGAAGAATTAAAATGAGGAATTAAACACAAGAAAATTCTCTTAGCACTGGATAATATGAAATGGCCCCTAAAATACTGAAACAAACAAAAAACCTTACAGCAAGATGAACTTCAATGAAGCTGAACAAAAGGCTCAGTGAGAGTAAAGCTGAGTACAAAATGATACGCATCTAGGCTGGTATTTTGATATAACCTTTTAAAAGTAGGAAAGCAGTCACAAATCACGGCTCCACTAGTTCTAACTAGTCTGGTCTATCTGTACTCGGAACCTCTTCTGCTGCTTCCACTCTGACCTTACTCAACTGGTAAGTCTTCTAATAGGGACTAACCTCATTTAAAGGAGGATTTCCTTTCCTCCAGGATGCAGCTGCTACCTGAACAAGTCAATCATTCACTGTCAGGAGAAGAATGAACTAAAAATCTAGCTGCAGCAGTGAGTCCAAACCTGGAAGATGTAGGAGCTGAAAAGAGTCTGCAACAGTATCTGTGGGATATTCATTAACTAACGAAAGTTTCCATCATCTTGGTGGTGCATCTGTCAAGGTTACCAGCTGTTATGAAAATGAAAGGAATAACTGGGAAGTAGCCACAGCACTGACGAAATGCTTCAGTTTCTCTCCAAGACCAAAATACCCAGCAGCACTTCTGAACAGGCATCAACTCCCCAAGCAGAAGCTTTTAATCTTGGTATCGACCAAGACGATCAACAAACTTATTAAAAAGGGGCTTTCACAAATGGAATAATTATTTTTTTCCAAGGGTGGTCTTCATTTGCTGCTCTGAAGTCTTTTAGGCAGCTACATTTTCTTTACCGGAGTAGTACAGAAAGTACATGGAAGGCTTCAGATGGACGCAAAGCTTCATCTTACTGCCATGAAATGGAAGTGGAATAAAGGACAGTGTAGTCACTGAGGGTCTTAATATTTTTGCAGGATGCCCTTTCTGAACAGCTGTCTGAAGAATTTCTACATTTCACTTATATGGTTGGTCTAGCCTCGATTACGTTTGAATCTTTTGAGAAAATGACCCCTGTAAATAAAAGAAGCTAACAGTGTACAGGCAATGCCCAGGATTTGCTGTTTCCCATATGCAATACCTCATGCAAAGGTTCACTCACCCTAACATCTACACTGCCTTGTTCATTTGGTATCACGAGAACAGATATGAACATTTTGATCAAGAGAAAAAATAACGGAATGTCGTTGTGATATACTCACTAGAAAGTGCACTGCTAGATTTCTGAGAATTTCAGAGCATCTAATAGTGGAAGTACTCAACTCTGACAAGGTAGTTCAAAATGGATAAACAAGAAACTGCAACTTAGCTTTCACACACCATGTTTTGCTGTTCCGTTTACTGAAGCCAAAAATTTATTTTACATCATCATTCACAACTTCTTAGCTGAGACCATAAACCAAGGTCCTATTCCTCCTCAGCAGCCACAATGACAAACATCGTGCTGGCAAAGGACCACCTAAATACCAAGCTCCCACTGAAAAGATACAAAAAACAGGGAGGAAGAAGAAACTCTCAAATACTATGCACAACAGTATTTTTGATAGCCGAAATAATTCTTCCTTTGAAATTGTTCTATTTGATTAGTGGTAGACAGCCAGAGAAGTGAGAGGGAGGAAATTGTTCTGATGCTGTGTAATAAAGGTGCAAATTACAGGACTTGGACAACTTCCAATGAGCCTGTTGCCCAGACACAAGAGGGAGACTCCAACAGCTATGACTACAAACCCTTGAACTTGTAAATACTGCAACAACAAAAATATGATTAATGTGCAGAAACTATTTCTATCATAAAATACTCCTAGTAATACTGCAAAAGGGACGCTTGTCATCTTCTCAAGTCCAGATCTGAGACTTAAGTTAAGATTTTACGAAACTGCAGGGAGGAAGTGTGACTGTTTCACTTCCAAACTTGTGACCTCTTTGCAGGGTTGGCAATGCAGAGGACGGAGAGGAGAGGACAGGAGGAATTTCGGTGGTCTTTCCAGGTACCAGCCATTTCCCTTTTGCCTCCTGGCTCAGCCCTGCTTTTCCTGCGGCTTGCCTGCCCATCTGCTTGAGAGCACCACGCACTCAAGCACTTGTATTCCTTCTGCCCAGATCCATGTTAGAGCCGACAAGACATTGTACGAAGCAACAAGGGAAATCTTTCTCTTAGATAAATACTGTGTTAGCATGCTTTTAGCTCTGCAAGAGAAATTGCATATTTAGAATGCTGACTGCAATTAGACAAAATGTAATAGATACGACTTAGCCTGTCTCTTAAATAGCAAAAATGCATTTTCCTGAAACATTGACTTCATTTCTTCCAGAAAAGATGCTGGAATCCTCTTTGTTAACCCAACTGCAGCTGCAGAAAACGTTGGCTTTCGGGATTCTACACAATAATTCTGAAATCTCTTTTCTTGTCCCTCTGCTGCAGCAACATTCCATTTAGCAGATACTCACTTTTTAGTCTTTTTTGCAAGAGACATTCATTTACATCTATTTTACATGAACTAAATTTGGCATTAACTGAAGTAGACCAGATGCTTAAATGATACAAGAGCTGACTGCAGTGCTCATCTTTATTTACTGCTCTGGCTTGAGCTGTATTGATTTCTAAACATTTGCATATGTGCTGGTGAGATCTGAATTTTTTTCATTAACTTCTATTTCATGAATTTCATTTTTCCTCATTCAGGTCAGATCACTGACTTGGATTTCTGGTTTTAGCTTCTCTTTACATAGTTCAGAATAAATGTAGCCATAGGCAAGCATTAATTTAACCTATACAGTCAGTATTTTTTTCAGACAAGAACAGAATGGGGAAGTTTGTTCAGTTGGCTTTTTAAGCTCTGCCTCAGTTAGGCCACTTTTCCTCATTTCTCTCTTTAAAGACTGTTGCATATGACATCGCGTGTAACACTGCACTTCATCAGTAGATTTAAGTGAGGCTTTTTTCATTGAGAGTTTTCCTTCAATGAAAGAATAGGGTAAACATTTTCTTGTATTTTTTGTCTTTTTTCTTCCTTGCTTTTTCGTGTATCTACTTACATACTGGGATCCATGTACATACCACAGATACACGAACGATAACAGCCATATAAGACAGCAAGATAAACTAGCATCTTACACCACAACTACCATCACATTGATCACATCTAAGTTAAGACATGCAACCTGTTCTGAGGAGAGAGTCAGGCTCCTGTTCCATGCATCCTTGTGCTACCTCATCCACACAGTTATTTGTGCCACAAAAAATAAACCTTCTGTTTCTCTAAACTTGTAGTTTCTGCTTGAAATAAGAAATAAATGTTCTCATCTCTTCATATACTGCTTCCCCCAAATAGTTTCTTTCACAGTTTTGGTTCAATGCATTTAACTTAGGTTAGATTTCTTATTCAATAATCCAATTATTAAACATACATAAAGATTTTCTCTTTCGGATCCTTTTCATTGAAATGAAAATTGTGTCTTTATTATGTCTTTTTAACACCTTAAAATAGCACAGTTCACCTAAAAGGCACTTGTCATTTTGCACTTCCTCATTAGCAAAAGACCTTGTCCTAGTAAACACATCCTAACTTATCACTGTCATAAAACTGTTTCTTCCCTGTGTTTTGGAATCATGTTCATGGTCTGATAGGTACTTGGCATCGTCTTGCTCTGGCAGATCAATCACCCCACCACCTTATTCGTCATCAAGTAGAAAATGCCACACAGCAGTCATGGAGAACCTACATGTGCAGGGCTGGAGCCAGACACAGTGCCTGTGAACAGGACCAGAGATCGTTCCCATCCCCAAACCACATCAATTATTGCCACCAAGCAAGGACACCAACAAGCAGGACAGCACCGCTGCTGGTCTCGTTCCTTCTGTGGTGCCAGGGGACACGGCTGGGCCTGCAGGCCAAAGGGGCAGCTTGGTGTAAGGTGTCAGCAAATATCATCCCTCAGGCAGATGATGTCCCACCCCTCTTCCAGGTGCACACAGAAGTAGTAAACCACTAAGACCTTACCCATAAACATTTTTCATAAACATCACCATGGTGACTTATAATGATAATCCCCCTCTCTCATTCATACACAGACAACCAACAGTGAAGCAGAGCATGTAAAGTTTTGCCCAGAAGTGCTGCTCCAGCTGCAGCTGTGGCAGCGTAAGAAATTACCAAATCCTTGCAGCCCATCTCTGCCTCTTCCCATCCCAAGACTATTCACCCTTCAGAGTTGTCAATGAAATAAGCGCATATGGAATCAGTCATTGATAAATTTCTGGCATCTTGACTCCTTGAATGGTCAGTAACCTCCTTATAATTTCCAAGCTGAATTTAGTCTTTAAACTTTTGTATCATTTGCTCTTGTATCAACAGTGTCCTTGAGGATTTTCTGCCTTGATGTTTATCTCTCACTGAATTTGTACATGGTACAAATAACTGTTCACAAGCTTCGTTCTGCTAGGCTAAAAAAAGCAACTCTCTTGAATCCATTTTTATCAGACGGATTCTGCATTCCCGCACACATCCTTGCAGCCATTGCTGACCATCTTCTCAGTTTAAAACAATCTTTTCAGAACAGACGTGACAGACCTATATGTAATATCTCTAATGAGGTCTTACAACATTTCTTGTACAATATTAAAGCTTCTTTGCTTCTAGTAAAAATACCTCACCTTTCTCTCAGCTGCGTCACAGTAGCAGCTCACTCTCACCTCCTGATCAAGCAACAGACCGATACAACCTCGCTTTCTGTGTTACTTCAAATTGAGAAGCCCCAGTTGTACAGCAAAATTTCCTGTAATCAGCTTCTAAGAGTTCTTAGGCTATTATAGTATTTAAAGTGGATGATTACTCTAATCCACAAGGTCACATAATTCTTCCTGGAGGAGAACTCAGGGTGAAAGTCTCCACAAAACCCCATAAGTCATCATTAATATATTAATTGTTAAGATTAATGAGGCATTTTTGGTATTTCGAATGGCAACCTACCATGCTATCTACTAGCTTTCACACCATGCTCTCAGCACTACCCTCTAATCAAATAACACCCTGCAACAGACCTAGATCCATCCTCGCTAATTCAGTGCAAAGCCTCCTCCTGAATTTCAAAGACTTGAACGAGGCCCACAGTGGCTGTGGCACAGTTAACATTGCTGAGAGCAGCACTCTACATTTTGGTGTACAGAAATATTAACATTCCAAGGAAGCATTTTGCATTTAGAGACTACTTAGACCTACAAGGATCAATAATTTCATAGACCCGAACAGCCTTTGCCCAATGGTCATTCCAACAACCTCAATAAAGAACTGTGCCCAAAGACAAGTGTTCACAGGGTAACAAATGTCAGAAATCAAGAGGCCAGTACAACCTTCTGGGAACCAGGCTGCTAAAATATTAGCAGCAGGCACTGAGCCTATGTGTTTTTCCAATGCCAAATGTAAAGAGTTTTTATTCAGGGCAGCCATAAACATAATTCCAAAACAGTGCAACACACTTATGTAGCAAGACCCTGCCTCAAAGTTCAGGAGCACTCGAGCTTTCATAACAAAGCTCTCTGTACTCGTTTATTTTATGTAGAAGTTGCAGTAATGAGGAAGCCTACTGAGCACAAGGTTTTCTTTCTTCAGCATCATTTGTCGGCGGAGATTGCTTTTTAAGATTACCGTCATGCTGCCGATAGACGACAGAAGTCTACTGTTCTTTTTCAATTCCACATGCAATTTACCACCAACAAAAAAATGCTGCAGTCTTTCAAAAATCAATCTTCCCAATTCATGTGTATCAGCATGCAGCAATACCTAAGTAAATTTCAACGCAAAAATCTGCTCATATGGATATTTAATATTCAATTCTTTGGATTTTATAATCTCCAATAAACACGGCTACTAATATTTAAAGCCACCATAATGGATGACTAAGCAAAACAGGTATTGTAAGAACAGGAGAGAAAAGAGGCAGTTCAACTTGAACGTCCCAACAGAACGAGCAGTACTTCTTAGCAAGGAGAAAACAAAACCAAAACCACCCCCAAACACCCCAACAAATCACTACATTCATAGTAAGGAATATAAAACTGATACATTCCTGCACTAGAACTCTGGCTACTAGATCTATCTTTATGATCATTGTAATAACTAACTCATTAACAACACCTTCAGATAAGTTTTTATCTGCACCTGACTTCCTGATAATAAAAAGAGATATAGTGGAGATCTGTAAACATGTCCGAGACTCAGATGCTACAAATGGGAATCATTTCTCTAGCAATACAATATTATTACAAGAAAGCTGTGAATTATGGACATTACAGAGGACAAAGTTCTAACCTTGCTGTAGCCCATTTAAGTCACTGTAGGATACAATGATTGAGTTTTTTAAAAAGAAACATCTGTTGTACTATAGCGGGTGGTGCTGTCACAGCCATTTGTAACTTTTTCTACCAATTTTTGTGCTCGAGACACGATTTTGCCATGTAACACAAGCAATAATAAATTATTCCCCATTTACAAATGCTAGAAATACACAACATGAATAAATTCTGCATTGGCAAAGACGACAAGAAGGAATCTAAAACAAAGCCCAGTTCCATGCAGGTATTTTCAACGGTTGCAAGCCATTAAAAAACCTCTAGCTCCAATTTCTGTGATTTCCCAAGACCTTACTCTTTAGGTGATTGGTGCAACAGGAGGCTGTAGAAACAACGGCACTCTATAACATGTCACTGTTGTAAATTCAGGTGGGTTTCTGTCCTTTTTTACCCACAAGCTTCTGGACCGATATTTGCTGTATTGTGATATTCGACCGTGTGATTTAAATCAAGACAACACAGGAAGCAGTAAAGTCCT
This sequence comes from Gorsachius magnificus, assembly GCA_034008185.1. NCBI lineage: Eukaryota > Metazoa > Chordata > Aves > Pelecaniformes > Ardeidae > Gorsachius > Gorsachius magnificus. The sequence continues at coordinate 18,344,415 of CM067086.1, forward strand.
AAAGTTACAGCTTACATCATTACCACTAAAATCCAGAGTTTACAAATCTTGGCTCTACTTTTTTTTCAATGGTCACCTACAAAACAATACCTGCACTTCCAAACGATAACCTTTTGTTTCCCTATGTCTGCCCTGCTCTCCAGACATGTCCAAGCAGACTGCCCATGCCGACGCCAAACCCAAGGAGAGACTCTGAACAGAACAAAACTACCAATTCACTGCCACTCACCCAGGAGGATCTTACTTTAGTTCTTGGGCATTTATTCTCTCCCTGTATGTTCCTGTAACACATAGGCTTTTAATCCAATACAAGTTTTATCAGCATGTTACCTTCACAGAGTATATTAAACTACTCTTAGGTACTTGCAAATAAGAGTGGCATTTCATGACCCCAGGGAGAGACACATAATGAAAATAATAGCATAGAGACTTCAGTAGCAGCACAGAAATCCCTGGAATACACCAGAGCATTAGGGATTACTAGTTTCCCCCAGTAGTGCACAGCTCTCTTCCACATGTTTCCCGCAACCGAAGGAAGCTCCTCACAACCCTACAAGCACATCAGCCACTCATAACCTGATTAGAGCTTATATTTGCTTGCCTCCTCCTGGCTTCAGGTTCCTGCCCAACTCCACAAGGTATGTGGAGAGAAATATATCATGTGGAGATAAATATGTCATACGCTAAAGGAGATAAATACGTCATGCAGGAAGAATTCTCACGTGACGGAAAGACTCTGGAGAGATTCCTGCAAGATTACTTCGATGGGAATTTGAAGAAGTAAAAAATAAAAAAAAAAATTTAAAAAAATTCCCAGGGAAGTGGTTGAGTCCCCACCCCTGGAGGTATTTAAAAGCCAGGCAGACAAGGTGCTTAGGGACAGGGTTTAGTGGTGGGATGGCAGTGTTAGGTTAACGGTTGGCCTTGATGATCTTAAAGGTCTTTTCCAACCTGAATGATTCTGTGATTCTATTCTATGATTTTCTTCTAATGCAGCTAAAATGCTTACACCCCACCTCATGCCCTGCTTCTCAATCCTTTTGCTGAAATAAAGATGTATTAGCACCTATATTCAACTTAAAATCCTGACAAGCGCTAAATATAGACCTTCTGTCACTTGAAGGTCAGAAACAGAAAAAAGGACACGCTGAACTTAGCTTATGTGAGGAGTTAGTATATTTGTGCCATTTCCACACGGACTCCAAGGAGGAATAAACACAGTCTCTCACAAGATAAAACAAAAGCATCACTTGAGCAAGAAAATCTGCTGAGATACAAAACAAACCCCAGGGAGATATATCCCAGCGGTCTAAGCGCCACACATGAGTAAGTAGAGCTGTCAAGACAGAGAGAATTGCTGAAATGGTCTGCATCTATCACCACTGTCAGCTACGTCTTAGTGGCGGATCACTCCCTTTCACGATAGATTAAAATGTAAGAAGTAACTCCAAGGCTGATCACTTAAGTTCATACTGTAGCGGGTATCAGTTTTATTACTACATTTTGTTATCAGGAGTAATTAGAATAACCTTACCAGCACTTTCATCAACGTTAAGTGTGCATTTCCCTATACTACTGCATCCTTTTAATTTTTAATTTGCGTGCTTTAAATTGTGTGCTTTATCTCACACAGCATCTTACTTGGTAACACTCCCAAACCTGAAACCATGCTGTAAAAATCTAGTGGAGGAATCGTTTTATCCTCTACAGAGACACAGATCTCTGGAGCTCATCCATGCTGAACAGAAACTGGAATTTCCCCAGGAAACTCGGGGATGCATGATTCTACACGATCTCCGTATCAGAACTTGAATATTTACATTTCACATCAAAGATGGGGCAATCAACAGCAAAGTGTGACCCCATGACAACATAGGATAGGATGAACTGCCACGGATCGCATCACATCGGTACCGGCTGCAGTTCTGCCGAGAAGCCTAGCTTTGTATGCCGTTACAATTCATTCATTTCTCACAGGCCAGATATTTAAGTCCATCTTTTTTCCACCTTCCTCAGCTTTTACCACTGTTATTTTTTTAACACCGCATCATGTAGACAATGTAGTTTCTTCTTGCTCTTGCTCTGCCCAGACGGTAAGATTTAGAAGTTTTGCTTCTTAAATTCATACATTTTAATTAAAAGAAAAAGTGTAAAATACTAGACTTCCAGACATAATTAAACCTAATACACTGTTCCAGATCAGAAACTCTAATTAAGTTTCAGTATCTCCCATCGCTAATAACCACCCAGTCAGCAAATACCACTGACGAATTCCTCCCCCCTCTCGCCTTTCTGCCCCCAAGGCATTGCTGCCCCAATACTTAATTGGAAATTAAACATTTTCTCACTGTACAAGTTGGCCACACTTGTACTCCTATTTAAAGTTCACAATTAGAGATGCTTCTAATGTTGGAAAAGAAATAATAAGCGCAACAGAAAAACGTCTGTCTTGAAATGTGCAAAATTGACATTCTGCGACCAACTTTTTGCGGCAAAGAACTCAAAAATGTAAATTTCTGACCAGAATATTCACAAGTTTCTTTCTCAGGAAGAGGAAACAGAAGGTGAAGAACCAAAGATAAAGATGCATGAGAAAGACTCAAAGGTTCATGCAGATAGGAAGATAAAGAGTCTAATGCTAAAACAGCTTCTAAAAATAAAGTAAGCCTTTTAGTGGTTGCCCAGTAACAAAGCCTAGTAAAAATAATTGACTGTATTTTACCTGGAGTTTATAGCCCGCCCCTTGCCAAGGGCATGACCGTTTTCCTTCTTACTGTCAGTGTCACACTATGTATAAAGTGAGTTGGGGACTTCTGCCTTTAGGACTATCAATCTAGATTTCATTCACACTAAATCAACTAGCAAAGAAAAAAAACATTTTCAAGTAATTGTCTATTTGGTCTGTAGTGGTATGCTGAATTTAAAATGGGAAGTATTTGTCTTGCTAAATTCTAACCTAAAAGACATTAAAGGGGCATCTCTTCCTAACAGTTTAGTATTTAACTAGTCTTTTCATTTCACAGCATGTATTTTTCAAACATCAATAACCCAAATACACTGAGGTATCCTTCTACCCCATCAGCTAAAAAGCAAGGGTAACTCCCAGCATCCCATGACAGCAAAAGCAATGCTGTCCTGGTGGTGAAGCAACATTTTATGTTGCCGTCTGGGAGACTCGAGAGAAAAAGTGACCTTAATATACTCCTTTACTGGAGGTAGTGGAAAATAAATGCACTGAAACAGTTAATACACTTCGTTCTGTGGAAGAGAAAACCTAAAGCCTTTGCTCTGCAACTCAGTTCGCTGGCTGTCCTGTGAACCCCCTCAGCACAGCCCATGGGTCCTGCCCCTTCAGCAGAAGCTCCTGGGCAATGATGGCAGCAATTTGGAAGTCAGAAAGAAGTGAAAGAAAAAAGGAAAAAAGAAAAAAAAAAATTATCAAAGACAATCCAAAATAGCTCCAAGGGCTAAAGTCTGTCCGCTGGCTGTGTCATTAAAATCAGCAAGGAAAAATATGAGACGAAGGGAGACGGACAATTGCATTATGTTGCTTCCTTGGATTACCCTGCCTTCTGTTTTTCGCCAGCCCACGCGCTGCAGCGATGGCTGCAGGCAGTGACAGGCATTAGCAACAGACTTGTTTCCATGCCCTTATTAACTGGTGTTCTAAGACACTGACAATAATGTGTACAAAATACAGTCTCCATTTGTTCTGTGTACAGAAGCATTGAACAACCGGGTAAGTTGGGGCTCCCGCAGGGCAGAAGAGACAATTTTGACCTGACCGATCTAATTGACTCGATGAGCACTGAGCGGAGCGTGAATGAGGTTTCCTTATCTGTCTCACAGAGCTACTGAAGTTGCTCGGTTCTCCCTCCCCCTATATATTTATCAAGTCAATATTGATCACGTTACACAAAAGCATAGAGAGACCAAGCAACTCAGCTGTACACCTCAGCCGTGCAGAACTTGCACAACCTGGATTTGAAGGGATTACACGAAAAAGGCCGACGAAAGCAAAGACAGCCCGTCCATGTCCATATAGCCTGCACTCAACAAGCCAGGTTTAGTATTGCCCTCATCTGATCACCACAACCACTTACTGTTGGGCTTGATGGTCTTAAGGGTGTTTTCCAACCTAAAGGATTCTACAATTCTACAGACACCACCACAAAAGCTGGTGTCGGTTTCAGAAAATTTGTCCTAACACAGAAATTCCATAGAGTATGTTATCAATACATCAAATCTATACAGCATAGCAAATGCCTCAGTCAAAAAAGAAAACATTAATAAATCACGATTTTCCCCTGTGCCAAAATCCAAGTAATTGCTGTTACAATCACACAACTCAGTGCAACAACATCGCAGTATTGGGCCTTACAGACTTCCTAATAGATCATTTTGTGATTTATTCTTATACCTATAGACAAAGTAGAAACTATTGAAGTTATACAAGCCACAAAAGCTGCTCCACATCTTCAGAAATGATCACGATATGTATTTAACTAACAGTTTCAGGCCAGAAGTAGTTAAGAGTCAACTCTCTGATTTGTGGGTTATATAGTTCTCATTTCTTTTAAAGCAGTTGACCAGCTAAACAAATTATTACTGTTCTGCACTGAAATGTACTTGAATTTCCTACGTTTCATTTAACAATACAAATTGTAGCTTCCAACATAAATTTTTGAAGAAACAGACTTGCAATAAAACCATATTTTGGCAACACAGCAATCACAACTCAAACATAACAAGAAGATTGCACCAGTGCTTCTTTCAGCATTGTTCAAATGCACAACTACATAGCGAGATGAATAAATACATTCTGCAACTGCTGAGGGTCAGACCTGACCCTTCCAAATGCCTGCACTGACTGTGGGCTTGGAAAACAGAAGTCTCATTAAGCTTTGTCTTGGTTCAAACTTGCAAGATCTATGTGCCTTCACGTCATTTTATACCCAGTACACACTTCCCTGCATTCCTGAAATAATGCAATAAAAAGAGATTTCATGTCAGCTAGTCGACATCGCAAGTGAAATGCAAATAACCCTGCTAGCAGAAGATATTTTTATATGATCTACCACCAATATAATTATCATACATTCATGAGACAGTCTCACCTGACTTACTAGAAGACTTCTCAAATTATTACAGTTTAATGAGAAATAACTAACATGACTGAATAAGGTTGATTATTTAACGGGGGACTTTCATGAAAGGTGGGTAGGCTGGGTTCAACAATAACTCTAACAATAACTCTGGTTATTATAGTAGCATCTTAATTACATTAAAAATAATAGTGGAAACAAAACAGAAAATATTAAACTGACTTCAGTTTACTAAATACAAAGAAAAAAAATGGGCCTTGCACAACGCTCGAGAAATACTTGAGGTAGCACTGAGCAAGCAGCAAGATTCGGCACCGGAGGCAGCGAAGCAGCCACCGTACTTCACCGTGCGGGCACTGCCGAGCTGGGCAGCTCAGCACAGCCCACCAAGCGTGGGGCTCAGCGAACCCTCAGCTTTCAGCACCCAGTGCCCTTTGCATGCTCTGGCCATCACGGTACAATCAGAGCCGCCCACGATACCAGGCCACACTCTGCTGCACAACGTGGAGATGTTCACAGTCTTCTCCCCTTGCTAAGCATAAGTGGAACTAAAATATCATTGCATCAAAGTTTTTACTTCCCTTCTTCCTAGTAAGATCACTTACTTTTCTGACATTTCCACATCTACAGCCATTTATCACTGCACATGCTAAAAAGGCCGGGTTAGAGCCTCTGAACGTGTGTTCAACAGTCCTCATGAACAAATGTCACCATCCACATAAATGTGAATAACTACCTGCGTAGGCACCAACTTCAGCATCCTCTATCTACTGCAGATTTCATAAACTAGCGTGTTACCAGCTGTAGGGTTAAAATAATTTCCCTTAAATTAGAAGTATTTTCATCCTTGTACAGCAGACTCAGCCTGTGGATGAGAGAAGTGCTTAAGTGGCTCAGCCAAGTGGAGATAAATGTTGCTTTTGCAGTACGTTGAAGTCACCAATATGAGACACATGAATGCAACCTATGACACTTCAGAGCAATCAGTCCTGCGGAGCATTTCAGCATTGCAGTATGCTACAAATAAACAGCGGTGAGTGTCAGAAGAGTGCATGTATTCTTTAAATGGCACGAACAAATTCTTAATGAAAATGCTTTTTCTCACGATACCTGCACAATTTCATGAGGAGTAACAGCTTAAGCTCTCGCAGCAGCTTGAAATATTATCTGTCAAATGTAATTTTCAAGGCAAGAACAGACTATCTGTCCTCTTATATATTGCCTCATTAACATGTGCCTAGAATGCCTACCTAGAACAGATGAGAGCCTGACTGGACCTATCCAGTATAACCTAGAAGACAGCTTACAAGGTTTATCAGTGTCCCAGTGTCAGAAAAAACATTAAGGTTTAAGTAACAATTAAATAACTATATTCAGACGCAAAAACACTATGCCAGGTTTGCTAACATCAAGCTCAGTCACATTCTACAGCACAGTTTATTTGCACTGAAGGCCAGCATATTTCTCACTGACTGCTGGAACACAGCAATATAGGAGATTTTGAAGCCTATACAAAAATCACAGTTCAGAGCTTAGAAGCACATCATAAAAGTACCTGAAATTATATTTCAAGATGTATATCATACTTCCATTTAACGCGCAATCTTCATTTTTAAGTACTCAGCACAAAGAAACACTACTTACAAATTTCTGACACCTACCGTTATCAGTGACAGTTAATTACACTTGTTTTCATGCATCTGATTTTATGCATTAGGTATAATTTACTGTATTGCTAGGTGTAACTCCCCCAGTAGACATCCAGACTGACAGGAACAGTAATATAAGCAAAACCAGGAAAAGGAAAAACACAGAGGAAAATATCCAAAAAAAGCACTCGCATGCCTCAAATGCGGTGTGGACAGAATTTAGGTAACGACATCTAAAAATGCCATTCAGCGCTCTTCCTCGGCTCTTCTCTCCAGCCTACTCACCCAGCCCTGTTAGAGATCATAGAATATCTCAGGTTGGAAGGGACACAATAAGGATCATCGAGTCCAACTCCCTGCCCCTTGCGAGAATACCTAAAACTAAGCTATATGACTAAGAGCATTGTGGACACCTTCCTTGAACTCTGACAGGCACCTGTGTTTTCCACAGAAACCTTGAGATACTGCATAAACGTTCGGCACAGAACGAGGTGCTGCCAGCTGGAATAAGTGGAAAACAAGTCGGTGTGGGACTCCCAACCCCACCATCCTCGTGCTCCAGTGTCCCAGGAGCCTGCCAGGGAGTCCCACAGAGAGCACTGACTTCCACCAAGAGCCCCGGCCTGAGGCCACGCAGGTCCACACGAATCAAGGCGAGGGGGATGCGTCATTGCCAAGGCCCTGCGTAACTGACTGCTGCCAAAGTGCTTGTCCAGGAGCAGGGGAACTGTGAGGGCTAACTCTAAAGGAAACAAAAGGCAGAGCTCCACTTCTTTCTGAAAAAAAAGTACTGTGGCAAGGGAAGCGAGATAGGTTTCCTGTCTTTATCCCTCTCATTCCACAACTGAACACATGGGAAACACGGGAGCAGAAAAGCAAGCGTAAGAATGCGTAGCGGCCCATGTTGCTGGTTATAGCAAGCAGCCATGAGATGGGAAATACATCACCTGGCCTCTACTCCAGCTGTGTGCAGGTGCTTTTTTGTTTCTTTTTCTTTCACCTGACGCAACGGGTACAAATACTCAGTGGATCCATCCTTAACATCTGAGCTATTTCTGAATTCCAGTCCTTTTACAGCAGTAAAAGAATAAATAAATAATGGAGCACTCCAAATCACTTGGCAATAACCATTAGCAACCACTTAGAGATCCCCACTCATTTCTTTTTTGTCTCCAGCTCCTTCTCTGTGATGTCACTGAAAATGAGTTTCTAAATCTTCTTCTAAGCCCACTCCATTTGCCAAGGATTCAGAGATAAGCATTAGGTGGCTATTCAGTTACCCTTTCTTCAGATATGATGAATTCAACCTCCCCTTGATACCCACAGCAAAAGATGGATGCTTACTGTCCGCGTTTCTTCTAACCTGTGCAATATAAACACCACAAAGCATATTCAGCGTGAAACTAAAAAACAAAGTGCCTAATTATGCAAGCAGTCTCATTGGAGTCAATCACTTAGTTTTAGTTAGACACATACCTTGCTCAGTCAGGTCTAAAATTACCACATTAAGAATATTCTCACTTGCCTCTCTCCAAAGGCTAAGGGAATACCACACTGTGCATGCAGGACTGATTTGATTACCTCAATCTTTTATTGGGAAATAACGTATGTCATGGCAATGTCAGACGACTATTGTTTCCTTTGTTCTGTTCAGAGGGAGGAAATAATAGGTGTCAGAAAAGCAGTACAACCATGTGTCTCAGTAATAAAAGTGGCATATTAATGAGCATCCGTAAACCATTATAATTAATGCAGGGGAATGGGTATTGCCTGCTTAAACTCTGCAAATTCCAGCAGCTCCACACCCAGCTGCCATTTTATTCCATCCCAGGGCTTTCCACTCAGCGCAGCTCCTTCGCAAAGCCATCAGACACTGTGAAATCATGAGCTCAAGGGAATGGGTGGGTACGTTTTAATAGTACAAGTGACAGTTGAGAACAGTTATCCACTCTGTTCATCAGTGGCAGCAAATGCATCCCATGCTCTACGGGAGACATATACTTATACCCTTGAGGCTACAACATAATTACAAGCTACAGAGAAAGATGGGTAAGATGGACGTGCACAAAGATATGGACGTGTATTGCTTTTATTTTTTTTTAAACAAAGGTACATTTGAGAATTTTACATCTTTTAAAATTTCAAGCCCTGCTTGATGTGGCTGTGTAGCATGTAGCCTTCAAATAAATAGTCAGTTTTGAAGTTTAGCTTCAAAAATCCAGCCTGGCAAATCCCATCTTTAGGCACACAACCAAAAAAAAAAAAAAAAAAGAAAGAAAACTGCAAGCACCATCAAGGTGACATACTAAGACGCCTGAGTATTTATTGGCAGAACAACAACATAGGTCACGCAGCTCTGGCCCTTCAGGAATACCTAAATAAAACCTCTTAGTTTTTATGACATACAAATAGTTCATTTTTACTCTTGGATGACCAAATTTTAAATCACGTTGAAAAGTGGGACCCCTTCGATTTCCACCTCTACTTGGTTTACTTTAACTAATTCCCTCTGCACTTAATGTGTTCTAAGATATTTTAATTCACATTCTTCTTGTAGTTCATGTACTGAATTCACCTAATAATTCATTTTGATGATACAATCTTCAAAGCACCATTTGGTTTTTTTAGTAGGTTCTGGAATAGATTCTTTTTCACTGCAACATTTCTTTCAGGTACCCTTCGCAGTACACTGTTTAAGGTTGCCATTAGTCTTGTACTTAGCATATGCTCACTTAGCATAGCCGCATTTATTATTTTTATCGTTGAACATTTTAGATAAGAACTCTATACACACACGGGGGTGCCTCAACTTTCCAGCATGTTGCAGAGGCTAAAACACTGGCACCACTGTGAAACAGTTGAACTAGAGAATCTTTTCAGATGAAAATATGCAAATTGTCCTATCTAACATCCTGCACAGCTTCCAGATTCACCATTCCCAGTACTCAACAAATAAAGCCAACCTCCAAAACTAGTAAGCTAACCAATGTAACTCATGCAAAGAAAGCAGTACCTACATGCAGGGCATTCCAAGTTTTCCTTACTATAAAATAACATTTTCAGTAACGTGGTCAAGAAACCATTGATAATTAAGTTTCTTCTGTGCTGGATATCTACCAGAAGCTGCATTGTAGCACAAAAATCCATCAATTTCTCAAAATAAGTAACAGATTATTTTTTTTTCCAGACTCTTCCCTGTCCCTGGGCCCCCACTTTGACAGAGATTTGAAGGATATGCCTTTTTCCATGTCTCTGAATCTTCTCAGTTTCTGAACGTTTAATCACACGCTCTTAATATTCTTCCAGCACTCACTGCATTTCATAGTGGTGCATATGCCAGGCCAAGGTGGGAGAGGACAAAGCCACAGAGATGCAGCTGGGGAACAAGAAGACAAGGAGGCCTGCAGGAGCTGCAGAGGGGAAAGCCAACTGCCTGGGAACCTGGAACTGAACCCCTTAGCCCACATCCTCCTCCAACGGCAAGACCACAAAGAGTAACATCATCCTTTCTCAAGTCATGGCAAAACACAACAGAGCCGGCTACAGGCCCTTCCTGAAAACCTGGACGAATGCTTGAACACCTGAAGCGCCACGATATGCTGATACCGGAGAGCTAACGCAAAGGCAGCTAAGGTACATTTTCACTCCATTGCAAACATTTGATAAGAACAATATAGAATGGTTTCTGAAGGACCTGGTAACATCCTAAATTCCTACAGATACTGGGACAGTAGCTAACAGTAATAGGGTCACACAATGAGCAACAAAATAATAAATGCTGAATACCTACTTTCAGAACTTCGTATCTTTCCCTGATTGATGTGTCTATACTGCACAGTGAATGAGGCAAAGGGATCAAAAAAACCCCACAAGACCTGTGATTTTAACACTAAGGACTCTATTTCAGCAGTGGATGCAAGTGTCTTAAAATTGAATAGGAGACCTGGTTTTTAAATATCCCCAAATGCTTGATTTCAGAGACCTAGAGTTTCTTTTGGTTTGGTTCCTTAGGTAGTTTTAAAATACTTTCAATAGTTTCTGTGGAGAAATCACAGCCCAATGGTTTAGGAACAGACCTGTCAGTCTGGGAACAGAGTTTGAATCCTGGATCAGGTACTGACTGCCATGTGTCACATCTGACTAATCACTTTATGTTCTTACCATGGTTTGCCGTAGCGTGGCAAATTCATAGGAACAGGAGGCTGAAAGAAGTTTTCTGGCTGGAGTCTATTCCACTGTCATTGCCACAAACCACCTTTGAAAATCTCAGTGACCCCGTTGTACAAATGAAAACTACATAAATAAATGGCTAATACTATCCTTACGCTAAAGGGATCACTGGAATAATAATCTCAGCCAGAAGAACATAAAAATATATCAACTAGGTCACTCCAGAGGGCCTGCCAGCCCAGCAGCCTCTGCCTGACTACAGCCCGTAACGGGAAAAAACAAGCAAAAGAACAGGGCAAGGATCTGGTGACACTTCCTAAGGATTCCCCACGACCTTCCTCAAAGCAAAGATTGTGCACCCACCAGTTGGGATTTTCTTCCATTTTGACATGCAGCAGCTTCTTACATCTGTCCAGCCTCCTCAGCACCCTGTGACCAAGGGCTCTCCAGATTAATTATCTGCTGTGTGAAAAACTACTTCCTACCGCACTGGAGTGACAGCAGTGCTCCTGTTGCCAAAAACAATAACTGCAATGGTATTATTTTACATTTGGGCAAGGTATTTATATTTAGTTTTCAATATCATTTGGTTATTTGCTACAGGGAATGCAAAGAATTTCATGGTTTTGGCATCCTCTTGCCTTTTAATGCGCCCATTCCATATACATTAATCCTGAAATGGTTGGACACTACAACTGATTTCACAAGAGAGCGAGCTCTGTGCTGCTATTGCCATCGTGCTCCTATTGCAGCAGAGTCAAGCCCACGCTGCAATAGGCTTTCTGCAGCGATATATTCAAGATGCTCTTACTGAACAGATTTTTCCCACCCACCATGAAAAAATAAGTACTTTGTTCCAAATAATTGCATGGCAAGCTCCCAGGGCAGGACAAGAGTCTCACAGACCTAAATAGACTGGTTTTCACACATCATAAGAATCATGAGTTTAAAGCAGACAGTACTGCAGACCAAACGACTGACCATGATGTCTATTGCTCTACTGTCAAAAAAACAGTAGAGCACAGCAAATGAGTTCTTTGAATGAAGGGCATGTTTAAGGACTTGATACATTTTGTTCAAATTTTAGATTTTAATACTACAGGAAGAAAGAAAAAAAATACTAATTTGGGTAAGGTGAATGAATCATCCCAGTAGCACTAGAAAGTTTCTTCTTGACTTTAGGAGACTCTGGATTTGGCTTCTCAAGGGGTTCTGTGGCACAGACCTGGGAGGTGACATACCTGCTACAAACAGGAGGAGATACTGACTGAGATGGCCTTGAACAGAGTGTAGAAAATAAATACAACGTATGGTGCAGACATTAAATATAAAGTAAAACCTCCATATTTTTGCTTATATTAACTACTCTTTTAAAAGAGAAAGCAATGAATATTGAAATAGTCCCATGTTCCTTCACAGCCCAGTTTTACTGCTAAGGGGATTGCGGGGAACATATCTGTTAACTTGTCATCAACCTTGTAATTCTTTCATACATCTCATATAGTACCTTGATCCTAGAGCAAACTGCTTTTTCTAAATGAACCTATGTCAACAAAAGCAATAGGAGACAACAAGCAACTGAGTCAATGAGACTATCTCCAGTTCAGAATCTGAACCTAGTAACCCTCACAAACTTTTATGAGCAGGTCTGCTGAGCCCTTTGGACTGACTCATACAAGCAGAAAGACCTGTCAGATCAAGTTTTAAAATATTTCGCTTACAGATAACTAGAGCATTTCCTTCCTCTTATACAGATACGACAGCTGCTCTGGACTGGACCACTTCCCCAGCAAGCATACATCAGTGCTACGCTCTTTAAATTAGTGATAAACCTAGAGCAGTGAGACGATCTGTGACAGCAAAGAGATCAAGATCTGGATACTGACAAGTTAAATTAATTATGGTTTTTAAATGATCTATTTCCATAACTGATATGCATTTCAAATAATCTTGAACAATCTCACCCAGAGAACAGGATCCAATCGTCAGGATTGTACCTTCAGAGAGGCTGTAAAATTGGACGGCACAGTGGTGGATATGTATAGCTTAGCTCTTAATTACACCTGAATTTCAACATCTCACTCGACTAAATCTAGGTGCTGACACTTTAAGGGCAGGAAAAAGTTATCATAAATCATCTTAATTTCATCAAAATTATTTTAAATTGTTACAGTCCAAAACCCAACCAAGAACATCAGAACTGAAAGAGTTTAAAAACTATGTGGCAAATAATGCACCAAAGGAGTTTATATAACCAATACAGAAACACAGCAATTATAATGAATGTACCACACTTGATGACTGTCTAATCATGAATAAAACCACAAAAATTCTTTCACTAAAACTTCCAGTTCTCATTTTTATTAACACAGTGGGTTTAGTACTATAGAAGATTTACTGGCTTCAATCATACTATCTTGATTCCGAGCCCAGCCATGCTCGTCTTAGAATGAAAAATCTGTAAGAATTCCAACTGCACTGTTCTGTATCTGTATATTGGTTTTAAGTTATTAAATCAGTTAGATCTAGAACGCTTCACCCAAAAAGTATGAAGCACACCTTTACACTTGCCATGGCATTTTCCACATCTGCCGTGACACCAAAATACAGGCAAATGCACTTACCTGCTTTTGCAGTGATTTATTCATTATGTAATAGGCATAAAAAAACTACACAAAGCTCAAGACTGCGAAGAATGAAGATGAGAATCTCCATATGAGTTGAAACTCCTATATTCTTTCACAAGACTTGTGAATATTACACCAAAATAGGAATTAAAGCTGTGATAAGGCATATCAACCTGTAATAAGGCATTCAAAGCCCTACAGCTACAAAAATCGGAAGCTATGGGGAAAGACTTGTTCATTCCTTTCCACTTTAGTCTTGGCCTACATATTATTCATAACACACACCAATGCTCCATAAAGGCTTTCAACTCCACCCCCAACAGACATGCATATGTGCAAAAAACACAAACCTAAGCAGCAGTTAGTCACCTTACAGTGATCTGATGTGCTTTAATATCAAGCTATCAGCACGTCTGATGGTTTCACATTGCTGGCATTTAAAGTTACTCTACCTTAGCATTGCTGATGTTAATGTAAAAAGGACACACAAAAAAAGCAGACAACCCAGCACAGAAATAACCAGAGAGACTGATTTCTTTTTTTCTCTTCTTTAGCTCTTACTAAAAATACTCTTAGGTATTTTTCATAGCAGGTGAAATTTCGTAACAGATGAAATTTTCTTTGTCTTTAGTCATCTATTTACTACACCATCACTATACTGCCTACACATTGGAAGATACACAATTTCTTTCATGGACAGATCTTTCAGATTATTATATATATTTCAGACTATAAATTACTTTTAAGAAAACCTGCCTGGAAACAAAGGACAAAACTGCAATGAAAGAAAGCTCTCAGATTACCGTTTGTTAAAACATCCAATTACAATTTGTGATTAAAACAGTGTAAAATAGACCCACTTACTGATTTACATCAAACAGAAGCCATTTTCAAGCCTGTGATGTACTCTGGTCATCAGTAAACATTCTGAGTGCATTATGAATAAAGGCTCCATGTGAATATTCCTATTACCTTTCAAAAGATAAGAGTATCTGTTCAAAATATGCTCACTTTTCATATCAGGTTCCCAATAACTTATTCATGAAGTGACCAGTAAGTTCATCAGTAAACAACCGCACTCCCAAGCACACTTTCCAAGGCAAATTTATACAAAGAACCACAGTACAATTAAGAAACTGATCTGGACTTCCAGATTATACCAGAAAAACCGAGCCACTTAAAAATATTGGCTTTCATCTTTAAGACTCCACCACACACTAAGTTGTAATCCCTTAAGTGGCTCCTGTGAAATGCTGCAGAAGAATATAACGGGGGGGAGGGGGGGGGGAATCATATTCTATACTCTGGCAGAAATAAACCATTCTACAGCCTGAATACTAATTAGAATAAACACTGTTTTGATTTTTATTTCACAGTACCTGATGTTTCTCTACCCAGGCATCAGTCATATTGCACACATTTGCTTTAAGGTTTATGACTGTAACTAATTCCACCTCATTTAATCATTCTAATAAATCTGCAACTCAGTAGAAACCACTAAATGAGATATTAATAGCACACTAAATATACCTGTTAGACAGACTGTACAAGTAAAATACAGAAGTACAATGAAAAATATTTGTACTTGTTTAAGTGCTAGACTTCTGTTCATTCCCCAATACAGAGGTACGTGAAAAAAAGGTCAGCAAACACACCTTGTCCATGTTTCAGAAGAACTGGCCCTGTTTACCATCCAAGTATATTCAAGGCCACTTCTCGTTGCTAAAGCAATTTTTGTCACCTTTCCCTTCTACCCCAAGTTAATTGCCTTTATGCTACGCTGTTAAATCCTTTCCTGAAGTTCAGTGAAATAGCTACAATGGTCCTTATTTCACACCCTCACCTCAGAATTCTAGAGCTCATGTACAGAATTCCAGTAAACAGGCATGGCACGAGTCTCCCATTACCCACCTACAACTTTTTCCTGAATCACTCTCAGTTATTTTGAATTTTTTTCAAAGTTTTCTTCATATAAAAGAGCAACTTAACAAATGTGTAGATTCAGAATCTCTCTCAACTCATTAAACCTCTGTCCTCTGCCGCTGATGTTGTAATTTCTTCCAGCAAATATTTCCTTATTTTGCTTTTCATTTTCTGAAGAGATCCTAAAATATAATATATAGGATTCTGGGTCCAGCACTCTGTCGAATTTACTAATGGTGATGGCACAGCATTATCCTGTCATTTCAGCTCACCTCGGCCTCATTCTGTTCTGACCTACTGCCAGAATTTCAGTGTCTTTCGGAGGTGCTAAAGCCCAGTTCTTACAGGGAAATTAAGAGCATCCGTATGAAATAAGTCTTATTTGTCTCTATTATATAGTCTCACTATCTATATACTGGTAACTGTATAAAGATTTTCTTGTGTTAATCACCACTTCCCTTTCCATTTTTATGTCACTTCAACTATGGCAGTATCTACTTTAATGCACAAGTGCATTTGGTCTTGGTCTGAACACTTTCCCACCACCTTCCTTCATGACAGTTTCCACATCTTGTTTGACACAATCCAGTCCTTAATTACATGGTCTAGTCTACCACATTTACACTAAAGCAATTTCTTATGCATGAAATTTATTTTTCTACTCAGGAAGTGCAACAGCCTGATTACACAGATTTTTTAAAAAAATATTTGCTTTCCTCCTCAACATTTGTTTTTTGTTTTTATTTCTAAATCCCCAGCAATCATAATATTCATACCCAGATTATGTCTGTCCTCTTTATTTCTCCATACTTTTCACAAAAAATGTAAACATCACAAATTCCTGCCAGAGCAATTTTTTTTCCTAGTTCACCATGCAATTTAATTTAACTACACATATGTTTTCTTTTCTAAAATACAAATAACAGTATTCTGGGGTTTCTTTTTATAAAGACCATCACAGCATTATCCAGTAAAATCAAAGAGGAATGTTACTCTGATTTTATTTTTTATAACATTGCTAAAATAGATTGTTGAAATAGGTTGTGGAATCAGGCACAACGCCAATCCTTTTCTCTTATCATAACATTAAAATTTCTCTATTTATGGGTTTGCTGGACAATATTAATAAGATTTCTTATTGAACTACAGAGATGTTATTTCAGTAGTAGTTGGAACAACTGTTTGGTGTATGTACACATCCATAATATCTAAATGTTTATAAAAGTGCTTACAGATGACTCAAGGAGAAATGTTTATCATATCTTCAGACACTTCCGCATTAGACTTATCACCTTGGCTTTTATCTATTTTTTCCAATTTATATCGCCTGAAGATAAAGCCCCTAAATTACTACAAGACAATATCAGCAGTCTGTAGTTGGCCTGACACGCTAACACCTCTCCTTCCTTGTCCCAAGCACTTCTGCAATGAAACCTGCGTGACCGGTAATTGATAATTTTGCTGTTACCTGTTCATTTTTAGCCAGATCCCACTCACAATTTATCACCGTTAAACTTGGTAAAAAAATAAAAAAAGGGTGTGTGTGGGTGTGTGTGTGCAAAAATGATGTTTCTGGTGCTGCCATGGGTAGAATGGAAGCGTTTCTTAAATTAGCTGTCCAAACTTGTAAAAATCTCAAGTGACCATGGAACCACAGGCTGAAAAACTCAGACCACTACTTTGCTTTGAATGTAATTACTATTTACTAAAATACACACGATTCTCATATTAACTGCTTTGCAGTGATAACTATTCCATGCAGCAACAGATTATTCTTATCCCTAGTGACTTCAATAATTATTAGACCACAAACCACTTTACTATAATCTCGAGGTTTCCTTTCAATTTATGCTTCCCAGTCAGAATATAAGAACGCACTTTGTATCCTCTATTTCCACGTACACCTATTTCAGCAAGGCAACCATTACTACATTCATGTGTTCAATCGAAGGCATACTGAAAAAAATACGTAACATGTATTTTATCCTCGGATTTCAACAGAACTCTGAGGGTAAAAACATCATTGCATTTCTCCAGTGCAAAGTCATAACTTCAACATTACTAGCTTAATAAAGATGCAGTTGGAGTTTCGCTTTGAGTTTTTGGCACACTAAACCAAATATCCAGGTGTGCAAAAGAAGGAAACCAGTGTGAAATCACGAACTTTAGGAACTAATCCAAACATCCCTGTTTCAAAGAAATACGGTTAAGGGTTTGTCTTGCTGTATTACCCTCAGGAAAACAAACAAACAAAACCCCCGAAAAATACCCCAAAAAATCCATCCATCCCTCCCCCCCCAACCAAAGTCAAACAGTCAGAGACGGGCTGTTCAACTCAGACTTCCCTAAAACTATAGTTGCCTATGATGCAATTTACAGTCACTGTAATCAAAACTAAAAACATACTACAATGAGTTCTTGCTCCATCCATCTACAACATCAACAGTTGGAGGTTTAACTTGCCCAATATTTTCGTAATGTTTTTTGCATTCCTTCTGAAACCCTTATAAACCATTTTACAGTTTTAGAATACAGGGATGCTCTTGTGCCAACGGACAGCACCCAAGGAAAGTCATATCAAAAAGCAATCAGATGGTATATGATAATTCAGCAGATGACGGGCTAATCTTGGCGAAGAACGTTAGCTTGAAACAAGAATGACATGGATCTTCATTCTCCTTTAAGAAATTGCTTGGCCAATTTACAACATTCTGGAAAATTAATATCCAGCCTCTTGTGCCCCCAGACTAAATACAGAATATTTTACCTAGTACATTCCTCAATTTCAATAGTTGTCATTTCACAAACATTAAAACTTAGTTTTCTAATACTTAAATTCTGTTTGGAAAGTCAGAAAGTCTATAATCCCAGAGAAGACAAAAACCTAACTTTTTATGAGACAAACATAACCCATAACCAAATGAGTGGTTCAGCAGTACTTCATGACACAGCCCTCACTTAACCCAACTAGTTAGTACTAGTTAATAATATACACCTTTCTCTACAGAAACATAAACAAAAAACCCACCCTCAATAAATGACTTACCCCTTCACAGAAAGCATGGCTGGCTACCAGTACTTCTTGTTCATGTAACTGAAAAATCTTAAAAATACATGTTTAAAGGTAAATATTAAAAAAAAAAAAAAAAAAAAATCCCTTTTCTGATGTGAGTAGTCAAAGGACAACCATATGAGGTTAGCATAAAAGGCAATTATCCTATTTTAAAAGACATCTGATCAAATTGGAAAAGCCAAAAGTGATAGCACATACAATCCACAGTTTATAAAACAATGAACATCACTTAAAGCCTGCATGACACCAGCTCAAGTGACAGCATTTGGTGACAGTAAATGAAAAGTACTTTCCTTCTAGCATTCCCAAAATATTTCCTTCTTACCAAGAAGTTATGCACAAATCAATCCCCATCATCTCCATGCATACCCCATTTGCCAGATGATAAATCTTACAGCAAAGCGCTGACAGAATCCAGCCATCACAAGTTACCAGAACGTAGGTGACTCTCAGAAAACATTAATAGAGTCTGCCACTTCTATGGTGTTCCTGGAGTAACAGACTTACCTCGGCAGATGGTCCCATTCCCCACGTATCCGGGCTTGCAGGTGCAGCTATGTCCCCTG
The DNA here is from genome assembly GCA_034008185.1 of Gorsachius magnificus. NCBI lineage: Eukaryota > Metazoa > Chordata > Aves > Pelecaniformes > Ardeidae > Gorsachius > Gorsachius magnificus. Next base: position 18,363,528 of record CM067086.1, read on the forward strand.
ACAGTGTTAGTACAGATTGCATTCTCATCACAGTTATGGTGTTCGCCGCCACACTCATCATGCTCTACGAGGGGAAGGGGGGAACAAAAAATTGAGAGACAGTGAGCTTTTCAGTGTCGTAACATGGCATTCAAAAACCAAGTGGAGTAACAAGGTTTCCACAATGGCTGAGCGGTGGGAGTTTGGTGTGGGAGTCGGCTATGGGTCTGCTTCAATTACGAGACTCAACAACACGTGCATGGTGACAGTAGATTATTTAGGTACAAAACCAGTAAAGAAAAAAAAAATCTGTGAGGGGGCAAGGTATAGCAATGACAAAAACTCATGAAGAAGGTTATCACAAAAGAATATCTGCTTTTACATCATCGTCCATCACCAGCAGTAAAATCATAAATACAAAGTAAGCAAAAACAAGAGGAGCCCTAACAGCACACCCTTTAAATATACAGTTGTCACAGCCACTCTAATGCGTGCTTAGCTGAATCTTTCTCTCATAGCGTGTAATAACATTTTACATTTTTAGAGTACCATTTATACCACCGAACCCCAAACAGACTTCCAGACAAATGGGCTATATTTTGCTTTCATCCTGCAACTCTGCTGCCACTGAGCCTAATTTCCTGTAGCTCCTGCACTTTACTCTCCTGCTACATTTCGTTCTAGTAAAGGACCGGTTAGAGGTGGCAAGCTACCTGACCCTGAAATTTCTCGCTTCATCCTGCAGTTACTAGGAGCTTCCCTCATGCAGTAGGATTCCAAAAAGAAAACCTGAATATTTTACACCTTTGCACTGGTGGATTTACGGTTTTGTTCAGTGGAATCAAGAGGATGCAATGAAATCTCTTAAAAACTTACAAAGGAGAACAGACATAAAAAAAAATCAGAATGTGGAACCCTTCTCGGTAGTCTTCATTTACGGAACTGCAATCATCAGGCTATTATCCATGTACTGAAAGGTAAAAGGTATCCTGTTGTGGTATCAAGGATTTGCTTAAATATACCAGTGTGTAAGGGGTGTTCAAAGGACTACAGACTAAATTTAGCCTCCTATAGACCACAGAGAGAGGTAGCGGCTCTAAAACATGAGCAAAATACTCATTTTTACAGATGCTGAATTAACCCCTTTGGGAGATCCAAGATCATCTCTGGCTTTGCCAGGCTAAAGTTAGCCTCTGCAATGCCCTCGCTCTCCCACATCATAGAACAGCCAATTTCAACATAACTTAAGGCACATGTAGATTTGAACGGTGGATTCCAAGGAAGCCTCTGAACCAAATACTTCTGGAACACCTTGGATAACTATTTGCAGAACGTATATCTGACATGTTTTCTATTTTTCAAATACATTTGACAGCAAAATGATATGGATTCAACCATTTTCTTTTAAAGAGCATCAAGCGATATACCACTCGCTCACTCTTTGCTTTCAGCAAGAATCTCTCATGCACACCCACTCAAATGTGCCTGGCTTTAGCTGATAAATTCAGGTTTACATTTACACTTGTTAGCTTATGGTGGTCCCTAGCTCTGCTTGATAATTCACTTCACCTCCTTTGCAATTTTCAGATGCCTTATATATTCTGAATGCTAGGCTTCTTCAAGGGCTGCCTGTTCTCTCCTTCATCTTTTAAGAAACTGTACCACAGTGTGAGCATTGCCGCTCTGGTCTCATGGTGCTCAGACTGCTAGGTCGGACACAAACAGCGTCAAGCTACCCTCCAAGGAGGCGCTTAGCAGGCAGTTGAAGTTGCATGATGCTTTCTTTTACGACAGACACCCTCTCCGTGATCTCTCACTCCTCTTACTACTTTTACTAGTTATTGCCATCAGCTTTCGCGTATTTGTATTCAAACTATAATGAGAATGCCTTTGCGAGAGGCCCAGGTACACACAAGAACATTTGTACTCAAACAACTGCTAAAATTAGTTGATTAGCTTCTCAGCACTTGAAGTGTAAGCAGAAGATTTCCCTGTGGTAACGTGTTTCGCCAAAATACACAAGAGATTATACTCTGCTATGTTGTTCTAGGATGTAGACAATGTAAATTATTGCATTTACTGCTCCTGCAGCTGTACAGATGCTGGCACTACTGAAAGATTTAACACTAACAAAGCTGCATTCCCACAGTCATACTTAAAACAGAGGTCAGTTTTTTCTAAGGAGATATAAATTGATGAGTTAGCAACAAATCTGATTATGGGAACCTGCCCTTCATGAGACATCCCAATGCTGCTCGCACAAGGAGGACTAAGGGAACCTCATCTACATGAGGAATCCCAAGATTTCTTAGCAGCAGTATGGCTGCAATGATGGGAACTTTAAATTAAATTTTCCCTGGTGTAGAGATGTCTGGAGATGATGTTGCTACAGGCCTAATAAGAATGAGAAAGCATTGATTTTCTGTCAAGCTACAAAAATCTTTTATTCCAGATGGAAAAAATCCTTAAGATTCTGTCAGTAGTGAGTTATCTCGCGTTTTCTTCTCCCTCACAAGAGATCATCCTTTGGAGAACTTGGTGGAAGGTGGGCTCATGTTTTGTTTTAACTCAAAGGAGATTATGACTATTTTGCAAAGAACATCTCTTTCTTACACACATCACTTTCCAAATCTCCCATTCAAGCACATGAGACAGAACCTGCTCTTCTTTAACGTTATGGTAAATGTGATCTGACTAGATAGCAATCAAAGACTGGAAGAGAAGGACACAAAACAAGTGAGAGGAATCACAAATGGTATCATTCCAAAGCATCAAAAAGGGGAGAACCAAGACAAAAAAAAAATAAATCTCAAAGTCATATCTTATTTTGACAATTTCCCTTTCAGCTGAAAATGAGAAGCACAAGAAAGGGGATTCTAAACAACAGAAACAGAAGTTGTTTGGGGTTTTTTTAAGTTATTTTTTATACACACACAAATATGTATGTAGATATAAATAAATACACTGCCATGCTCAGGAATGAAATGGTCATCATTAAATTTGATTGAAGTCATCCATCTCTCTGCGACTTCTATTTGTTATATCATGTACACAAAAGCAGCTTATGATCAAAGACAAAACGAACTGGCAGGCTTGCTGAGGACAGTGCTCTAGGATGCAATTCCCTGACACAACACTCGTTGCCCTGGGTTATTAAGACCCATTTCAAGAAACAGGTACCATTTCAGAAGAACGGTCACAACAGCAGCATCAGTCTTTACTTACAGACAAGTCTGTTTATGAAATCTCTGTAAATTATCTTCAGCAGTAGTATTTCTGTTACTCGGCAATCCTGGTTATTGCCTCTTCTATTCCATGCTTTATCTTTGATAAAGCCAGAGAGATCGGTTACTTTTTGTACCTCTGTCTCCCTCTATAAAATGAGAATATTACAAGATTCTATTTCTTTTTTAGTATTTGTCACTCTTCTGAAATCCTGAATTACTAAAGATTTTACAGAAAACTAAAAGGTATCAACCTTCTATCGCAAAAAAGGAAGAATCAAGTATCAACTGCTGGTTTCCCTTCTACTTTATTTTTCTTGCAAGCAGAGACAAGGTATGAAAGGACACATCATCTCTGAAGTCTCAGCCCACCTGTCCCTGCTTCCTAGCCACCAAGCTACAGCTAAGGCCCGCAAACTACACATTCAAACCTAACATTTTCCTTCTGGATAAAAACTTTCTAGAATTTCCAAAAAGCTTTCATGAACTTTTCCAAAACCCTCAACAGTATCTTACGTTCCGAGTTCACAGCTGAAGCAAGCCAGCTTGTGAAGCAATGACTATACAGTACATTCTTTCCTCAGCCTTTATCTGAGGATGGCCATTGGCCTCCAAAAGCATTTGAAAGATCATTGGGAAGAAATTAGGCATCCTTTTACAAAACCATCTCTCTGCCGCCTTTGCCGTATGACTCTGGAATCATGACACATATGAACTGTGGGTGTCCTCTGTGCATACATTAAGCGATGCTTCAGTTTTAGAAGTAGTAAAGCCTTTAAAACAAAATCTCTACTGAAAACTTCTATTTGAAAAAGCTGACGCTGGCAAGTCACCCCTGGTTAACTACTTGCCCTCAGGCAACCAAAATTGCATCAGCTGGAACAGAAGCCCACTCCGATAGCACTGTGGGTCTGGGGATGCTGGTGTTTATACGTGGGTAGCATTACGTGCACAGCGTTTGAAGATAAGCATTATAGTTATCTCTGCTTTGTTCACAGGCGACCTAATAAAAATAAGTTTGTCTTGATGATTAGAATACTCAGGAGCTGTCTGAGAAAATTTGTTTCAATATTACATGGCCTTACAGAGATAACAATCACATAAGAAGCAAAGTTAATTCACCAGAAAATAGTTTCAAGTAGATGGTTAGTTGCACATCCTATTACAAGAAGCACGAATGCACCCTACAAATCACAGAAAACCACCTTATACCAAAACACAGGTTGGTCTGTAAGCACATTGATATTAGGCCACACACAATACCTCCTTTTTCCTGAAATCCCAGAGAAGAAACTAGTTACAGTACAATGGGAAAACACAGACCATTTCCCGTTAAAGTCTCAATAACATGAAATTAGTAGGAAACAGCCAAAATAAGCACAATTACCAGACTGCCATAGAGAGAGCTGCAACCCCCTGTACTGGTGCGCGTGCCTGAGGGCAGACAGACCCCAAGCAAGCAAAAAGCACAACACACCAACATCTGCAACATCAGCAGCCAACATCTACTGCGTACCTATGTAAAAAACAAGTTAAATAATACCTGAGGCAGTAGAAGTCCAGCAATACAACTAATCTCCATGCCTACTAACAGAACACTCACTATGAAAGGTCAAGCCTCTGCTAATAGCTGTATTAGCTACACCTCCAGCAACGGCAGAATATTCAGTTGTGATGCATTTCAGCTGTGAAGCCCCTGGCTTAAATTTTAAACAGACCTTTAGCTTTCTTCAAAGCACAGGTACCTACTTAGGCTAATGAAGTGAAAGCACCTGCAGGTTGTATAGCAGCTCCTGCACACCGCAGATGAGCAAGCGTTCCAGCTGCTCCACCATTAATCCATAACGCTGCTGATGGCTGATCACTTCGGTGTGAAACATAAATAAGAATATTCCAACAAGGACAAAAAAGTCAGCAAGCTTCAGGCATCTGTTTTTCTGCCACATCTTCCATATCCCCATTTTTCCAGCCCAATCTTACACACCTACATTTTTTTTGTGATACTTGAAAAAAACCCTTCTCTTCTGGGCTACATTGAACTGGAAGAATGGAGTAGGAAAAGTGTGTGGGGGGCAGAATCTGCCATACAAAGATTTTGCCTGTCTGAGGTAATGTATTCTGCATAAAGCCGCCCACATTGTATTGCAAAACTGTTTGTAAGTCAAAAACATCGCATAAAAACAATTCAGAACACATGCAAGTAAAAAAAGAAAAAGGATTTGTTTGTCATGTGTTTATAAATACAGAGACACAAATACCTAAAAGTATAAATAAACGATTATAGGTAAATACAAATTTTCTCCATTCATATGTACATGAAATGTAGTTTTTGTGAAAGGTTCTAGGTAGCTCTGACAATTAACATCAGAAGTACTGTCAGTAATAAAAAATGGCATGTTTCTATACTCTTGAAGGTTTGGAAATTATAAATATCCAAATTTTTACTAAAGAGATCTTTTCAGTAAAATCTTTTTCTATTCATTATACAAGAGGAAGAGGGCCTTTGCTTATATTTGGGGGGGGGTGTTAAATGCATTTTTCAGAGGTACTACAGACTTTCTAGGATCCTTCTGCTTTCCCATGCTGAAAGAGACAACCCCATTAGACTTACCAGACTTATGTGGGCTCTAAAGGCAGGATCTTCTCTGCTTTACCTTTCTCTTTTTTTTTTTTTCTTTTCTGTACATGCCTGGAATAACTCAAGTATTTGTATTGTTGTATGCTTTGTCCAAAATATTTAATAGAAAATTAGAACCATAGATTGAAAATATATAGCAAAAAACACACAGTAAAGCAAAGAACCTTTTAGTCAAGAGTCATAACTAACTGTAAACATCAGGATAGCTTTCCCTTGCACAGTTCAAAAGCCCATAATGGATTTCAAACTTATAATTTCTAAAAGGTACATTTGACGCAGGCTTTATTTTTCAGCAAGAGTGTCGACCTTTTTATCTTTATTTTCTTTAAATAAGGATGCTCTTTGAAAAAGGACTGACTCTGGAATGCAATTACTGGGGACATATCCCATTGAATGGTCTTTCACCATAGCTACTCTCACTTCTCATTACAAGAATAGGCCCCAATTTAAACTTGCTTACAAGACGGAAACAATTTTCTTATTGTAAGGATTTTCTTCTATTAGTTCTTCAAAGCCTTCATACTTTAATAATAAAACACCCATCTTTGGAAAACATTGTACAAAGATTCTGACTATTTCTATTTATTCTTATTTTTACAACATTGAAAAGAAATCTTAGTTGTTCTCTAAATTGTTGAGATGACAATCTGCTTCTGCGGTATGCAACCACAAATGCAGCAAGCATTTCTGTACACCAAAGGACTTACTTAACAATAAAGAGACGACTCACTTATGGAATAGCAAGGTCATCAGATGCTACCATTGTTCATTAATATAGAGGCCATTTGTAAAAAATACATGCCCTAATGTAAAATTAATTAGCTATCTGGCAACAGGTATGAAATGGTCTTTGAAAACTCAAAAAGGAGAAAGCCATCTCTACAGATACTTTTAAAAAGAAGCAACGCTTTGTTGCCTGGCATTAGGATTCGAGTGTCTATGTAATAACTAAGGCTTTAAAAATGAGAGATTAAAAAATTGAATTTAGGAAGAATGGTGGACTTAGTGGAATTGGGATTTCAGCTCATTAAAAGTTCTGATGAAACAAAAGGCATAAGTTTTAAATAGACAGAAAAAAAGGAAGCATTATCCTGAACACACAGGAAGAATCTTCCCCAGAAAACCAGGGCAATTAGAAACAAGATGTATACATCAAACAAGAAATTACAGTGCAGATGGTAAGCTGGTGAAAGATAATAACTAATTGTGAATCCAGACAACCCTGGGAAAAAGAAAAAATCTGTATTTTCCCCTACTCGTGAGAACTAAAGAAACAAACTAAAGTTTATCTACGCCCATTCTTAACTTCAGTCATCCAAGCTCACCCTGTCCGTTTCTGCAAGGAAACAAGGAGGAGGAACAGGGCACAGAACAGAAAAGCCCCGCTTGCTCGTTGACGTAAGGATATGCTGCAACATTCTCCTTATAAGCAGATAAACAAATACTGGCAGAAATACCAGATTTGCTCTTCTTTTAATAAGAAAATAAAGTGCTATTGTAATTTATAACACAACCAACTAGCTTCTGGTGTTAAACATGAAATTATTTGGACTACATTCTAGAAGAACAGACATATGCTACTCTTGGGTAACCAGGAAGAATAGTGGGATTTAATCTGAATATAGAATTCTGAATGTGCATGCAGTTGCCTCTCGGAATAAAACCTCTTGAATGTTTCCTTTTCAGTTATAAACTAAAATTCTTTCTTTGGATTTCTGGCACCTGGTTAGATTTTGGTCACATTCACCTATCCACAATCAAGTTTATAAAATATATTACTAAAATAAGCCATGCTTATTCTTTTTATTCTATTTTGTTCTAATTTATTCTAATAAACTAATCTGCCTGGAACTGTCCTAGAAACCAATGTAACAAAATAATAAGATTCATGTTCCTAAACTGGTATTTAGAGAGAAGTCCCGAGTTTTGTCTCGGTGATTCAATTTCAGCTTTAGTTATCAGTTGGTTTAGTTTAGATTTTCACACCACAGTGAAATCTTTTGTAGTCATGTATTAAATCATCATCAACCAAAGCAATGTAATCTTATTTATGCTCTTAATGTGTATCATAACTAACATGATATATGGAAATATCTAGGGGAAAATGGACTAAACCCTACTGCCTCATCCTAAAGAAGCCAGCATGGAAAATGGGGACCGGGAGGGCAAAACCCTTCCTGCTGTAGGAGAAGATCAGGTTCGTGACCACCTGAGGAACCTGAACGTACATAAGTCCATAGGACCTGATGAGATGCATCCCAGAGTCCTGAGGGAATTGGCCGATGTAGTCGCCAAGCCGCTCTCCATGATATTTGAAAAGTCATGGCAGTCAGGTGAAGTCCCTGGGGACTGGAAGAAGGGAAACATTGTGCCCATTTTCAAAAAGGGTAGAAAGGAAGACCCTGGGAACTACCGACCTGTCAGCCTCCTGTCTGTGCCTGGGAAGATCATGGAACAGATCCTCCTAGAAGCTATGCTAAGGCACATGGAGGCCAGGGAGATAATTCGAGATAGCCAGCATGGCTTCACCAAGGGCAAGTCCTGCCTGACGAACCTAGTGTCTTTCTATGATGGTGTGACAGCATCGGTGGACAAGGGAAAACCAATGGATGTCATCTATCTGGACTTCTGCAAAGCCTTTGACACGGTCCCCCACAACATCCTTCTCTCTAAATTGGAGAGCTATGGATTTGACGGGTGGACTGTTCGGTGGATAAGGAACTGGCTGGATGGCCGCATCCAGAGGGTATCGGTGAATGGCTCGATGTCCGGATGGAGACCGGTGACGAGTGGTGTCCCTCAGGGGTCCGTACTGGGACCGGTGCTGTTCAATATATTCATCAATGACTTAGCGAGATCGAATGCACCCTCAGCAAGTTTGCGGACGACACCAAACTGAGTGGTGCGGTTGACACACCAGAAGGACGGGATGTCATCCAGAGAGACCTGGACAGGCTGGAGAGGTGGGCCTGTGTGAACCTCATGAGGTTCAACAAGGCCAAGTGCAAGGTCCTGCACCTGGGTCGGGGTAACCCCCGGTATCAGTAAAGGCTGGGAGCCGGCAATGTGCGCTGGCGGCCCAGAAGGCCAACCGTACCCTGGGCTGCATCAGGAGAAGCGTGGCCAGCAGGTCGAGGGAGGTGATTCTGCCCCTCTACTCTGCTCTGGTGAGACCTCACCTGGAGTACTGCGTCCAGCTCTGGAGCCCTCAGCACAAGAAGGACATGGAACTGTTGGAGCGGGTCCAGAGGAGGGCTACTAAAATGATCTGAGGGCTGGAGCACCTCTCCTATGAGGACAGGCTGAGGGAGTTGGGCTTGTTCAGCCTGGAGAAGAGAAGGCTGCAGGGAGACCTGATTACGGCCTTTCAGTATCTAAAGGGGGCCTATAGGAAAGATGGGGAAAATCTTTTTAGTAGGGCCAGCTGTGACAGGACAAGGGGTAATGGTTTTAAACTGAAGCAGGGTAGGTTTAGCCTGGATATAAGGAGGAAATTCTTTACGACGAGGGTGGTGAAACACTGGAACGGGTTGCCCAGAGAGGTGGTAGAGGCCCCATCCCTGGGAACATTCAAGGCCAGGTTGGACGGGGCTCTGAGCAACCTGATCTAGTTAGCGGTGTCCCTGCTCCCTGCAGGGGGGTTGGACTAGATGACCTCTAGGGGTCCCTTCCAACCCAAAGCATTCTATGATTCTATGATTCTATGGAAACGTGGGCACTAAATGACACCTGTACATCAGCTGGTATGATTTCAACATTCAGTGAGTGAAGTCTTTACAACTCATGCCTTCTGTACTGAGATGCTTGTCCTTCTTTATTTCTCCTCAGCAAGAAGGAGAAAGCAGAGATGAATGCAAAGGTCTGTATTCTATTCCAATATAGAGAGACTTCATTATTTATTGCTGAAAAATTGACCTTACTAATAATCCTTATTCCTATGAATCCCATAAGTTCCACTCTCATGTTATACATTTGGACAGAAATAAGAACAACCATGGATGACAAAAAGATATAGTATAAAAGCTTCTTTTTTTCCAGAAACACTTGTAGAACACACGTTTCATAAACCAATGTTTTTCATAAGGAGCTTTTGTTTTCCCTTTTATGCTTACCCTAACTTAACATACAGAAACCCAAAGTGTATTGAGTCGAAACTCTTTGTGAATAGTCAACAAAGAAGCATTTGCTATGAAGTTTTGATGATCTACCCTCTTTAGTATTCAATTCAGTTTACACTTTCAGTCTTTGCCTCCCCTCAGTCCTGTTAAATCTGTTTTTCATATTATACTCTGTTATGTGCATAAACCCAGTGCATAAAACCAAAAAGTCAGGTTCTGTTTGAAATTAATAAAATATCAGATACCCTTTAAATTTTCTTTCGTATCAACACAAGACCTTTTGCTGCCAGCTATTCACATCACAAGCATCCTAAAGAGGGTGTGTGCAAGCATGTATACGATGTATCCAGTTCTACAGTCCTAAGGAGTTCTGCTCTACCACCTCCCTCCCCTCTTGAACTGAAGGTCTCAATGTCATGCCCTCGGTTTTCGAGATGGACAGACTAGAAGTGCACATAGGATTCACCAGAACATCATGGATTTATACAATAGCATAATAATATTTTTCATTTTGTTTTCAATGCCTTTCCCAAAGGATCTCACTATTCTGCTCATCTTTGACCACGGCTGAGCGGTGAGCTGACATTTTCAGAGAACGATGTGCAATAATTCCAGTACCTCTTTTCTGAATGGTAATGGCTAATTTAGAGCATTTGTATGTATATATACACCTATCTTCATTTTCTTTTCTTTTTTTTTTTCACCCAAGGGAAAGGTACTTTATACTCTGACCCTCTGTTCTGCCTCACTACTTTATGAAAACAACTACCAATAGTACCCATTTGAATTTCCATGAGATGAGTTCACTGAGCAGTAATAGGAAATTCTAAATTGTTATGATAAAAATGTTTATTTTTGGCTAAATCAAGATGAATAGTGGGTAGCCTTGATGCCAGTAACATGGCATTTGTTTTCTCCAAGAGGAGAAGAAAAAGAAGTGGATCTCTTGCTAGCACACTATAAAATATTTGCACATATATCTTAAATGCCTATAACATTTGTTAGGAAGTGGGAAGACAGACATTTGGTTTTATTGTTTTCTGAACACAATACTAAAAAAGAAAACAAGAAAGCAAAGGAAAAAGAGGAAAAATCTGGAAATGTGAAATACTGAAAAACTGCATTTAAGGCTTGGACACATTGCACCCTTATAAGAAGCTCCCCAAGATTAAAGAAAAACAGCATTGAACAAACTAGGTCAAATGTTCAAAAATGCAAGAATCACTGGCAGCATACACTATTGTTTCCTTTACATTTCAATGTTATTTCCCTAACCTTTTAAAGTGTGTTTAAATAGACATGTCAAATTAGTAAAGAATATTAAAATCATTTTATTAATATAGAAGAACAGCTCCTAGATTAGTAGTGTGAGAAGTCGTAGTATCAAGGGGTTTTTGAGATTGAATTTCCATGTCATATGTACTGGGGAAATATTAACAATATTGACATATACAGAAATTCTAGAATGTGTCCTTAAAAGCAAGCAGGCTGATAATAAAATGGCAATCCACCTGACATACTCTCAATTTAAACTGGACACTTTGCTGCAGTTTTGTGGACTTCTTTTTGAAAGCCAGATTGTTCATGTTTGGATGCAGCTGTTTTCTACTGCTGAAAAGTGATCTTGAGGAAAAAAAAAATCAGTATGTAAACACCACACGCTAGGACAGCTTGTCTGATTGTGCTAGAGGATTAATAATCCATTACAGTGTCCACATCTTCCATCTCAACATATTTCTCACATAAAAATATGTGAGAGGCAACTTTGTCATGAGCTATATGTATCATTAATTCTAAAACCTGCCAACAAACTTTGAGCACAGTTGTGAAGACAGGCATCAAATTCAGCTCAGACCAAGTCTAGACAAGAAATTCAATGCAAGAGTTTGGAGAGGCCTGCATATTGCAGATTTGGAGATGAAACCGAAAAAAAATTCCACTAACAAAGAAACCACACTCCATTGCCAAAAAAGCTCTTTTATTATCTTTACGCTTTGAAGAGTTGGCAAATTCATACCATCAAAAGAATGAACTCTTTGGCAAGTAGTTTCTCACTGAGCTTAGAGCTGGCATATCCATACCCCTCCTAGCCTTCAGGACTAAGGCTGAACTCCACCAAGATCAGATGATCTTTCAGAACTAAAACTAAGTAATAAGGATTGCCCATTTGCAGTCTTACAGACTCAGAGTAATCCCTAAATTTAATGGTAACAGAGGGCAAAGGAGCTTCATTGTTGGTCCTACAGCTCAGAATGCATCTCTTATTACACAAGCCACTATGAAGAAAATCAACTCTATCCCAGCCGAAACCAGGACAACAGGGTAAAGAGAGCATACAGCGTATTGCTAATGAAACACAGCCCAATACAATCCCATTTTTATGACTAAGGGATATCAATTATTAAGTCAAAGTCTAAGAGGAGCAAAGAAATGGTTCCCAAAGTTAACAAAAACGTAATACTGTACACAGGGGAAATGTGGTGTTGAAGAGCAAATGACTATACCCTCATCTGCAAGAACCGAAACATCTTTAAAGTGTTTCTCTTTATTGGATTTACAAACCAGAATGACCAGTTTATATGCACCATATGTCTAGAGGTTTGCAGTAACCTGGTCTGCATGCCAGTCTATTATTTATTTACTTATTCATATATTTAAGGAAGCCAGAAGAAATGCCAGATTTCCTAAAAGATACAGTGTGGCCTTGATGTGCAATAGTCAGAGCCCAGGTTCCGTATGCTGGAAGCTCATTCTGTTCTGAGCTCTCTCACCAACACAGTACGTCACACAAGTCATACTACCATGTCTGAATTATAATGCATACCAATATTTTTTAACTGGGACATGCTAAGCAATATGGTCATCTTGATTATTATTATGGGATATTAAACTTCTAATACAATCCCTATCTTTTCCACAAACTAGATAAGCATCAAGGCATTGGGCTTTTATGATGCACCTTGATAGTGTATATCGATTTGTATATTTGTAACCCACTAGTTAATCCAAATTTCTCTAAGTAGTTATTGCTTTTCTTGACAGAGTTACAAAGCAGACAAATTCATACAAAAAGCAAATAAAGCCTTGAACTCAATGTGATGTACCACACTGAAAGAGAGCAACTCCACAGTTCCAGCTAGACTGGAGCAGTGACATTAATATTGATAGAGGAATAGTTAAAAAACAGTTCTATGAAGCTCTTGGCTTCTCTAAATCATAGGACATTCACTTAGGAAAATAAAGAAATTGCATGTAATGGCACAATCTGAAAACCTGAGACTTTGTCTAGCAGTTGCCACTGCCTAATTTACAGTTTTCAGGAGAGATGCCTGTTACCGTTATATCTTAAGATACAATTTTATTTTGCCTCTGTGTTGCCTAAAGGTCTAAGTACCTGCATTGTGTCAGAAAAGAAACCCTAAAGCAATATGGTACTGATTTATTGACATAGCAATATAACTTAATCTGAAAGGACAGGCTGCTTTTTATCCATAAAATTGCAAAACCTGCATATTTTATGAAGGTGATACCAGAACCTCATCTTTCAGGTATTTTCAGCTCAACAATAGGCAAGCTTTATTTTGCAGAAATCTCAAAATCACTAATACAAGAAGTACAAAATAGACCTTTGGGTACAATTTTTAGCCAATGTTTCATTGTGGCTTGATGAACTTATATTGGTGATACAAGTTCAAAAGAGTTTCAGATTTCAGCACTCCATGATACTTTAGCTTTCACATTAAAAAAAAAAATACAAAAAGCAATAGATACCCATTTCAACTTGCACAAAGGTCTATTAGTGCTACTGCAGTATAGTAAGGTGGAATTGGTTCTAAATGAAGCCGCATGTGTAAAATATGTGTCGATCCGCTGATGCAAGAAGACATAAAATCACAGGAAAAAATTTTGTAGCAGAGTTCAAGTATACTGAGGACAGGACACATTATTTCTCTGCACCTATCAGAGATGCAATGAAAAGGCTTGCAGAGTGTTTGAGCATGTATTACAGCTAATACAAAAGTCACACAGACTTAGCATAGTTTTCTCAATTTTCTGTTTACAAAGTTAGACAGAGTCGAGCCATTACGTTTCCCTGCAGACTTAGCACCTTTAAGTTTTAGGTAAAAGTTTCTAATTAAGCAAATGCAAAAAGGGTGGACTCCAGTCTTTTTAAGCTTTTGACAGAGCAGAAACGGACTGCTGCTTCTTACTGAAAGTAAACAGTATATTTGCCTCGTTGCAGCTCACCCAGCAAAACCACTGAGTGCTGACTGAGATTCTTAAAAAGGGATGTCCAAAACCTGGCTTTTAAGACAGTATTTAGGTATCTAAATTACTAAATGGATCACTAGGAAAACCTAACTTCCCCCAGTGTGTTTGAATAGGACAAATGGGTTCTCAGCACTTAGAAAAAAAGAAGAAAAATCTAGTTATGTGATTCCTGTGTATTAGTTTTCAGTCTACTCCGTTAGCCTCACAAAAATACCATGGAATTTTTACATGGAAGGAAGCAATCAAATCATTTTACCCCTCAAAGAGTGCAACTTGAGCATTATATTTACTCTCAGCACACAGAATCAATTTTGATTTGAAAGCAGAAATGGCAACTAGTGCATCATCATTTCCTAAGGCACCTATGTTTTTCCCTAGAGATATTCTACCCTAATAGTGATCACAATAGACCACACTTGTCTTATGAGATCTGACAAGATCACAACCTGAGTTCCTTTGGCTGCAACCGTACCTTCTTATATCAGCAAAACACTGCACAGTACGAAGATCCTGCTGCTGAGACAAAAGCTATATCAAACAGAATTTATATGCTATGCATGGCTCGGGCTTTCGCAACTAACTTACCAAAGGATAATGACAGTACAACTTTATTTTGCACTTTCATCATTTCAGCAAAAATTAATAAAAATTACTTAGATATGCAAACCTATCATCCATGAGACTGAAAAAAAGGCATGGTTGGTTGATGTTCCTTCAAACAGGGAATTCTTCTCTAAAAGACTTCTGCACCAAATGCATTAAAAAAGTCACAGAAAAGTAATCACCAGCAGTACACGTTACTAGCCAAGAAAAACAGGGATTTAAGTACAGAATTATTCAAGAAAACTGATGATGCAAGAAAGGTGTTTTTTATCAAAAAAAACTTAGCACATAATTTTAGGGAGGGTAGAGGCAGTAATCTGAAGTACCTAAAATCATCAAACACCATGGAAAGCACTGCAGAAATGCGCTGGAGATTCAGAACAGGGGCCCCTGAGGGATGAAGTCACATTGGCTTTCTGGCTCCCTTTTCAGCGTTCACCAGCACCTCACTCACTAAGAACCACCCAAAGTCTCTCTGCTGCGGGTGCTAGGATACTGCATTCAGCCTTTGGCAAAGCATGAGCTAATTAAGAAGGAAAGCAGAACACCAGGTGTGAGGAATGTCTGAAAAAAATCACTTTACAGAAGGTGGCACAATGAAACTCCGTACTGAGCTTGGGTACCTAATACTGACAAGACAAATCCGTATCTATGCACCCATGAGACAGAGAAAGTGGGGTTAAAAGACCACAAATCACAAAGGAAGCAGGAAACTTCAAGAGGAGGATTAGATCGTTTCACTAGGAAAAGTGAGACAGAAGTCAAATGAGAGAGAAAATGAGAAATGAGAATCAAGAAATGGTGAACTTGGAAAGACCAAGTTTCTCGTTCACAAGAAACAGCCTCCACGAAACACGTGTAGCTGTGCCTATCACATGCTGTTGTGCTGATTAAAATTCTTAAAATTTAATTCCAGCATATATTCCAGGGAAGAACAGCAGGATTATAAAGAGCACTCCAGCTCAGACAAGGGAGCAATGATGCTGTTAGCTAACCTGAGCACAGACCTTCCTGCAGAACTTACCCAGAGGAGAAAGCATGATCCACGGTGAGAACATCTGGCACGATGTGAATTCCACCCTCCTCTCTCTCATTAACTGACAACACGACTTGGTGACGAAGACACTTTTGCCACTTCTTTTGTAAAGCAATGGTTAGAAAGGTGTTACGTCAGCGCAAAACTCCTCTAATACAATAAAATTCTTTACCAACAGAGAAGAATGGGAAAGAGACTGGATTTGGAATATTTGAACCATTTGAAACAAAGAGGTAAGAATCTAAACAAAACCTGACATCTCTCACGGTCAGGTGGCAGGTAAATGGTTGGACTTGATGATCATAAAAGTCTTTTCCAACCTAAACAATTCTATGATTCTAAATGTTATGACATGTTGGAACACCACTGACATTTCAGGGATAGCTCTTATGTACAAGAGCTAGCAAATAATCAAGAAATAATTAGAAAAGCATTGCTGGTAATCACTTAGTGAGACAAGGAATGGCTGAAACGAGCCCACTGGAAAAGTGATAGATGTAAACTTATAGTCACAGGTCAAGCATCAGACAGACAATCGCTGTAAAATTATTTGGAGGAAGGTGTCAAGACTAAGATACTCAGACATGAGTTTCATGGAATTTCAAGAAATAAAAAGATCAAATAGTTTTATTATTTAAATGAAGATGTACTTTACACATGAAATTATATCCCTGCTCTACATATGATCTCTAACCTCTGCAAAGGCATTTTCCATCTTCATTGACTATCTCCTAAAAGAACACCCCAAGATGGAGTGGAAAAGCCAAGGTTCCTGGTTCCCCTGCTTCCCGCCCCCTTGTCCCACAGGCAGGGGAAGGAAAGGAAGCGACACAAGTACTGCTTGCACATAGTTTTCATTAAGACTATCATTCCAGTCCTTTTAACACCTCCCAGTTAAGGGGCTCAAACCCAATTACAGTCCTTGGCAATCGGCGTCTCAGAAGTGACACGTGACAAACGCCTGCGAACAAAAGAAAATACTGTTGCAGAGAAGAGGTATATGCCTTTCCAAAGGATCCCAGAGCTATGTTGCACAAGTGCTGGAATCAGCACTAAATTAGAATTAGAATAATTAAATCACTTTTTCCCACAGAAGACTATGGAGCTTTTGATTTTGACTACTGCTCAGAAAACCTGAACACACAGACAGGACCTGCAGCATCACAGCGATAAATTCCCTAGAGGCAATCTCCTGCCAGAATCTCCCATACGTACAGATCGGATGTCACCTAGGAGCCCTCCATCTAATCACCCTCTTACAGAGACAGAAGCAGGATCCATATGCATAACAGTCACAAGTACTCCAATGCCACAGAAAAAGATCGGTGAATTAAGATCTTAAAAATTAATAATAATTTGAATAGCTAAATATTAATAGTTTAATTTGGAGGGAGAAAAAAAGATTTTTTTTTAATATCAATTTGACCCTGCATCCTAGGTGACTGCATGATGAAGATGACAGGTAAAACAAATTAGAGTAACAAAACGCTTGCCTGAAACCACAGATTGAATTTCAGTGGGTACCTCATGCCACTACAACCCAAGGAAGTCATCTTGTGGGGCACACCTCACTGGGTTCACACGCGGTTTAGAAAATTAATAGGATAAAAACATGTTTCAAGTATTTAACAAGCAGCCATGCAAAGTAGAAAGAAAAGTTCAGCTCAGTTAACCCTAGGAGACACCTGAATGGCAACACATAATGCAGCCTAGCATTAAACTCTTACTTCCAACAAGAACTGTGTCTAGGCGTGGGGCTTCAGAAATACTCTGAGACAGCTCAGCAGGTCCCTGCTGGAGGAGTGACAATGAGGAATATAAGGAGAAAATAAGCATCGGGAGATCCCTCCTTTCCTTTTCACCAAAAAAATGTGAATAAATAACCATGGCACAATAAAAGGGAAACATGTCTTAAAAATTGAGTATTTTTAACATGGACAGCTGATGGCTTCAGATAAGCCTGTAGCATTCTGTAGCGAAGAGTCAGCTACGCAAGGCATTTGCTAACTTCAACGTTTCTCTGAAACTTCACTAGCCCAAGCACCCCCAGGGAAGGGTAGACTGGGTGAACCAATGGTTAGTTCCAGACCCAAAATAATTTCCATCTTTTGGTTCTAACACAACGAACAGTGACAATTTTTGGCTCATGATCCTGTTTTCCATTCTTTTTCTGAACAATTCATGGGGAAGATTCATATTTTAGGTTTATTCTCTTTGAAATACTTACTTGGCATTATTACAGCCTGTGACTTTGTGTTGTAAGGTTTTCAGAAACCCTTTCAAAAAGAAACATTTATTATTCTGTGATGCTGAGTGCCATTTCTTGCTTGAGAAGGCACAGTGTAAGTTCTATTATAATAATAATGGAGCTACCAAACAAAGATCATTAACTACAGCAGGATTACCACCTCATCTCAGGACAGGCTTTTCTCATTTTCTGCGTGGGCTGGAAGGGATCACCGTATCTCCGATCAATGCTGGTATGATAACCATTAGTCCAGCCATAGTAATCCAACAGATTAAAAGACTATAAACAGCATTAAAGTAAAAAAAAAAAAATTGAAAATGGGGTGGTCCTGAACTACATGTACAAAGGAAGAAACCTTGAAACTCAGATTTCTATCTGCTGTACACAAAAAGAGGAAGTGGTATGGGAATAAGATACGAACTAGTTTCATTTGCCAGTAAGAAAAGATACAGGAGAACAAAGCCATGGAATGTAATATAATAGAATAGCTTTAGATTCTCTGAAAAAAGTGAGCTGCGTAACAAATGCAGCTCAGTACTACAAAAAAACCAAAACAAAAAACCCCAAAAAAGAGAGGTAATATTGAGGTTCAAAAAGAATAAACTCAAATGAAAATGAATTGAGGCGAACTAGAACAGAATATTTAACAGTGTTTTGCTTTACAGAAAATAAAAGTATATAGTTCGTACGCTAACTGAAAACATCAAAAATGCAAGAATGTGTCTCAGCAAGAACAACTGTAATTCTCACAAAATTTTGCATATTCTTTCCAGTTATTATAAAAGAAAGGTGAGGTAGCATTCAAAAAGCAAAGGAAAATCAGGAGCATCATTGTCTGCAGCAATTCACAAATGTCAAGAAACTACAGAAAAAAATGTAGCCATCATCATTATACAATGTCTGAAATTGATATTTCACAAAGGCTAAACTTTCCTGCCTTCCCACTGCAGTTATATTCAGTTTAATGGTTATCATTTGAACAGTTCCAGATAGAAAATAAAAAAAAAAGATAAGTTTGCAGATAGTTACAGGAGCAAAAAATCTCTGCGATAGGATTTTGTGTGTAATCTGTGCTTCACTATAAAGCTAAGGTAACTGATTCACAAAAATACTAAGATACTCAATGCACTCTTGTTTTTAAGGACCTTGAATGATTCACATGGAAATATCTTAGGACTATAATTAATACTGTTGTTGTTGTTAAATAGTCTCTGGCTGTTATTCTCCTTTGACTGTTGCTTCTAACAGATTGGTTTAAATCACATCAAGTTCACCTAATCTAATTAGATTAGATATTTCATAATAACCTGACTGCCTTTCCAGACACAATTTTACTTTTATCATCTGCTAAGTAGTCACATTTTTATATTAGATCTTAAAATGCAAGGACATTGAAAATAATGTATTGTGGCCAACTGAAATTATACCAACAAATAGCATTTGAAGGATTTAAACAGATAGCAGCAATTATCCTCCTCTTTGTGGAGCATGAAAGTGATAAAAATGATTATTTTTCCAAGATCACTATAATATTCATGTATCCACTTAACTTTCTTCCTTGGAAGGTCCCATTTGTTTTCTTTAAAGAAATGAATAAAAAGATGTAAAAGATTATTATTACTCAGTACTTATGAGAAAATGAATAGCAGAGCTACGACAAAGGTATGTAAAATGAGTGTCAGAATGTAGAAGACTCTCTTACCCAATATTAATAAAAAACCCATTCTTGCTTGCTGAAATTAAAGGGGAAAAAGATCAGGGTGGACAGACAGAAACAGTCATTTTACAGAACAGGTCTAACTGATAAAAGACTTCAGATGGTATTGAGTCCAATAATATTCAATATAGTATCCCTTTAATGCACACAAATAGCATGAATAGTTTCGCTAGCTGGGATTTAATTATGAAACTACTGGTTGTTATGGTTCAAGGCACAAAATGATCATTAAATGGAACCAAGGAAAGAGATTCCTTCTATGATCTATTACAGTTGCAGGGAGGCCTATGTTTTCTCTGAGGGAACCAACTTTGCAGTCAGAGAATAAATACTAGGTCAACTGCAGTTCAAGATGCCAGGTTATAATAAAAAGGCAATTAATTTTATTTGAAAAAAAAAAAAAGCAGCCTAGAATCCATGATTGTTTCTATCTGAAGAGATCTCTGGTAGGATCATTGTATACAATGATGGGCCTTCCAGCTTACACCACTTTAATTATTTGTCCTTCAGGAGCTCAGCAGACAGAAGACCAAGTTTATATGCAGTTTGGTTGTGGGAAGGAGGAAGAGTGGGAAGTTTGGCCTTTTTGCCTTCACCTGAGGCTAGCTGAACCACTTCACTCAGCAGTGTAGGACTACTCAAATTCATTCGAGCCAGTGTTACATGAGAGGAAGCTCTGAACGTGCACTCCATATTCTTCTTCCTGCTGATTCTTAGCTAACATAGAAAGGGCAGGCAGTGTGGTTACCTACAAATCATGCAAATACAGACATCGTTGAAGGCAAAAGGATAGCATGCACTTCAAAGATTAGATTTGCATTTTTCTTTATCAGGAGGGCATTGAGTAAAAGGAATTTTCTGATTGCTTTGCATTAGAAAAGGCTAATGTGTTCAGTCGCACTATATAAAGATTTAGCACACTCAATGAACAAAAATTATAATCTTTCATTTTAGGCAAAGCAAGCAATTGGGCAGAAATTATTACATCTTTCATAACAGTGGAAAGGGACTTTTACTTTTTACAAAGCTGATCTTAAAGCACTTACACAGAAGTTTTGAGAAGCAATGTAGGTTTGCCTGTGCAGGGCACTGGACTAATTCAGTACTTCTGTATCATTTTCAGGCTACCCTGTGCCATACAAGTGGACAGCAGTTTCGGTTTCTTCTTCCTACGGTACTTACTGTATCTTATCTTTACAATGTGCGTTTCTAAAAGGTAATTTTATACTGAATTGTGAATAATCAGAGAGTGAAAAAACTATCGTAGGATCTTCAGATCACTATTGCTTGTATGGCAAATCTCATTTCTGTAAAGATACACATCTACTACTAGCAATTAATAATAAAAAATAGAAATAAGGTAAGAAACACCACCTGTGTCAATTTCATAGATTAAAACAAGGACTCTAGCTTTATATTCCTAAGACTTAATTGAACAGCATAAAAAATTATTCTGAGACCATCACCCAAAGTGCTATTTTCAGAAGATATAAAAGGTCAGAAGACCTTTCTCTGCACAGAATTATTTTGGCTGTAGAGCTCTCAACAAGGAGAAACACAATCAGGATTCATTAAAGAAATCATTGGAAAAAGTCTTCCATGCTAGCAGTTTACTTTTTTTTTAACATTGTGGAAGAGATGTGACTTTTTTTTGTATAAGCAACCTCTGTTCAGAAAGTAGCTTGCACGCTTAACTTAAATCCATGTAGAGGAAAAAAAAAAGTCTGAGATATTAAAACAGTAATAGCCCAAGGTCCAGCTGTTTGCAGAGTTAATGCCCTCAATCACCACCTAAACTTGCTTAATTTCTATTCTCATGTAGCACAGAGAAAGGAAAGACAGAAAAGTTCATCAAAGCAGAATCTAATATACACAGAGAGTAAGGAATCCTTCCAGAGATTTGCCAACAACCCATTACCCACATTAAAGTTCATAAAGGGGAGGAACTTAAAATTTTGCAGCAGATGCTTAATGCTTTACAGGCTCAGATCCAGTTTGACAAGTTTTACTTTTGACTGGAAAGCCAACACATGCCCGCAGCAGGATCCAGTAGCAACCAGCAGCTCAGCACCTTGCAATATCTTTCCACTAACTCATGTAGTTCTTAAATCTTATCCTGACTTTCTGTAAGGCATATTTACATATCGACTCTATTTGTTTAGTATACAAATTGTGACCTGTTAAGAGTTGCACCCTGCTAATAAAGCAGGAATAACAGCTTTCGGTAGTCGTTTATCCTTAAACCATCTGTTGCTGGAAAACCTATATAACTGGCACAATCTACAGCACAGGATTCAAAACTGATCTCTTAATGTCCTTCGAGAGCTGTCTGAATGTACTCACATGTCAAGCAAAACAAGCACTTAACCTTAATGCAGCATTAGTTTCTATAGTTCTCTGTATTTTGCTAATCGGTTTTAAACTCAGCATCTCAAGTTAACTGTGCTAAGAACACTAAGCTTTCCACTGGAACAGAAATTTGGAATATAAAGGCAGTTAACCCATTGAAATAATGTAATGAAATCATCTTTACGGACTCCAGAAAAAATACCAGGTAAGGGCTTCATATTTCAAAAGAAGTATGAATTCATTTTGTCAGTGAATTAATTAGCCTCTTTTCTGCAGCGCTAAACCAAAATCCACGTAGGGTAATAACCGCTCTTGGTCCCTGATCCAATTTATGAATCCTGACAGGCAGTCTAAGGGAACAGATGATTTTTAATAAATCAACAATCTCAGAGCAATAAATCAAAAGCAGCAGCAACTTACAAGAGTTCAGAACCCAGTTTGACAGTAGACCTAAACAACCATATATAGTTTGCTTTCTACCAGCTATAAACCCAGCCTCCAGATTTTGTGGATTTGTAGGCAACCTCAACTTTTAGCAACCTCAGCTGACTGTTCTGTCTATTTAGCTATGTAACTTTTTTATATGAAGCCACACATAAGAAAAAAGGCAAATAACCCTCCGTGCTAATTTTCACAATTGAGTTTGTTCAAGTCAAAAATGCTTCTATGACTATTTATTGATAAAACATACGCAAAAGGCTGGGTCCTTGAAAAAGAAGCCTGCACATATTACATATGAGACTATTCTCCAATCTCATTATAGCTTATTGTTTCCAAAGTTCCTTTAAAAAAAGTTACATCTCATATTCAGTTAATGCCTTGGATTAAGTCTTTCCAGCTGAATTTTATACAATTTCTTCAGTTCCTGTGCAATAAAGAAGCCTCTTGCTGTCTTTACAAGTATCATCAATGATGTTCAGCGGTGGCTACTTAATCACTCAAGACTGGTCATCAGTTTTAGCAATCCAGATGGAACAAGCATGCTCCGTTGCTCTTAAAAACAGACCTTTCTGTTTCTTCTGGAAGCATCAACCATGAAAGATAGCACGTATGCTTAAACATTTCACACTGCCTGGTGCCCTAAGCCAACACTTCTGTAAGATCTGCCATTTCTGTTACTGCCACACATTTCACATCAGCTGGGAATTTTATTTAATTTTTTTTTTAATTATTTTCATCTTTACCTTCTTGATTTTAATAATCCCAGTCAGTGGTTCAATTTTAACAGCAGCAACAAGACAAAATGCAAAGGAACATACATCATCAGATGCCACCTCTTAGTTGAGCTTGCAACAGTTAGAGAGACCAGATCTGGGCAGAGAAGAGTCACTTGGACTATGAATTTTGAGTCTTCACTGATGAGTAGAATAAATCTAGTTTCCCAAGTGTCAAGTGATCTAAAGATTGTAGTAAGTGATTTTAGCATGCCAGGCAGAGAAACAGGGAACTGAATATGCTTTTAATACATTTAGCTACCCTTGTTCCAAGACAGAAAGGATTAACATGAATGCCTAAGACAGAATCCCAAGCTATGTGGGGCCATGGTAGTAATGAAAGATATTGAGCCAACTGACATCCACACCACAGTGCCATGTTCCTCAAAAGGTACACTCTAGTCCAAGCTCAGATCATAAATGCGATCTTCTCTGGGATTTCATCACAGTCCCAGAAACAGGAAGTTCCCTGCACTGTTGCTGAAGAACTCACATATCCTCTGAGCCTTCCAGGAGCCCGGGAGCAGGTACAGTTGCAGCTGCTGCCCGCAGAGTGGGGCTCACGCAGGGGTGCCATCAGCACACGGCTACCGGCTCCATTCAGTGACAGAAAGCCTGCAAGATAGTTCTATTGCAGTCCTCTGCATGTGCAAGCTCTTCTTCCCAAAGGTGAAAGAGTACTGATGATGCAACGAGGGCTTTTCCCCATTCTGTTATGAAGTGCACCCAGCCACTGCAAAGCCAGGCAGGATAACTATTTACCTTTTCTATTCATAAACCACTTAAAATAGATGATTTTGCATAATGCACCATAGGGTTTGTGTGACTCTTAAAAGCATGTAAAAAGTGAACTAAAAGGACAGACCATTTATTTAGCTTTGGACTGAGCAGATACTACTAGCACATGCAAAAAAGACAATAAACATTTTATGTGGTGGTGGAATGTGATTACATTTGGAATGTCTTTGCTTTAGCGCAAAGCCACATTTATGGCCTAAGTAAAATACAAGATGCAGTTCAGAATTGGATAAATACCAAGGAATCTATCTGAAAGCAAGGCTCCAAAGATCAGAGAATTCCTTTGCCTCTTTCTGGACTGCCTGTGTGCCTAAATATACGCACTCTTAATTTACTGTTTGAAGAAGAATTTGCTATGTCAGATATTTCACAGAATACCATTTTCAACATCTGTGCTATTTTTAAAGCAAAAAATCAACAACAAACAAGCAAGCCAAAAACTAGCATAAAGGACAAGTGCTGGTAGATAGTTCAGCATTACAAAAGCTTATGTACATTACATTTTGTGAAATAGAACCCTCCATTATGAGAAGCACAAAGCAGACTAAACCAAATCCCTCAAATCCTGAAAACATGGAAACTTTTATTCACCATAAATAAATAGGAAAAAAAATAATCCTTACAAGTTATTAAGCTGTCTCTCCATCAACATCCTTACCCTTTGCTTGGCAGCCATTTTCTGGCCCCTTCTGCTGTCACCCATCATAACGGGAGAGCCTTCCCCAAAACACCTGATTATGTCAGTCTAGCAGCATGAACTGCATTTTCTAAAAACAAACATTATTTGTAAACTCTGAAAAGAAAAAAAAAATCTAAGCACATAAAACCAGCACTAGATTATTCTAATGGGAACACGATTAGCAAGACTAGGTCATTCATTTGTCGAGCTCTGTCCCACTTCTCTGACAATGAAGAATAAGCGTTATTTCTGGGAGAGTCAGAAAAATCCCCAGTTTGAGCAATTATTACATGCAATCATGTAACTAAATAGGAAGTTTCGTACTAGGAGGCAAAAAGCCTACAGTAGAAAGTATGAAAATATTAACTACAAAGTGATAGATCAAAGCACTTCTCTTTCTCCCCCTCCCAGCACTATTCCCAAAGGCTATATTTCTTAAGGACCAAGCAAGTCTGCTTGCCAGCAGCAGCTCCTCTACACCTTTTTAAATTATTTCACAAACATTTCAGAAAGGCAACACTACCAGATTTATGCTTATTCACTGACGTTTACAAATCCAGAGATAAATTTAGGCTATCTAGGTTATCAGTCATACTAGCATTCACCTACAAATATTACCTATAATGTACGTTTATATTCTCAGTCATAGACAGAACATAAAGTTCTTCCAACACCGGAATGAGACCACCCAAAAGGACAAACCACAGTGCACACCTTGAGAGCAACAGAAACTCTGCCCCATCCCTCCCCTCCTAGCGCAAACATTTCTGCTGAAAAAAGACATTTTTCAAGTAAGTTCTCTGGGAAGCTGCAGAACCAGCAAAGCAAGAGTTGGACAATCTACAACACCTGTCTAAATCAGGCTTGCGCAAAACCCAAGCCACTTCAAACAAATACCAGATGCCCATCATTGAACCAGGGTCCTAAGGTCTTTGCACTATCAAAGATTGCTCAGAAGGCAATTCTTTGATCACTTCTATACAGTAACTGATACTCAAGAATCAATAGTTGCTAATAAAATATTAGCCTTCTCACAATCAATATGCACACTTCCATGAAATATTCAGCACAGGTATCAAAATGAGATCATAGCAAAGCAAGAATACTAATGTATTACTTCCTTGTGTATGAAATACACCTTTAGGTTAAAAAAGGAAAAAACAAGGCCTGCAAAAGACTTAGTCATACAGATTTCTCACTGTCAGAAAAGCCCATCAGACATAAGCGCCGTGAACTTTATGGAAAATTTTCTGTTGAGCTTAACAAGCTTTATATAATTCCTTTGTTTTAGAAATAAAGGCCTTACTCGGGAAATCTTAAATCCAAGAAGCAAATACAAAGATTCAACAGCAGAGCAGCGAAGTGCTGCACATTTCACAGATACGCCAGTTGTTCCTTGGCAGACTAGTCTCATTCACCATGACCCACTGCCTGTCAGGAGGAAATCCAAGTTAATATACTGCAAGTTCCTGGCTTTTCTAGGCCTCCAGTGATTGCATCCCTGCTCATTTCCACCATTCCTTAAATCAAAGTGGTAGGAATTTGGCACTCTCATGTTCCAATGCGAATGGGCTCCTCTTCTTCTATACAGGGATTTCTTTGGAAATTTTGGTCACAGCAGACTTCAGATACTACACACTGCAAGATATACATGTGCATATCAGAGAAGCAGTTGAGCCTTTTTTCCTAGTATTTTCCAACAGTAGCATGTTCATTATTACTGAAATCAGACAAGCCATATAACCCGTTCGAGCACCAAAAGCAAATGCTACACAGAGAGTCTGTATCTGGCCATTAGTCACCCATATGACGTTTCTTCTTTGTCTAGCAGAACAATGTGTTTGGACAGAGGATATAGCAGGGAAAATAGGTAATTCCTATCCAGCATGGTCAGCACTGTGCCTGGCTAACCAGCCTTTGCCAACAGGCATTAACACAACCCAGGACTCTGAGAATCAATATGGGAGGCCACATCCACCTGTCTGATGTGCCAACCCCATGCACACTGCACCTCTCACCTGGGATCAGTCTTTAGAGCATCTTCCTTGACACACAACAACAATCTTGCAGCTGAACGCAAAAAAGCCTTCTGTGAGATACCAAAAGTGGGTGGGCACAGGCCCAGAATTTTCTAAAGGGAAAACATCAAGTTATGATGAAAACCCCCTTAGAATATTTTTGTACTGTTCAGCCATAAACCTAAAAATAGGCTTTTAGGTTACAGATGAGAACAATAAAGCATAATCATGAAAAGAGATGTTAAATATTAAAAGGACTCCAAATAGAAAGGTCAAAGCGTTTTCCATGTTCACTGAGAATATGACAAGAGGCGATAGGCTTAAATTGCAGTAAGGGAGACGTAAGGTAGCCAGTAAGCAAACCTTCCTAAACGGCTGAGGAAGTACAAGAGGGTGGGAGGAGAACAAAAAGGGTGGTAAGGAATTTCTCTTGCTGAAGTTGTTTGGGGTTTTTTTTTTAAGAAGAGATAAGGCAAAGGATGTTTCAGGGTCCACGGATCCTGCCTTGAGGAGGAGTAGTGAACCAGATGCCCTTCTCTATGATTCAGTTCCTTCCGTGATTTAGTAGGAGAGTTCAATGCTGTGTCTGAAGAACAAAGAGTTTGTTACAAATGGTTTCTAGAAACAGAATACAGCATGGGAGAATTTTTTGCTTGTTTGGACAGAAAAGTTGACAAACCCTGACTGTTAGAGCTCCAAAAAGATCAGAACTTGATTGAATAAACTCTTTCCCAAAAGCAAGCTACAGTCCTGAAGGCATTAACACTTACTGTGGAAGCAGATGACTAAAACATGAGAGCTTTTTGCTTCCAGCCACCGACATTGATCCTGCAGCCACTGCATGCTTTCAAGATAGCTTGTTCCCACTAAGAAATTAGTGTGGTGGCTCTCATTCTATCTCTCACCACATGGACTGTGTGTAGTAATTGCTAGATTTAGGCAAGAGATTAAGAATTCATGGGCCACAGAAATGGATTTAGTCCTCTTGTATCAAGGAGAAATCCTGCCATAAGAGACCTCAGGACAAATGCTGACCAGGTGATATGGAAAGGCTTGCCCTTGCTTGTTCTTTAGACAGACAGCTTCATTCACAGGTCTTGAATGAGTATTAAATCAATATTTTTATTTTTAAGCATGAGCCTAATGTTTAATTTTATGCATAAGCATGAATGTGCATATGCAAACCAATATGAAATACTAAATTTTTGTGATAGCATATACACCAGCACAAAAGGCTGCAGCTAAGAAATCCTGTAAAAATGCTAATTATGCCTAAGTCAAGAAATACAACTATCAGCATGATTTGCGGTCAGTTGTTTAATTAATTTTAGTATTAATAAAGTTACAGAAAATCAATGTGTCAAAAAGACTTGAAAGGATTACCAACTACTCTGGACAAATTAGCAACACTTGCATGCCTAGAGCACAGGAAAGCACAAAGATGTTTAATTAAACTATTTACCAGTGAGGAATTTAAATCACTATAAATATTACATTTTTAGTACAGTTTTTCCTCAGATTGAAAGCACTTAAGAGCAAATAATATGCAGTTTCCCAACGGCATTTTTTTAAAGGAAGTAATGTAAAAAATGTTGCAGTTAAATCCAGTAAATTAAGGTGAAGTCAGGAACAAAAGAATGTAACATGGCATTTAAAATTAGAGGACTAGGGAATAATTCAACTCCAAAGTAACAAAAGATGTTACAAAACTGCATGGAAAGAGGAAGGAGAAGATTTATAACAGCAAGGTCACGTGGTTACTCAGGGCCCCCGCACACTGTGCTTCAATGAACTCTATTGTTTCTTGTGAAAATTTCAATACCTATAACAATAAACCTCACTGTTCACCAAATCCTTGTTGGTATAAGTCTGTGGTTTTCCCACATCTAATTTTTCTGACTCTGTTTACTAGATTCTCCAGTGCCGCCATTGTCTCAGCATGAATTTGGGCAAGATGCTCCACTTCTCTGTGCCTCAGCTTCCCCTTTTCCAAAACAGTAATTAAATACTTATCAGCCTCCTAGGGATGCGTTGAGAAGCCACCTACCTCATCCATGCTAGCACAGCATTCTCTGACAATACAAAACAATCATCCTTTTTAGTAGTATTATAAACAGAGCTTCCCTACGGCAAGAATGCACTAGTTATCTCTCTATGGGACTTATCTAAAGCCAAAATGAATGCAACTGAAAGCTTTCTATTGAGTTAATGGGTTTTGAGTCGAGACCTGCATGAGTATCAGTCATCTGACGTGGAGTTGTTCCATTTTTGTTTCACCAGATTGACTCTATACTCTTCTAAGTCTTCTGTTGACTTGTCCTGCAGAGGAAAGAAACGCTCTCTGATGCAGGCAATACCCACTGGTGCATAGATTACCTGCTGCTGAACTTGGCCAGCAGCCCACTGAAGGACTTGAAACAAATGTTTCTGCATTTCAAGGCACCTGGAACGAAACAACATTTCCCTTCACAGTTCTGGGAACAGAGATGCTACTGACTGCAGATCAAACAAAAGAGTACTAGTTAATGCTAGGAGCTAAGTCCTGTCCTGCCTTTTAGCACCTGATACATAAAGATCTTAGGAAGGGAGAGACCAACATAAGAGTATTTTGTGCCTGCTGAGTTAATACAATCATGGTGTCGATGATTCAGCTTGGGTTAAGATCAAATTCCAAATGCATCTGGAAATGCCCAAGTGTTGCCCTGAAGATACAGTGTAGCGAGAAGACAAGCACACAAAGCAAGACGCAGCTCGCAGAAGGACAACGGGGCTGTCCTCAGCGTGCAGAGGACAGAGCGCACTTCACAGCAGGGAATGCTTCAGATAAGTGGACGTTGATATATTGGTGCCAAGTAAAAACACGAGTGTCCAGATCTGCCTGAGGTCCTTATCCCCAGTCATACCCATTGTGCTGAACATCTGCTACCTAATCTACAAACACTGACACATAACTATGACCCCAAACCAATTAATATTTTCATAATGTTTCTTTAAAAATTATGTAGTGCTAGGCAAGATATTCACTACTGATATCCTTTAGAACAGCAAGATCTAAAGAGGGCCCCCTCTCCCAAAACATACCCGAAAACTATTCCACCACAGACCTACCTGCGCTGCTTACTGACCCAGGCTAGCAGACACATCTGTCAGTTCACCAACTCCGGGCCATCATGTGAACAGTGGGAACATTTGTTTACTGACCTCTGTGAACATGCAAGACCCTGCACAGTACTTTGAAAGTTCAAGTGCCACAACAAAAATATTAATGTTTCTTCCTTGAATGCTAATTTAGTTCACTGAAAGGGAAAGGGTGAAAAGAGGGTCAGTAGATTAGATTGCAGAAATAGCACTGTCTTTCCAAGAGTGACTGTATTAACAATTGGGTGCCTAAAAGCTTCTATTCAGGTCTTTTTCAAATACGTATGGTGCTTCAGGATGAGAGGCCAGTAACCTGCCCTTTGAGATTGCCACTTCACCATTGTGAAACTTGCTGTATGATTGGTATTATTATGGGGTCAACTACACCACCTTGAACCTGACAGGTAAACTCCAGCAACAAAAATCTAAAGGCATCAATTTTAGTGATGGCAAACAATTGGAACAACATTTGTTCTAACCATAGCAGGAAATTTCTGCAGTTGAGTTGTCTTTCACGATCGGGGAGGAGAAGAAGGGAAGAGCAGGAGAAGGGGGCTGCTGGTTTTTTCCCTGGAAATTGAGATTTCTCAGAACTCCATGTTTTTCTATGCTTTAGTCACAACTTTTCCAATAACATGCTGCAGAAGGGCTTGTTCTGAAAGGTGCATTAGGTGCAAAACTGAATGCTAATCCAGAAACCACACAGAAGAGAAGTGAAGGGGCTTATGGAATAACCAGTCAAAGTCATGAGGTGTTCTTACTTCCACTTCCCTATCCATACACTGTAAAACAAATTAGCGTATAAACTACAGACTAACATTTAAATTCTAAGACTACTTCTAAACAATATAATCTCTACGTAACACCAATTTTCCACAGAATTAAAGTAACGATAAGATGCATTTTGAAACTACTTCCCCCGTTTCTGCGGTAGATGAAGGCTTGCTTTTTGCAAGCCAAATACAATTATTTTAGTGTCTCATTGCTTAGAGAAGCCAAAGGTAAAAGAAGTTCTGTGAACATTATGACACAAAATGAGGACTGAAAAAGGGTTAAAAGCAAGTCCAGTATTCAAACATCATGCAGAACTGCACAACTCTACAGTAAAATGTGGAGATGGATTCCTTTCACGGAGGAACAACACCTGTCAGCGCAGCTTGCTTCCTAAGGAGGAGGATGTTTGCATATAGGTCACACCACATTTTGGCAGAACGTGCTGCTGACGTACATTGGGTGGCCAGATATCTTTCCATACTATTTCTTGAAAAGATGCCCCTGGAGCAAAATGGGCCAAGTCATTCTCAAATCTAAAGGAAGTTTCTTCATTTTGCAAAAGGGCCATGAGTAATACATGCAAACAGAGGAATAAAAATCTCTTGGCGCTCTCACTTGTAAAGGTCTTTTTTAAGCATAATTAGTGAATATTTGTAGGAAATAAAAAAAAAAATTAAAACCCAAAAAGAGAGCAATCAAGCCCATAATAACTGCACAAAATGAGACAAACAACTTATTCTTTGAATTTCAGACTGCAGGATTTTAGGAATTTTTTCAGTGTCTCATGAAGCCCCAAGGAAAAAATTGCAAAATGAGGGTATATTTTTTTTAAATGGCTACCACAGACGTTCAAGGCCAGGAATCTTTATCGTGATTATCATGATCGTCTTCATAGAAAATGCCAGTACTATGCAAAAACAGGCAAGATCCACCTCCACGGTTACCTCCTCGTATCAGCAACATATAACTAGTTACTACAGATAACTTCCAGCCTATTAAGACGAAACAGCATTTGTTTACTTGACTGAATGGCGGTGGGACATAGAATCTAGATATTGTAGTTTCAAACTACAGAAAATCAGGCACATACATGCATTTTCAAAATCATACCAGAGAGCAGATGCAGCCCATCAAAAACAAAAATATGAGATTTTTATTATGTCATTTATAACACTCCAAAAAGCATGAAACTAAATAATGCACTTTTGAAGCAAACTCCCAAACTAGTATGTTAGAAGAAAGCAACCCAAGACAACTTATTTTTCAATAAGCAAGCAGGGTAAAAACCTGTGGAAGTCAATAAAATTCTTTAAATCAGTAGATTCCAGTAAATGAGAGCATCTGGAGCAGCAAATCTTGCTGCCACTTCCAGAATGTGCAAGACTGTGATTTACCTGAGAAGAGATAAACAACCTGTCAGTGTCACAGCAAGAGACTGAAAGCAGCTTCCTATTCAAGGGTAACTTTTCTTAATAAAACTGTCTTTCACTCAACAACTTAATTAACATTCACAGCTCAAAGCTCTAGGAACAGGTGAGCAGAAAAACACTTATGTACCTTTCTTGGTGGTGAATGCAGGTTAAAGTTATCACTGGGCTGACTAACCTGTCACAAAATACCACAGGATGAACCTCAATGCACCAGGTCTTCTGCTTATGTGAGACTGAATATTGATTATTTATTACAACAGCCACTACTTAATGTTAAATCATAGTTCAGAATTTAATGTAATTGTAGACTTCATACAGAATAATATTTTAGTCACTCTGTTGCTGTGACTGCATTTTCTACGCAATCAGTAGCTTCTTACTGATAGCCACGGGAAGTTCCTACTCCACAGTTCTCATGATAAGAAACGGGAAATATTATTCAAATATTGTTTTGGGAAGAAAAGTTTCATCAATACCAAAACAGTACAAATTCATTTAATTTTACAAAGATGCAGAATTATAAGAAAACACACTGGAAGCTACGTATTTAAAACTCAGCAATATCCAAATTAATTTAATTTTGCTCAATTCAAATTTGACCTAGCATTTCAACATTCACTTGGTTTCTTTTTATAAAGATAAAACCCTCCATATAAAATTGAAGTATTTCATTCAGCTAACAATTTTTTTTCTGACTTACAGCTTCCACATCTCACTGCTTTTTGAAAGCCACCGGAGCACAGGGGCCACCACCCAGGCCACCAAGCACAGGCCTGCCCAGCAACACACATAATCTGCTCCACAGCAGATGATGACTTTGCACCTTGATGAATCAGACTCAGACTTCCCAAAACATCATACCTGCTGCTCTGCTTAAGCACTTCCATTTGAAACTTGTTAGCCCTTATCTTGAACCCATTAGAGCCTGACCCCACATACACAAAATTCAGTTGTAATCAGAATGCCAACCCATCTCATGCTTCCAGATCTGTCCCCAAATGCATGGTTCAATAACAAGACAAATCCTCTTTATTTTGTTCTTATAAAGAGGAATAAATTTTAAGAACTGAGTGATAGCTATAATCTATTTTGCTTGCGCCTGCTATACATCAGTGCCAGCATGAGGGGGAATTAGTTAAGTATTTGCTGCCTGTTTTTTTTTATTATTGTTATTTATTTTTTTAAGATTCAGGAATGGAAAAGTCCGTATAAACATAATGCAAGATACAAACCCAGGTTTAGTGCTTCTATTGTACAACACGTATTTTAAATTCATCTATTATTATAACATACAATAACAGGCAATGAACCAAGTTTCTCCTCATCTACATTACATACTTTCTGTGCTTTTTAATGGCGATGTCGAAAAAGAAGTCATTTTAACATGATAATAAACCTGCTATAGTTATCTCACTCATTCTATTATTTCATTCTTATACCAGTTTTGGATTTTTTGTGTGCATGCACTTTAAATAAAGATTCACCCATTACCGTCAAAAACTCGTCTTACCACTACGCGTTTTTCTGTAAATCACAAATACCCTGCTTTCTAAACCATTTGCATGCCTAATGATAGCACCTTGCTGGAAGGAAAGGAACATTAGGAAATTAGTAGTGATATAAGAAAAGAAAGTGTCATATTATCAAAAACTCCTTCCCATCACTGTGAAGGCCACTACCTCAAGCAGGACACATTTGGAACAAAATTTAAGGTCTGAAACTTTTCTGACATGGCACACTGTAAAAGATCAAGAAAGACTCAAAAGGTTACTCAAAAGACACAGATTATATTGAAATAATGACTCTCTGGGCAAAATAAAAATCCATTTCCTGACAGCTATTTGGTAGCTCTGAAGAGGTGGACACGACTTTCCTACAGTTTTTGTAACTACATAATCTTAGCTACAAGACGTGCTGTCATCATGGAAGTCAACATTTCCTATGACCAACCCTCCCTAAGGATAACATGCATTACAACATAATTATTCCAGGCTGGAAATTATTCTCATATTGAATGCTCCTGTGCCATCTTTCCACTTGAGAAAATAGCTCACCCAACACAACCCTAAACATGGTATTCTGTCAAGCTGACTTATTTCCATTTCAAAAAAACCTGCCTGGTATTTTCCTCCCTTGCCAGACAGGTGTACCATCAAAATAAGCCTCAGATCAGCCTTTCTGGAGGGTTGCGATTGAAGATGTTATTCAGTTAGGTATAGTTGGACTGAGCGTTTCAGCAGCTTCTCACATGTTTCCCAGAGACTGCCGGGGAAGGTTCCTTAAAAACCTCTAGATGGAAATGAGACCTACCTACTTTCCGCTAAGAATTTTTAGCACTCATTTTGCTGACAGGTATTAAAAAAGAATCACTGGATTTATTGTCTAATGCTATTGCACTTGTTCTCTTTGCTAAATCACGTGTCATAGTCCTGGATACACTAATTCTCAGCGTTAATAACAACAGTTTCCAAACCATCTAACAGCGTATTTTGAGGACTTTATAAATTTTCAGTTTTGGTTTTATATATTTGCTTCAGCTCTGTCTAAGAAGCTTCTCCTCTGCGATAATTTCTCATGTTTTAATCCACTGACCAGTTTCAAACCACGGGTAATAAAACTGTACTCCTTCTCACTATGTGTGCTATCTGACCTCTGCCTTTGCACCTCACATGCAAGGCAGCCGTGGGACACAACAGGACCATGTCCTGGTTGACAACAGCACTCAGCATGTGCACCCCAGTGCTTCTTGAGTTACCTTCCAAGTTAAGCCCGAAGGGCCCATACATAGGAAAGGTACCTCATACCACATTTACCAATGACGCCTGTGCCTAAATTTTATGCCAGCCGAGGGCCAGCTAGAACGTGGCATTTGGTAGGGCACAGGAGCTAATTAGAAGCTAAGCAATACACACAACAGAGAGTATAACACTACTACTGCTGGACACCTAAGAGCTCACCTGTACAGGAGAAATCATCCACACGGACATATCCCATGACACAGTCACAACGATAGGATCCAGGCAAGTTAACGCACACAGTGTTGGCATGACAATAATGCATCTTGGCAGCACACTCATCAATATCTGCAGGGAAGAAGCAGCAAGGAAAGTCACAGTCAGGCTTAGTGAAATTAATAACATGACATAGTACTAGAATAAGAGAGAATAATTTCCAACTCCAAAGGCAATCTGGTTTAGCTCTAGCACTAAAGAACAAGCCAACTTTAGTAGAAAACTATTCCTTAAAATAGAGCTAAAACTCCTGTATCATAGTAATGGGTTCCTTCCACTGTTCTTCATTAAATCCTAAATTTTTCTAACTCTGGAAAAGGAACACATGCATTTGACTTTTTTTCCTATGACAACGTTAAGAGACAAAAACCATTGCAGATTTTTCAAACACAGAACGCAACATTGAAAATCCTAACTCTGTCTCATCAGTAAACTAAAGCACGAAGGCATAGTAACTCTGTACAGCATGATACCGGTTGTATAGATATACCGGTTGGACAGATATAGCGTGGCATTTCTGCTGCAGAAGTTACTGAACAGCACTCTGTGCTTCCACATCCCACTCGAGAAGATTGAGCCCGTCGCCTAAGCCCATTTTAAGCCTGCTTTACATCATCCCAATGGAAAAAAAAGGAGTGGATAACAACTTGACCCCATACCTCTGTTTGCTTGAGCAATCTCTACTGCTGCTGCAAATCCAAAATTCAAAACTGTTTTCACAATAGTGAATCAAACCTATCATTTACTTGCCTGTTTAAATATCCCAAAGCTCTGTGATATGGTAAACTGTAAAATCTTCCCCTTATCTTCCCCACAAAACCAGATATTACACTGAAGAATTCTCTTTATTTTTTCCTCAGCAGGATATATTTTCCGCTTAGTAGCACAGATTTTACCCAAAGTAATTCATGTTTTTCAAAAGATTAATTCTAGTGTTACATATGTCCACAAAAAGAAAGATGAATCAGACTCCATTTTTTCCTCACTATTACTTCCTACTTGTTATTGATTGCTCACACTCAAGAAAGGTATTAATTGATGACACAGCTGAAAAACTTCCTGAGTCGGTGGGTATAAGATAAGTTGGTCACCCCAGTGTGGTCTCCTACCACATCCCTCCACACCTGTAGAGACGAAGCTTCAGTCTCCCTTCTCCCTCACCACACAGTGCTTAGGGAGACGCAACGGAAGTGCTATGAGGAGTTAGTACCGTAACATCAGGATTTATCCCCAGAAGATGGGGGAGTTTAATTGTGCACATACTGATTCTTGGTTGCCTGAATTCGGGTATCCTGTTTAACCAGGGTAAGTAGCTGTGGTTGAGATACACCCACACTTTCCAGTCTCTAAAAATGAAACACATGCCAGCTATACTCACACTTTCTCTGCTACAGACATCTGTCCAGTAGGAACAACTAGCTAAATCACTTCATGTTGGCCACCAAACAGCTGTCAGTTGGCAGTCATTTCTGACTGCTGCCAACTTGGGCTGAATTAGAAATGATGGCCTGGAGGCAAAAGACTTTGTATACCACCGCAAACACCTTGAACTATTTCGTTCCTGCATTTCTGTTGTTTCTGTTGCAGTGCCACTTGATGAAATGAATTTTAAAAAGTCAGGAGCATCAATATACGGAAGATAAAAGCCAAGAAAAATCCTCCCACATGTCTTGTTATCACACCACTGAGTGCTAGAGCCACTTGGGAAACACTCAGGTGTTGACGTGCGTTCACACTGTTCTGCTTGCAGCCTCTTTTTAATAGGCTTTTGGAGCATAGCTTTGAGGAGTTTTGTTCTTGCATATCTAATAATTTTCTAGCATAAAAGGGAAAGAAATGAAAAGATGTCTGAAAAGAAAGCAAGAATGTCAAAACAGCAACCAATTCACCTGAAAATTAACCTTATGTGCTACCCTCTATCTCCAGCTTCCTCACTGAATTCACTGACCAACGCTCGTCGTCCTTCTTTCCCCAAAGGGAAGTAAGAGGATTAAAAGTCTCAAAGGTGAAGGAATTTGAACCTTGATTCATTGCAAGCAAGGCCCACATTACCGTAACACAAAATACGAGAATACCCAGAGATAAAAAGAAAATTTGCAACCTGTATGAAAATATCACTGTGGAAGAATTTCTCAAAAGGAGTCTAAGGACTTCAAGTGATGACTTTACTATAAACAGAGGAATTTGCCAGAACAACTGGCACTGGGTTGCTGCAGAAGTCCTTGAGTCCAAGAAGAAAAAAAAAAAAAAAAAATAAGGGCCCAACAAAGGAAGCCAAAGGAACAAAAGATCCCTCTCTCAAACTCTGTTCACTTATTTAACTCTCTTCTCAATCTTTCTTGGTGCATTTTCCATAAAACCTTTTGGTATTTCAGATTTTCTTTTACCTTTGCAGTATTAGCCTTCTACTAATACACACATTTCCTTTACAGAGAATAATACTGAGAGGTCAAAACTGGCAATAGTATTTTCTTATTAAAGCCTGCAGGGCAATGCTAAAGCTGTTGTTCTGGACCACAATTCTACAAATTCTTGTAAAAGGTTAGGTATTCATCACAAAAAGCTTTGGGTTTTTACTTAATATTGTTAGAGTAAAATCCATAAAGCACACAGTGGTATATATCAGCTCAGTTGTAATGGAACTCAAATTGTGATTCATGTGTATAGATTGCTTGTCGCATTTGAAATATTAGAGCTCATCTTCTAGTGGTCTTTTGAGGTGATAAAAATACATGATTTATGTTTCTCCTAGACCAGTGAAGTAGTTTGTTTTTCTTTTAAAAAGGTATACCTATGGTCTTTAAAATGAGACTTGACACAGCATAAAGATCATTCACATATCACCGGCTTCCATCTACATAAGCTAGCTCTTTGCAACAACAAATACATTTGGGCTTCAGCTTTTCAGGAAGGACCATTACGTTACAGGGTGGGTTGGTTTGATAAGCGAGTGCTATTCTGCTGGGTTCAAGTGTTTCCTTCAAGTCAGCAAAACAGGGTTCATTGCCTATACAGAGTTTTCTTTACCACAGTAATCGCCTTCCCTATAGCTGATCAGTCATCACCATCGCTCCTTACAGTTCTAAAGAGTGTTCATGAACCTATAGGGAATATACACGTATTATATTTTATTATTTGTGCCAGTACACTTAGCAATTCTAGGAGAACACTGAGCCAAAACACAAGGAAAGTATTTCAGTGGAGCTACCTGCTTTGCACCTAACATGCTTTTTGACGCATGGCAGGCACTCATCATCTCACACCAACCAAGCAAGCAAAACAAGATGGGATGGAAAGACAATACAAACGGTGTTTGACCCATGGGCAGTGAAACAGGTTTTCTCATCTGCAGATGTACTTAAAACTTTACAAACCACTTAACTCTTTTCATGCCCAACTTGGAATCCTATTGCTAAATAATAAAAATATTTCAATATGACAATGAGACACCAAATCAAAACCAGAACATCTTTTTACTGTCAATCCCTTTCAAGAAAAGTCACATCAAACCAAATTAACCTCTGTTGTAAAGAGGGCATACTTCCTGTTAACGGCAATGGGAGTTTTGTCCATTCACCCAAAAGGTGAAGTAGCCCTACTATTTTCTAAACTGCTAAGCCTGTAATAACCACGAGTGAACAATCTTAAACCAAAGCAGTCTGCCTCTGGAATTGGAGACCACTGTTTGCATGCATTTAATAATAATCCATTGGGACATTAGCAGTATCATCACCTGTTGTTTGGGGCTTCACAGTTTACTTATTGGAAGATAATAACATTCAAATCAAAACAAACTATGAAGTGTTCCAGAGCACCAACAGATGATGTATTTGGAAATCTAAGTATCAGAATCAACTACTCCATTTGCAGCTATCTTCTGGTTAGGGATTGTATTTTCCCAACTTAACTGTAATTTTCAAACACTCTGTAAGGAAGAAAAGACAGAAAAAAAAAAAAAGAAAATAAAAGAAAGGACAGCTTTGCAGAAAGTTCTGATCTCTAATTCACAACTCCCAACTAGAAAACATTATTAATGGAGGGGACAGATTCCCCTCGCCCTCTTTTTATTCCAGTTAATATTATTCCTTGACTTGAACTGTATTAAAGCCTGGTCTAAATAATCTGGATTTTTAAATATATAAAACCCTTTAAATATATAAAACCAACCTGTGTTGTTATTTAAATAACATCGAACCTTAAACTATGTTCACAAGCTCATGGAATCATATAAACAACGTTTCCAAAACACTGGAGCACAACAGTAGAGAAGCGTAAGAGAGGTCCTAGAATTTCAGTCACCCGATGCTTATATGAAAACGAATGCATGCTATTTTCACTCCACTGACTTAGCAGCTCCTTGTTCATTATATTTATTTTTTGCTCTCCAAATTCTCCCTGATTCTTTCCTCTCCTGCTCTTATCTCCTTTCCACTGCCAGGCTCACTTGACTTCAGCTCTGCTCACCTTCTCTTTTTCCCCCTCTCAGTGTCTGTTCTCTTTACCCTACATCTAACATACCCCATACCTGTTTTTTACCTTTAGCACAGGGTTGCTTTCTCAGACTGTGCAAAACAACCCTCAGGGAGCCATAAAGCACTAGACAGCAGCAGCCAGCACTTCCCTGTGAGCTGCCAGCAAGCTCAGCTTCCCCCAGTTGCCCAACTAAGAAAAGACTAATTATTGGCTGCAAGGGTTTAGGCTAGCCTTAAAACTGTTTACCAACTTGGCCTCCTTGAAAGCAATTCATTTCCTCCACGGGGATGCAAACACAGGCGACCCTCACCATTCCTCTGACTTGGATGGATGGAGCTGCTGCCCAGCCAAAGGCAGGGAAACAACCCCAAGCAGAAGCAGATAAGCCAAAGGAAAATTTCCCTTTCAATCAGACTGAGAAACATTACCCTAATGACGTTAAGTAACAAACTAGCAAAAAATGCCTTCGTAAATTAGGGCTCGTATAGCATCACCTGGGAATCCATAAGCAATAAAATAGCTATCAACATAATAACATCAGGAAGTACTATCACTTTGACTTTTAGAGCATTATTAAAGTGGTGCAGCCTCTTCCTCTGGGCACAGCGTAGAAGTGCTTTACATTGATAGACCTACTTTATGGTTAGGACAAGAGTACCAATATTCCAAATCTGTTTTCTACCCATTTAACTGTCCCTCTAGGGATTACAACTGTATAACCATCAGGTTAAACAAACAAACAAAAAAATACTTAAAAACACACACTCCCATGCAAATCACACTTGAACTTTCCAGCACAGACCAGTCCTGAACTAATGTAACATTCCTGAGAAGCACAAAAGAAAAAACAAGTGAAGTTACCTTCCTCCTCTTCACTTCAGCATTGTTAGGCTTAAATTGTTTTAACAATCACGCTCTGTAAAGCAACAGGTCATTTTCAAACGAAGATCACAACATTAGCACTCCTTTGCTACCTATTTCTCAGCTACATTAGTAAACAGTCCACGCAGCAGTCATACAGGAGAGTGGCTGCTTCCTAAAATCTGCTCCGGGGAAATTCAGCCTTAGACATTCAAATATTGCCTCAGCACAAGATGAGCTCCTCTTCTCCATCCTTGTTAATGCTTACAGTAATACACAAATTATTGGTCTCTTTATGTTATGATTTTTTGCTTTAAAAATGAAAATAAAAAATAGAGCTGTACATAACCAGAGTCTCAAATAATCTGACCAGCTGCAGGATATTTCAACTACAATCATTTTCCTCAAAATATCTTAATCCTACCATGAAAGACAGCACCAGAGTCTTTAAAGCTTGCTGTCCAGACTACCTAGTGTCCCTCTAAGTGAGAAGATTTTCCTTTTATTATTCTACTAAATTCTGCTCCTCTCTATTGAAAACTGAAAATTTGCCATTTGGCTCTCCCTTGTGCTTTCCGACATTACGATGGCAATTTGCGATGCATTATTAAATGTCTGTGTGGTTGGTTTGGGGGTATGGTCCTCAAGAGCCTTGAGATCTCTTAGGATAAAAGCCATTTATTTAAATTGAACTTTTCATTAAAAATCTTTTAAATCAGCTAGAAAGCTTCCACTGATGTGTTAGCATTAAAGAAAATACAAGTAATGTGGTGGTGTTTTTAACAGAAAGGAGCTATTTTCTTAACCCTAAGTGAATGACTGCATTCATTTGATAAACACATTAATAGAAAATGTTCACAGACTTATAAATATTTTTTTTTTTAAAATCTTTGCAGCTATAGCTCTTAGGGATGGTTGATAACTTATTCATAAGGTATCTCTGACAGTTGCAAATAAGTTATTTAAAAAAAATACGCAGCCAGAATTCACATATGATAATGCAGCTTAGAGAACGCAGATTAAAAATAATCACAAAAAGCAGAATGAAACATTTGGGGTAACAGGTTTTGGCTAACGGCAGCAGCTCAGTCATTTGCTCAAACATGCCAAAGCAACTAGCAAAAACAAGTCAAGATTCTTCTTGTATAATAGCAGAAGCTATGATGTTTAGACCTTAACTGAAATCCAGATTGCTTCATTCAGGATTATTCAAGCCTTTTATTTTGTTCTTTCTAATTATTCTTTGCAAATATACTGATACTTGTATTTAGAATGTATGGCAGCAGAATGGGCTACTAAGTGATGTCCCTGAGTGGGCGTAAAGACTTCTCTTTAAAGATGCTGTTTAATTTGCTCTTCCATTAAGTGGCTTATGAGAAGCTATGTAATGACCAAGCTACCTTTCTGTTTTGGAGTCTGTCTGGCCAGCAGGATTCAGATCTTTTACCCAAGTCACTGCCGTTGTCCCTGCTCTCCAGCTCTGGCCTCCTGGACTCAATTGAAGCAGATCAATGTCTATGAGGGTAATCTGCTGTAAGGGATTCACGGATTCTGAGGAACATCCATTACATCCTCCCATAGACATAGTGGCAGAGAGGTTCTTCATGCCTCCAAGGTATTTTAACATAGTCAGGAATACCAGCAGCCACTTCAATAGAGAATTCTGTATTTCAGGGAAATGACCTGGTGCCTATCAGAAAAAAGCTAAGAACACTTATGTCCTCTGGAGCTGTATTAAGCCCTCTGAAGAGTAAAGACTAAGATGTGATTGCTTCTGATTATAATGAGACCACTTCATTTAAAATGGAGTTAATCACAAATAAACCAGTGCAACTGGAGTTTTTGGCTCTCAAAACTTTGCAGGAGAACCTGTCCACTCTTTGGCTGAGAGTACCCAGGGGATATAGTGGATTACAGAACTACCGCTGTATCCGTCGAGAACAGGACCACATAATGAACCAGCAGGGATCTGTGCTACCTCTATCTACAGTCAGAATAATATTCTTGACATTATTGCCAATAACACTGCAATAGGTAGGAGTTAAATTCAGAGAAAGATAAAAGATAGAATAGTTCAGTTGGAAGGGACCTACACAATCATCTAGTCCAACTGCCTGACCAATTCAGGGCTGACCAAAAGTTAAAGCATGGTATTAAGGGCATTGTCCAAGTGCCCCTTAAACACTGACGGAGTTAGGGCATCAACCACCTCTCTAGGAAGCCTGTTCCGGTGTTTGACCACCCTCTTGGTAAAGAATAACACTGGCTCACTTCCAGTCAGCGGGGACCTCCCCAGACTCCCAAAACCTTTGGCATATGATTGAGAGGGGTCCTGCCATAACATCTGCTAGCTCCTTCAGTACTCTGGGATGAATCCCATCAGGCCTCATGGACTTATAAGCATTCAGCTGATACAGCTGGTCACTTACAATTTCAATGTCCACAAATGGAAAATCACTGTTCCCACATTCATGGTCCTCTGACTCAGAGGACAGGGCAGGCTCAAGGTTTATCAATATTATTAAAGACTGAGGCAAAACCCACACTGAATGCCTCCACTTCTTCTTCATCCCTACTAGTCAGATGACCATCTTCAACAAGTAACAGCCCAATGTTTTCTTTAGAACTCCTCTTGCTATTAGCATATTTCAAAAAAGCCATTCTTGTTATCTGACACAACACTGGCCGGTTTCAACTCTTAATTGAGCTTTGGCCTTTTGTGTCTTCTCCCTACATATACGAACGACAGCTGAGAGGCCTGACCTCACTTCTAGAGTTCATACAATTCCTTCTTCCTTGAGCTCCAGGAGGAGTTCCCTGTTCAGCCAAGCTGATCTTCTACCCCTCTTCCTGGACTTACAATATAGTGGAATTTCCTGCTCCTGTGCTTCTAAAAGGTGGTTCTTAGAGACTGACCAGCACTCATGGACTCCTAAGCTCTCAAAAACAGATTCCCAGGGTAAACTCAGAAAAAGGAAGCAATTCAAATATGATGCATTTTGAAAACTTCTCATTTCACATTTTTCTAAAGAGAAGTAAGCCCACGTGGCTACAAGTCCCATGATGGCATTA
Source organism: Gorsachius magnificus (assembly GCA_034008185.1). NCBI lineage: Eukaryota > Metazoa > Chordata > Aves > Pelecaniformes > Ardeidae > Gorsachius > Gorsachius magnificus. The sequence continues at coordinate 18,407,180 of CM067086.1, forward strand.
GCTTATCCTTTCATTTTAGCTTTGCCTTATAAACAGCTCAAAAATTGTTTGCTGGGTTTTTTTATTAATTTTTTTAGGGGTGGTATGTTCAGTAGTTCACATTACAAATTCTTTCATCCATCACCCATACTTATTCAAAGTTAGGAAATTATCATATTTGTACATGCCACCTTTCTCAGAATAGAAGTTTTCTTCTTCTTTCTTAAAGCGTCACTCCAAATGCTAATTCTGGAATAAATAAAAATTCCTACAGATGTGATAGGTAAAACATTGGGGGTGCCCAAGGTTCATCCTTGTAAATGTAATAAATGCCTGCACGGGTATAGTGACACATATCCCATTAAAGAAAATATTGCTTAACTTCACCACAGTGATCATGTTTGGCAGTTCATCAGAAATGAAACCATACACAAAACATGAAAAGCCACTGGCTCTTTCCATCCTGTGGCAGGCAACAGCCTGTGAAAAAATGATGAGAATCCTCCCCTAGGCATTCTGTATATCTTTGCGTAAAGCAGGAGATGTTTGGGGAATCTCCTAGCTGTTGAGGAGAAGATGGTGAAAAAACGAGGCTCATCATAAGGCATATGCGGGACAAATTCTTGTCACCAAAGATGATTTGATCAGCCAAACCTTAAATTGTGAGCTACACTGTCACAGTCTGTCACCACAGCACATCTCTGGTCAACTGTGAGCTTTAAAGTTTGGAATCAGCAATTTGACACTGTTCTCCATGACTCCCTTGCTAAAACCCTGAGTACGATGACAAGGGTCTGATCTGCGCCATGCTCCTCCAATGAATCCATACAGATCAACAAAAATGTGAATACCTGTAAAGTCTATTCCTTTTTATGTATATGGTGCTCATCAGCGCAATACAGGGACACAGAGGGAGTTAACTGCTTTCCCCTGGCTAGAACCCATGACAGAAACAAATTACTACAGGGACAGGAGAAGGAAGACATATATAATAAATCTAACTGGACTACTCTCCCTTAGTATTTAGTACCACTCTTTCACCCATTTTTCTTCTTCAAAGGCTCTTAATGCATGAGATTTCATTCTAAATCTAACTACTTCATGCTTGGCTGTAAGAGTTACCATTACATAAGTCTACGTCAAATAAAAGGTTATGCTACTACTGTTCCCAAATATGTTGCAACCCATTAGAAAACAAAGCAATATTATCATCTCATTCTTACAAAAATAGCTCTGCTCCCTAGAAGTTTGCCTCTAGTTTACTGATTTCATAAACGTATTCCCAAAGCCCTGCTTGCTTTGGCTTTGATTTCACTTATTGAAAGAAACTCCTTTTGGATCTCAGTAAGCACAGATGAAATAAATACTACTGTTGGAAAAGGAATGTCAGATTTCTGTAACAGATACGCCTCCTTATTTATCATTATTTTTAATCTTTTCAAACGTTCTTAGAGATTCCTGTGGATGCTTACATGAGGGGGAAGAGGGGAAGGGGAGAGGTGAAGGGAGCATTGTTTTTCTCTAATCTTCCTCTCACCTACATTAGCCAAGCAATACGATACACTGAAATAACTATTTCCATTTTCATTCCGCTAATACCTTACCTTTTCAATCCCTTCTATCTGATTTTACTAATAGCTAAGGGTGAACAATGGATTACTGTATCAAAATGAACAATTCTTTCTTCATGCCGCTATACCAAGAGCAATTACATTAAATACCTGGTTCCATCAGCACTTGTCTCATAGCATTGACCACAATTTTTGCTTCACTGTTCTATTTTTATCCCTAATACTCTTACCCAGTTTGTCTCCTTCTATCTATGTCCTGCAATATTGACTGGCTTACTCTTTCAAATCCACACAGATGCTATCTTCAAATGATAAATTGTAGAAGGCTACCCATATAATTGATCTAGAATCCCTGTGCCCACAGCAACCTTTTACTGTGGCATTTTGAAGGACACTGTATCTCTCTGAAAAATTAAATGCTGTATGGGTTTTTCTGGGGGGGCCAGGGGTGGTGTCTTTACCATGTCTAAAAAAACCCTATAGTCCCTGGAAAGCTCCTGGTCTCGCATTTTTTCATTACTTTTAATATAGTGCTATAACAAACGAGACGTGATATGTTAGTGGCAGAAAATCATAGAAAATTAATACACCACCATTTTCATAGGAAGGTAATTTGTTTGCTCAATGACCATTTCTGCAATGCAAAGCAGCAGACAGGTAACGGAAAAATATTGTCCCATGTTGGTAAACACTCACTGTACCCGATCACCTCTATTTATGGCCTTCACAGCACTATTTGCATTTTCCTAAATGTTCTCTCTTAACATCTTCTCAACTATTCATTTTTCATCTGTTTCCATCACATCTTATTCCTCTATCCAACTCTGTTGAACAATCCATGTGGAAACACTGAACTTAAAGTGGCAGACTCATCACCATTGCTAAGTTGGCAACTGGTGCCTCTTCAATGCCACGCAAACCAAACCAGGTGCTTTCACATGACAGAGGATTTACTGATTTTCTCTTCATGGGTCCAGACTATTCCCTGTTAATCAGGTTCCACAGGAGGGTTAGAGCCACATCTCTTATTCAGAGAAGAAAATTATAGATCACTGCAGAACAGTTCCTTTCCCAGTCTCCCTCTAAGCTATGCTAAACACCTTTCTTTGTTCTACGTCCTTGCTACACAGTCGAGTTTTGTTGTTTGTGCCTATTCTAAATTTAATTTGATCTCTAATGTAAAAATAAATAAATAAGCTAACATAAGCAGAAGAAAAACCCTTAACTTTAGATATTATATTTTTCCCTATAAACATAACCTTAATTGACATAACTGAAAAGTGCAAGATGCATTTCTCAACCAAGCAAATAGGTAATCAGGTGTGATTTATAGCACTAGTTACTGAAAGAGGCATTTCTGATTTGGAGATTGCAACAATACTGCACTCCTTAGGCATAACCGGAGGCAAGCTAAAGAAAAGGAACAGTAAAGGGGGCGGGGGGGAAATCCAACAGATGATCATAACAAATATTCTTTACCTGCAACCCTAATTCCTGCCTCAACACTTAGCATGAAAGTTTATTTTAATTGATTTGCTTTTGGCTATGAAATTGAACTGAATGCTCTCCTCTTTGATAACATAGTCAAAGTTTAGCTGCAGTTAAAAAAATTAAATTGGGACACTCAAGGACTTACTATTTCATTTCTAACAGCTGCATCCGAATTACTATATCCACTATCATCACAGTGAGTCAATGATGTCTTTATTCCCATTTCCTTTACCAGTATCAGCTACTGCAGAATTCATTCACACATATTTTCTCAAGTTCCATCAAGAACTTGGTAATAAAGGAGGAACCAGAGAGATGCTGAAGTAACCCTCCCCAGCCATGAAAGCTAACTGCGAGCATGCCCATTGTCTGGTTGATGTTTTAATGGAAGATCTTGAATGGGCACGTGTCCTCCTGAAAAGAGCTTAACTGCAAACAAGCCTTCTGAGACTCTTCCAGAAGCAGGATTTTAATTTGTAGTACACAGCACCCTGACCTTTAGGAGTGGAGGTCAGGAACAGAGGCAGCATTCAGTTGTTATTCAGGATACTAAATTACTATCTTACTACCAGCACCACTATGTACATTTCAGAGAAAGTTAATAGCAATAAACCCCACTTCTGGCATGACCAAGACAGGCTTTGACCGACTACAAGCAGGTTTCTCAACACACAGCAGAATTTTCTGTGAAATACAGGACTGTCCAGCAGGACAGTGGCAGAAGCATACATCAGGTTGAAGCAGCCCTTGTGAAAGGCGAGAGAAAGACACTGAGTTCAACGGGCTTTGAACCAACCTACTGAACAGCGTGTGTACATGTACGCCTGTGTGCGCATACACGTACATGCGCACTGCAAAGGGAGGTGAATCAGCAAAGCTCTCGCACTGAACAAGGAGAAAGAACGGGAGAGCTGAACCAGCAATACTGCTTTCAAACGCTGTGCTCGGTCTCAATTTTTTAAGCTAGGTTAATTTTTCTTTAAAAGCAAAATAGTAACTCTTAGATTGCTCTTGATGAAAGCTTCATGGCTTTTGTCCCTGGAGGAAACCATTACGAAAACAATGTGAGCTTCCATTATCTCTATAAGGACGGACACTTCCATAGATATCTAAAACGCATTTTCACTAGTTCCATCAAGCAGTAAAATTCTAGCCTGATTTCATTAGTCATTCTACATTATCTGTAAAGAAACTATGAAAAAAATAAAGACGGCAGAACTAGGCAAGCTGTGGATAGAAAGTCAGTATCAAAAAGCAGCGCAAAAGAATGCTCATCTCCAACAGTTTCCAATACTCTCTTTTGCCTCCACATACATTTCAAGCTATTGTTCTTTTTTTATTAACAGCAATGTAACCCAGTCACATTCTAACAAACAGCATGAAGTCACCCACATAGCACAGCCGGAAAGGACACTATCTGCTTTAGGAAAACATACTACCATTGCTAGAGGCTTCTAAAACACAGAAGGTGATGATTGTCAAAGCAAAGGTGGCCCACATAGAATTCATAAGATTATAAAGACCCCACTTTGAAGTGTCTCTCAGATTTCTTAACACAAGTTTCTCATTTTTGTTATTGAAAAAAATTCTGAGAACACAGAGCCCACGTCAGTGAATATCAACATGTCTTTACCAGCATATAATAGGGAATACCAATTTGTAGCTGCCAAAACCAAAAGAGAATGAGCAGGAACTTGTGGGACTTGGCTGCTGCAAATTACTATGTGACCCTTGAGTCCCAGGCAAAGGGTGTTCAAAAACCAAACCAAACAAACAGACAAAAAAATCACAGTTCTTGTCTTAGCAAGTTCTCTGTGTTCTGTTCATGTGTCCCTAACCTGGGTCTCCTTTGCTTTCCTAAACCGCTATCTTGCCTAGCTGCTATTGCTAGCATAATGGTTATCAAAAAATGTCTTTTATCAGCTAGTCTACAGGAGAACCTATACTTGCAATGAGCTTTCAGTAAAAGGGTAAACAGACTGACAGATGGTTAATTCACCAGCATCTAGCAAAAACCAAACAGAGAGGCAGGCACAGGAGTACAGAACATACCCTCTAACGTACATGCATCCCTGCGTAGCAGCACAGAATGGCCTCCATGAAGGCACAGACCATGAAAACCTCCTCTTTACTCCCAAGAAAAATAACAGCCCTTTTGGGATTGGTGTTAAGAGGAGTGAAGGGTGAAGCCGCTGTCTGTATTTCCATGCTTCACAACTGGGAGAGAGGAGTGAGAATACAAGAGAAAACAACTCTGCAGACACCAAGGTCAGTGAAGAAAGAGGCGGGGGAACTGCTCCAGGTGTTGGAAACTCCCCTGCAGCCTGTGGTGAAGCCCATGGTGGGGCAAGGCTGTCCCGCTGCAGCCCAGGGAGGCCTACGGGGGAGCAGATCTCCACCTGCAGCCCAGGAAGGACCCCATGCCAGAGCAGGCGGATATGCCCTACAGGAAGCTGTGACTCTGTGGGAACCCCAAGCTGGAGCAGCCTTCTGGCAGGACCTGTGGACCCACAGAGAGGAGCCCAGTCTGGACCAGGTTTGCTGGCAGGGCCTGTGGCCTGGGGAAGAGATCCACATTGGAGCAGTTCGTGAAGAGCCACAGTCCGTGGGAAGGAGCCACACTGGAGAAGTTCGTGGAGGACTGCCATGGGAGGGACTCCAGGCTGGAGCAGGGGAGGAGTGTGAGGAGGAAGAAGCAGCAGAGACAACGTGTGATGAACTGACCCCAAACCCCATTCCCCATCCCCCTGAGCTACTCAGGGCAAGGAGGTAGAAGAACAGTAAGTGAAGTTGAGCCCGGGAAGAAGGGAGAAGTGAGGGGAAGGTGTTTTTCAGATTTGCTATTATTTCTCATTATCCTACTCTGATTTGATTGGTAATAAAATTAATTCCCTCAAGTCGAGCCTGTTTTGCCCACAGTGGTAACTGGTGAGTGATCTCTCCCTGTCCTTATCTCCACCCATGAGCTTTCCATTGTATTTTCTCCCTTCCATCTTGTTGATGATGGGGAGTGATAGAGCGGCTTGGTGGGCACCTGGCAGCTAGCCAAGGTCAACCCACTTCATTTACTTATTTTAAACAGAATTTTATTTCCTTTAGCCTGTGAAAAAGTAATGTAAGCAATTATATCACCACATTTAGTATCTCTTAAGTACAAAAGAATGAAGAATCAGAGACCCACTTAAGATGGAAAGGCATTATCAAGATATTTCAAGTTTCCAATCTACTTAAGTACTGTAAGAGTGATGCTAATAACTAATTTTAACAGCTGATAGATGCAATTTTAATTAGTTAGGCATTGTTTTTCATTAAGGTGAGTGATGTACTGAAACCCTATTGAGTCATAAAACCATCATTTAACACAACTGCCAGCCTTTTTGAGGCAACTCACTTGACATTCTATTAAATCACAGGAAAGGTGTGACTACTGTATCTAGACTGCATCCATATTTCTCGGTATAATAAATGTCAAAGAAAAATTAGTAATGCACAATAACAAGTCACCCACCTTCTTCCAATAAAGAACAGCTTCCCATCCTCCTGTTGCACTTTCACAAACCCAAGTATAAATAAGCGAAATAATCTATCGACCCAATAGACTGATCAATACTATGGTCTAACAAAGCTGAATACATACAGAAATTTCTCCTTAACAACCAGTTTCTATTTACCTTCCAGTTTTTTCAGAAATCTTAACAACTTTGTTCCTTAGTTCCACCTTCTCGTTGTCTTGGCAGCCCCAAAATACTTCTTTTGTCTAGTCCACAATCCTGAATTCACAAAAAAGCTGCTCTCTGACTCGTCATGCACATATTTGAAGACAGGTATGTTCATTCTATCCCTTCAGCCAAGCTATACATATCTAACTTCTGGTCTTGCCTCATAAATCAGTTCCTACAAGCCTTTCATCATTTTTACAGTCCTTTCTGAATAGCTTTCTATTTATTAATTTTAAATTAATCTAACTGCACATGCCATTTGCCTCGACGAGTCACATGATCTGAACTCTGCTTCTGAATCTTCACAAGGATTTTGGAAGGGTAAAATCACATGCTGCTTTGACCTTGGAAAATTGCCCCAGAAACAGAATCTGTTAAAACAGTTTTAGAGGAAAAAAATGAAGGAAAAAATTTATACAGGAATAATGAAATCACTGTGGTTAAATTATTTTGAGGTTTGCACAGCGGCATAAAGACCTTCTAACCAAAGGAAGACTGATACGAATTTCTTATAAATACAGTTACATAGCATATAATTTGCACTGATTCTAGGCTATACAAATCTTCTTGCTGTTTTCCAACTAGGTACTGGATTCTTGCACTCTGATAAATCTCCCATACATCTGCTATTACTTCAAATACAAGGAAAACATATCCTCCCAAGGTTGATAGGTAGAGGACCAAAATCTTCAGCCAATGAAAAAAACATCTGCAGTATTTTAAAAAAGTCAGTGTACGCACAGATACACAAACATGTGTGAATTAAACCAATCCTCAATTGCCCCAGGCAGATGCAGGAGGGGCTACGTTCCCTGTGCATGCTGCATTCATCTTTAATAAAGGCATCTTTTGACACTTTAAAACCCTAAGTCTCTATCTGGGCATCCTAAGCACAGGCATATAATTAAAGGGACATCACATACTGCAATTTGTTCAGGAATCAGTAACAAAAGATAAGCGCTAACACAAAGTAGATAAAAATTCAAAAGCATCGATCTTCATTCAGTCACAGGGAGTTTTTAAGACTTGGCTAGTGAACACTAAGAGCATATCCAGGGTATTATGACCCATATGCTAAAATCTGTATTTGGTTCTATGTCAGTAAATTAATTTGTTGCACTATCACGTATTAAAACGTCTGATTAGCCATGCTGTTGATATAATAATAATAAAATATTTGAATAATAATTCGAATATCTACTGACAGAAGAACAGCTTGTTTCCAAGGTGACCAAAGCAAATCGTATTCCTTACCAAATTTCCCTTAGGTATAGCCAACTTATTACTACCTTGAAAAAATAAATTCTTCCTCTTTTAAGTTTTCTTGCTGTTTTCTCTGATGGGAAAACTGATCCTATTTTTGAGTACAAACCTCACCAGTTTATATTTTTGCAGTGTTGCAATTTATCAATCGTACTTTAACCTGCCATTTTATCTAGCGTCCATATAAATAAATACTGATAGTTGATGTCTTACAATCAACTCAAAAGGCCCAAACATCTGGATGGCATAAAGGAATTCGTCTGACAATAGCTATTGATGCAAGCCGATGTACAATATGAAGAAACATGTCTTATGGCTTAAAACAATAGTGTGGCTGACTGCTAGACTGCTGAATTAGCCATAAACCACAGAAGACACATTTCTGAACTCAAAAGCACTTTGGGAAAGATATAATTCTATTAATTTCAGCAGAGATAACTGTAAGGAATTTTGTCTGTGCAGGTAAAAAGAAGAGCAGGGGGCAAAGAAATCAAGCCTGCCATGGCAAGGCTACACAGATGGCTGCAGACCAAAGCTACAGTCTCCTTCAGAAAGAGACAGGCTCTCCAGCTTGGCATCTTCCATCCAGTTGGACTAGACTATCCATCCAACTATAGATGTCAGTGTGGCATTGTACCTAGACAAGTGTTCTCTACAGTGTATTATACAGAAAACTAAAAGTCCTGGTGTCCACTCTCTGGGTTTTGATATATTAGTTATACTATTAAATATAAAAATAATCTCACAGCATTGTTAGAGCGAAATATTACACAACTCAAAGATTATTTGGTTCTCTATGAGCCTACTGTGGTCCCAAACAGCAAAGACTTACAGCAAAAAACACAGGAACATAAGACAGTGTGATAACAAACCCACAGGAGTCAACAACCACATTCCCACAATAAATAAGAGAGCTGTCAATTTGATTGCCATTGCTTCCTAGGCTGGTCATCACAGTGCAGAGACACAGGACCACATCCTGCTTCAATACATCTCAGCCTTGCAATTGTAACAAAGGTTTTTGTGGAAAAGGCTTCTGTAATTGACACAGGAGATATGACTCCTAGATGTGGATTTGATGGGGCGCATAGACTACTAGGCTGAGTCTGAACTCAGCAGGCTTCACCAGCAGAAGTTGGCTGTGATGTTCTGTTCAGCCTAAAAGGAGAGGAAGAACGTGGCCATATCTGCCCTTTCTTATTCTTCATCAGCCACATCCTTATTTTGCCAGCATTGAAGGGCACTGGGGTCATGACAGCAGGAGGCTGCAGACCATCAACTTCCTTTGAAAACAAATCATCAGGAACAACGTGGCGCCTCACACAATTCAGGAGAACGTTAGGCTACCTCCTTCCAAATTTGAAAGAAAGAATAGGCAACTCACACATGGCCATATAGTCACTTCAGAAATCAGTTCCTAAGTTTCTCCGATTTCTGACAACAGCCTAGCCAACACCATGGCTTGTAAAATCCGTCTGTCATCACCCCTATGTCTCAAACCTAGAGCTCAAAGAGATACGCTACCTGCAGTCTCTCAGAGTAAGTGACAACTTCCGAAGGCACATGAACAAACAGGGGTTTTGACACTGTGCAACTTTCATGTGCAATGAACAGTGCTTTGGTAAAGTCTATTTGCCTCACTGTTGAGATGCCATTTTCTCCTTAAGCCTCTGAAAGAAAAAAACCCACTCATTTTACAGAAAAAAGAGGGAGGTCAAGATTAAAAGATTCAACAGCATCCAGTTCTTCACGCTTACTCACTACCATCACTTTTTCTCAGTGGGCAAAGGCAGATGGGGGGTGGGGAGGGATTTTTCTCTTCACAGCTGGCAAGTTCTCCAATTTTTGAGATGATAGCCATGTGTGTTTAAAATTCAGATTTACTCTACGATCTTCATCAGGCTGCAATTTTTTCTGAAATAAATGCCATGATTCACGTGTTACAGTGAGGCTTACTACAAGGCAGTAGCAGTATCTTGCCTTACTTCTCCAACCGTATAGCTTTTTTCAGGGGTTCTAAGGTACACAGTAAACTGTAGTGTGCGTTATTACAGGTGTGGCAAGTAAGTGTGTAATGATCATTATCCTAGACCTATTTCTCCCTACCAGCTAGTTATGCCAAAAGTACCCATTAAAAAAAAAAATCTACAGACTAAATACAGGCACAATGAAAAAGTATGATATTCATTCCCTACCAACCTGATGTCCTCAGTTTGTGCTGTTAGGAACAGAGAGATTGTCAGTCATTTACAAACTCCTAAATATTTTAGAGAGCTTTCCAAAGATCACAGACACAACCTGAAGGTTCTCCCTGACAAATGGAAGTAGACAAATTTGGTACAAGAACAAGCAGGGGATAAATATGGACTGTCTGTATGGGGAATGCAGAATAGGCAGCTTTTCAGAAACACGGAGTTCACAGAACCTGAATTCATCTCTAACAAATTGAAAAGAGTTAAGAAGTCCAGTACTAGAAATTATTTATTGGGTTTTGGGGAGGTATTTAGCAGAACTGGATGACTTGTTTTTATTTTTAGTAAACGGGTTACATTTCAAAAACACATTTTCAGTTTACCAGAAATCATTCATGAATTTAAAACAAATTAAGAAAGCAGACCCCAGTAATACAAATAAACTACTTTTTGGAGAGTGTGACATTTTTGAAATAACATCTTTCAGTCTCACAAGGGAACAAGCGCCGCACACAGAAGAGGATGTGGAGAGGTTTGAACAAGGGTCTCTCAGGAGACCATCCCAACTATGGTTTGGAGAAGCATAAATAGAGGCAATAGAAAAAGGGTTGGGGTGATGTGTTTACTTCTCTTGGGATTTTTTGTTTGTTTTACAACATTCCCCAACTATTTGCAATTCTTCATCCCATTTCTGTAAATCTCTTAATGTCTTAATACTTGTTAATTATTCTATAAACAGCTGAAAAATTTGCTACTGATTCTGTAGAATAACTTTAAGAGTAATAACTTCAGACGCATTTTCTGATAGCCATTTCAGAGATATTAAAATGCCTATCCAAATCTAAGGAGTCACAACTGGTTCTATATAAGTAAACAAAAGTAATTCAAATACTCAAAAAAATTTGTAACCTCCATTACTAGAAGAATCGGGAGTTCGTCCTTCTCATGACACCAAATTATAGCCTTTTAAAGGTACACATTATTCAAGTCACCTTTTAGTTGTTATTCCTCTCCCAAGAGCAGACTACTATTTTTTTAATACTAATTTTGACAATGATTTCTCTTCAAGACAATCTTTTCTGAATTATGAATTGTCCCTTTCTTCCCTTCAACCCGAGCCTGCCTGCAAAGGTAATCTTGTGCCTATATTATTCTCCTTCTAGTCCCATTTATGGATATGAACATTGCTTAAAAATGTAAGACATTCTATAAATCTAACTCCTAAAATCTGAAAGTCTAAATTCCCTTGAGTAGGCCAAATCTAGGTCACCTGAGCAATTTCTGTGACGAGATATTTCTCTAACACTTACTTCCTTATGTATTTCGTTTATAAATATGTTTTAAGATCTACAGTTTGTCACTAACAGTCTTCAAAATTTGATTTAAGCAGAAAGACTAGGGCAAATTTACATACTAAAGGCCTTTGCATATATGCCTATGGAGTTGCCAGATTTCACAACCTCAGTAAGGAAAGTCTGGGTCAGAATTTACATGGAAAACTTCCAAAATTGGGTAGAACAGACCTTGAATTAAACAGTATGTTGAATCACCACTATGCAATGCCTGCCCGACGTTAAAAGGAGCTGTTCTGGTTCTGGGAATGAGCTCTCTTAGGCCACCAATTCAAAAGGTTAATAAGAACCAAGGGGTTTTTTTTTCCCCGTTTGCCATACTTCTATGCAGCAAATTACATTGAATTTTCAAACTGCGATTTTAGTGGGGTTTGGCATGTTTTGCAATAGGAAACAAAAAGAACGATGCAGCGTAGCCATAGAATTGTTACACTCTGACCAGCCATGGCCTTCACAGAAGCAAGAGAATTGTAGCAACAAGTGAAATAATTTGATTGTGGATATAATAATTACACAGGAAGACCTCATTATAGGTTTTTGCTGCTTATAACAGTGCATAAAAGTAAGTCTGTATACCATTTGTTCTCACTTCACTTGTTATCTCATTTTAATTACCTGGTTTAGTACTAAAAGGTACGCCCACTCTCCAGATAATGTTTTCCTTTAAAAGTACAGGTGGGTCAAAACAGAGGTTCTTCTGAATGCCCAAATTTTAAAAATTCATAATCTCATTACTAAAAACTATATCAAAGTGAATTAAGGTGCAATAGAATTTGATTAACTACAGTTATAAATCTGAAACTAAAATGAAGATAGCTCTAAATCAAATAAAATACCTTGTCAAAAGATGTAACTTCAGATATTTATCAATCTCCAGAAATTAAGAGTAGAAAATAGAAAACTATACAAAGTATATGAAGCTGGGAGCACTCCTGTCATCACATCCTACTGACTGAGAGTAAATCAAAAGACAAGAATAGACTGAAAACATCATCTTTTTTTAGTTACTTTTTTGGTGACAGTTTGCAATTTTTTAACCCACAAGGTGAAGTCTTCAGGCATGTTCTTTACCTCTAATCACAGCTGAGCCTCACTGGGGACAACATCAGGGGTGAAGAATTTAAAAGCAGCACTAATTCTATAGAAAAGCTGACTAAAGAAAGAAATGGATTAAGTGATTGTGCACTGACTCGTCTTTTTACAAGTTAATTGATATACAAAAGGATACATAAAATTTCTACAAAGAAGGTTTAGGATTTAACAGGGCCAACTCTGAGTGCCTAAGAAAGTTAACACAACTGTTTGGACTGCATTGAGCTCAAGAATAGAGAGAAATAGTTTCAACCTTTCATTAAAGTTATTTGGAATGAAAATGAGAAAAACACAGCAAGGATGAAAAGCACTTCAAAGAAGATATCAGGAGTAAGCAAAAAAACTTACAAGGATAGGAAAAGAGAGATGGATTAATAAGGTAAGCCATGTCTACTAAGTCAGCCACACAGTAAAAACAGTACCTGAGCTCAATCTTTCAAAGGAAAACAGAATGAACGTTGAAAGGCTCCTTTTCACCTAAGCAGAAGAGAATTAGGAAAATAATGAGAATGACTAGTTATGGATTCTCTTATTCTCATATAGATTCAATGAAAAGCTAACTTTGGGTAGTCCCATCCCTAGGAAAATGTCCCAAGAATTATGACACGCAGACAGGAGTATTTCCAGTATACTGAAAGAAGCAGAAGATGAAAATACAAATTCAGTGGCAGGTTTTTTACAGAAACCTATAAACTAATGGGAACTAAAGTTTTCTCATTATACCAGTTAGTTTCATAAACCTTTACTTGAAACCTTTGTTCTTTGTGCATCCCAGATAATCTTTACTAAGGCAAAAATAACAGTGGAAAATACTAAACACAGGACCTGCATTCCAAGAAAGAAGTAGTAACAAACATATATTCATGTGATTTTGACACTGAACACTGCAGACTTTGGAAGAGGCAGTAATTGAGGGCATGGAGGTAGACTTGAAGTGGGATAAAGAGAAATATATTCTCATTACTAGTAGAGCACCTGAGAAAAATAATATGTTTTCTTAATAAGATAGCTGACTACTTAGACAAGGGCAATATAGTGCAACTAATGTGTCTAGATTTCAATTGAGTATCTGATAGTATCCTGTAAGAAATTATTATTTAAAAGGCCAACAATGAGGAATAATATAAGAATACATCACAATATGGATAGAGAACTGTCTATGGGAGGCATTACAGGAGTCTATACTGAAAAAAACCCATTTCTCAAGATGGAGAAACGTTACTAGTAGTATTTCTCAGGAATCATTCTTGGGATTGATCCTGCTTAATATCTTCATTAGCAACCTTAGTTCAAGGACTAGATTACAAAATGCAAAGATGACACAGTTATCAGCATGGAAGAGGATGAGATCATCACACAGGAAGAATGAGATGACCTTGTGAGCTAGAAAACTGAACGGGATGAAATTTAAAAGCAAGAAGTGCAACATCATGACAAGACTAACTAATGACAAGGATTTCTGCTTTAAACTGGAGGTTCATCAATTGTAAAAAAGGAAGGGGAAGAAAGCTGGTCAGTAGAACGATTATGAGGTGCCAACATGTTGCAGCTGCAAAAAGGTCTAATGAATTTCTGGGATGTGTAAGACATTTTCAGTTGACTCAAGAGAAGCACTAGTCAGATCTCATACAAAATAGCATGGAAATTCCTGATCACCTGTTTTCAAAACAAAACCTGTAAACGTGCCCAGAAAAGGGTTTCTAAGGGGATTACGAGAATGGGAAAACAACCATGAAAAGAAGCAGGGAAACCTTGGCCTTTTCAGCCTAGTTACACAAAGACTGAAAAGATATATCTTTATAATTTATTATATATATGCTTACTGTGCCTAGCTTTTTTTCATAGCTAGCCCTAAACAAGTATTAAATAGCCATGTGGCAGCTAGGTCTAATCCATCAGGGTAGAGACAACCTGGGACAGAACCCAGCAGAGCCCAACAACCCCGTCACCGCATACAGAATCAGGATCTAGCTTTTACTGTTGAGCCCAAGTGTCCACCTGCCAACTACTGTGAAATCAAAAAGTGCACACCTTCAGACTGTGGTCTGAAGCTGGCTCCAAGCGGGAGCAAGGCAGGAAAGAGGACCAACTAAGCAAACAACAATCAGTCATATAAATATATATATGAAATAACAACAAGCATCTCACAGCAGCTGAAGAGTTACTGAGCCCAAAATGGGGACCCCTCACCTTTATATGATTTTTAGTGAAACAACAGTCCTGTAAGCAGCAGCTTAGATTATGAGATGCAACAAAACCCTTTCACATAGAAACATATATCCCCTCTACGGCTAATATGAGATTTGTCTTCGTAACCTGTTCACCCATCAAGTGTCACCTCTTTGGCTAATGGTTTAGATCGAAGGAAAGAACACACCTCATAATGTACATAACCAACTGTGTAATGCTGCTCAGCGGGGAAATATCCCTCCTGTAACACTGCAGTGATTACCTTATGCCTTGAAGCATGAGAGCTGATGATCTTTATCTTACCTTTCATAACTACAAATGTTACTATTGATCATAAAATTATCCAAGCACTTCAAAAATTCAGCCACAATATTTGATTTGATGACCCTCTGCACTAGGGACTAGCACAAGCTCACTAGGTATTCAATGTCTGGCAAGTCATTTGTTTTAAATTACACTTTTATTTTCATATTGCAGAACAGGATTAGAATAACCTTCTGAATAAGTTTCACTACAGCCTTCATAAAAAACTGTGAGCAGCTAAATCAAACCTTGCTTAAGGGCTTGACTGTGACTTCAACTTATGCTGTGTGTCATAATAAATCCACTCTCGCAGTAGATGCCAACACCTTCCCACCCAGAGCAGGTGGACTAAAATCTGGAGAATGCACAGAGGCAATATCCACTCCCCTAGCTTTCCCCATTTTGCTGCAGGTGGGTCACTACTTCCCCAGTGCTTGCAAAACCCTGCAACGCAGGAGCAAAGTCTCAGGGAGAGAGAGGTTCCAGGGCCACAATACCTTCTGTGATAATCCTCAGCTATTCAGTTTAAGCAGCATTTCTTTTTCGGACAATTGGCAACAGGTACAGTTTAGCCTTAAGTCCTTTCCTTTTAATTCCATTACCTTGACTGCATAGGTGTGAAGAATACAAATGTCTTCATTTTCAGCAGAAATCCCTACATCTTTTTCCTTGCTTATTAAGACACAATACTAACCAAGACTCTAATCTGAAGAAAACACTTTAAAAAGTATAAAAATAAAAAAAAAACCACCACACACAGGTTTTTTCAGGCAGCTCAGAAGATAAAAAGAAAAAAAACCAGACTCAGTTATTAAACAGCAAGTAACTCACTCATCCTCCTACCCACCCTCCCCACACGCAGCCAAGAATGCATGGGTGTGCGCACAGGCTGTTCTGCTTTCCATCCCAGAACTTAACAAGGGAAAAAGAACAGATTGCAAACAAAATTAAAGCAGGTATTCTCAACAAGAAATCACATGTCTGAAAAGTCATTTCTCAGTAAGATTATGTAAGCGAAGCCAGCTTGGCTCAATCACACTTGCATGCCAGTTACCAAAACAGCTTCCAAAAAGGAGGAAGAACTGGGGGAGAGGAGATAGGAGGTTTATATATTTACTGAATTAAAAAAAAAAATTGAAGCTGACTCAGAAACTTATTTATTCAAAAGTAATGACGTTTCAGAAAAAAAGGACATTTTATCCCCAAAATCAAGCCATTCAGTGTAGAATATTCTATGAAATGAGCATCTGTCAAAGCAATCAAAAAGACACCATTTCTTTGCCAGCAGTAACGTATTTAAGAGGTTGCTTGCTAGCAAACTGCCATGGCAACCACAATAGCACCTGGGGTACAGTGTTCTCCTGAGAAACAAAATACCTTCCCTTGAGAAATAAAATAATTTTGCAAAGGTGCAACAAAAAAGTAATTCTTAAAGAAGATAAGTAACTTCAGTGACTGTAGAGTCACCAAACTCCAGAATCCGGCCCTCATCATCAACATCCCAACAACATCCATATTAAGCCCAGCTGTGATTATACAGCACAGCAGAATGTATGCTTTACACATATGCCAATCATTCTCCACTTCTATGTCCATTTCATTCAGAATAGGGCAACTGTAGGACAACACAATACTTTTTGGCAAGAAGTCAGTAATACTCGATGCTGTTTTAGTTTCAAAAGCAGAGTAAAATGGGCCACAATGAAATGGTCAAAAACAGTTTCTAGCCAAGTCACTGAGGCTAACACTCCCTAAAAACACAGCCAGGAGGGGGCCTGTGCCTCACTTCCTAGCTGCAAATGTAGCTTACATTGAAAAATGTAAGCTGGTACCACGATTTCTTGCTGCAACTTAGAAATATTATACCCAGAATTAGCCTAACCCAATCTGATTATCAAGGGACAGAGGAAGGAAAAGGGGAAATATCAGCTATAGATCTCTGTGCATGTAAGAATATTTTTATGCAATGGAAAAAATGAAAATACTGGAAAGAGAGTTTTTGATGTCAAATTGACCAACAGTGCACATGCCTTAGGTCAGCCTTTTTCTACAGCAGACTGCACGCCGTGATTAAGTCAACTTTTGAGAAAAAGCAATTCGAAACTCATGTTATTCTGAAAACTAACTTTACACAATGCATTATTTTTGAGTCCATTCTATCTCAACTCCCATTTTTAGAAGACTTATATTATTATATTATTATATACAACCACCGGCAAGGGAGGAGAGGGTTGAAAAACATCATTCTAAGAAAGCTTCCCTTTGCTTGCTTTTCTGGCTTTCCTTCTATTCTGCATTCTCAAGGCTAAGGGAGAAAGAAATTACACAGATCATCTCAAGCAACAAAAGGGAAAATACTGAATATAAATACTGCTGACAATGGCAGACACCGATTACTTTCTTTTTCTGATACCAGAGAAGCTTCCAATGCTTTTAACTCGCAATTTATGAATGTCACTGACTGACATTCAACTGCTGTGTTTCTAGCAGACTCACTTATTGTCACACTAACATTTTATTAAGCCTCTTTTCTTCTTCCCCCCTTACCTTAACTTTAAAACCTTGCCTGTAATCACCATGCAGGCTGATGCCATTAATAACAAAGACAAACCGAAACCCAAGAGATTAACTGTTATTAGTGATCTCCACCTTCCACTTTATTTTACAGGAGGGTTTTGTTTGTTTGTTTTGAAAAGGTCAAACAATAATTTGTTCTAACCACGCATTTAGGAATAACATTCACTTATAATGGGTAAAATATTTCTTTGTCTTTTTTCTTCCCTTGGTCTTCAACTTACTTTAAAACCACAGGTTTACACACTGTTTGACACTTGCTATTAACAGGTACCATACATGAAAGATGATTAATATATACAATTAATGTGTTGACCGATTCTCTTATCATGGTGTCAAAAACCTATAATTAAATAAAATGTTTTCTTTCAACCATATTTTAGTATGCAATTCTTGAATCAAGCATTCATCAATGCTTTGAATTTTTCATTTAATTTATAAATGGAAAACGCTTAAGCCACACACGATGGTGAACACCGAACTGGTGGGAAAAAAAAAAAAATTCAATCAACAGCTTTTTAGGCATTCTGAATAAAGATGGCTCCAGTTTTCTCAGCACCACTGCAAAAGGAGGTTTTAAAATAAGAGCTGCAGCATCTAGTAGGAGTTGCAAGCTATTTAGAATTTCATGTACAAAAGAGTTTTCTAATGCCAGAAGTTCAGAAAGTCATGATCCCACAAAGCTGAAAATTTTGAAGATATCATCTTCATTCAACAGAAATATCTTCAAAGCGTTTAACAGTCATAAATTGCAAAGGTACAGACTGGCAAAGCACTTCACCGTATATTCAACTTTAAGCACCTGAGTAGTCCCAGCTAGCTCAATTGGACTATTCACAAGATTAAATGCTCAACCAAGGCCGACTTGGCTGGCTGAACTGGGACATAGGAGTCAGATGCTGAAGCAATGATTCAGTTACATCGGCTGAGCATCCACCTTCATAACTCCCAAAGGATGCAAGCGATCACCTGGAGCATTTACACAGCAAGTGACACAGTCAATACAAAAATATATTTTGAGGTGAGAATGAACAGGATCTGGAAGCCCTAGCACAGACGTCACTTTATTCATGATGGGATGCAGGACATTTTAGTCCTTTTCCTCTTTCATTTGACACTGAAGACCCCAGAGTTATTTCAAGACACTAACAGATCAGCTAAGACTAAGGATTTCTTGTGACATACATTGTGTCCTAAAAGACTTTCTGAACTGTGTGTGAAGCCTGTATTTGTTTTACCAATTGAACTCAATATTTTTAAGCACCATTTCCACAGGGTTTGTCCTGACTGTGCTTTCGCCTGGATGATGAAATAAAGATGATACAGACAACCTGGCAGGAATTACAAGAATGTTGGTGAACATAAGAATTCAAAGCTGTCTTGACAAATTGGAGAAACAATTCTTTAAAAATGGAACACAATTCGAAAAGGGCAGGGTTATACACCTACACAGAAATAATAAACTACTCTGACACTGGGTGGGAGCAGCAAATGATAGCTGTTTTGCAGGAAAAAACAAAGAAAGAAAAAAAACCCCACACTGAATACAAGGGTTAAAAAGGACTATTTCACACTTCTTTGCAGCAGCCTTTTATGTATTTGAAGATTGTTACGATGCGTCCTCCTCATCAATAGCCTAACACCACCAGCCCTTTCAACGAAGGTTATTCCCTGGACTTTTTCCAGTAAATCCAAATCTGACTTGGAGCATCCAGATCCGGAGGAAATGCTCTAAGCGATGTGTTGCAATGCTAAGGAGAGCAAAAAGATTTATTACATTTTGTACTACTTTCATGATGGAGTACTGGATTTTTCCTGTAAAAGCATAAGTGGCGATACAAAAATATAGGAAGGAAATGACAAGTGAGACTGATTAATACCCAATCCTACGGCTACCCGGCTCTGCCAGAGCATCTGCACATTCTCAGCCTAAACAGGGGACAATCATGCTCTCAATCAGCTCTTGAGATCTTGTACAACTCATGTAAGTTTAACCTGAACATACTAAAGGATAAGCAAGAAGGCAAGTAGCAGCATGGACCTGAAAAGACAGAGTGTTAAAGAACAAAATACTGACAGTCTTTTTTCCCCTTCCACACAAAACAGTCTCTCTAAATACCCCTTGAAGAAGATCCACAAAGAGCCTTTTGAGGTAATAATTACATGAAGTTATGAGGAACTGTATTCAGTTCCTCAGGACCTGACTTCAACACCAAGAGATCTTTGATGTGTGGGTGGAACATCTACTATCATTTTCACAAATCTCAGATCTCGTTATGGAAGCGAGGCCACACAAGTAGTGGAGTAGGTGCTGATTTGTGAGTGGTACCAAACCTTATGTTCTGGTTGGAATTCGACTTAGACATTGTTGTAATGGGTGAAACATGGTAAAGACAATAACTCCGTGCTGTGAAATTGTCCCCAGTATTCTGTTTCATATGATCCACAAAAAAACTGGAAGGACTTCTAAAAAGACCTCGGATCTCAGCAGGTGGTAAAGAGCAGCACTTTTAAATCTAGCTCTTGAAAGTTGGCATTAAGAAAAGAGTAATCTGTTCTCAAAGGGAATAAAAGAACTCAAACAACCAAGCTTATAAACACTCCGAGCCAAACAATTTTCAATTTTACTTTTGGAATTTTTGTCAAGTTAGGATATAAAGTTACTCAGCCTTTAATGAAGACAGTAAATGAAGCATGAGCCATAAAACAGCTGAATATTATAGAAGTCTAATGAAATTAAAATTCTTTCTTTCTAACATAACACCGCATTCCAGTGTCTTCTATTTCAACGTGAAGTTTCTACTTTCTGTTGTTTGCTGCTTCTAATACCACCAGTCAGAAAACTCATTTGCCCACATTCACACTATCAATGCAGATAATTAAAACATCGCCTTTTCAGACAAGAAATACCAGGACAACCATAGATAGAAATGTATAGGTTTCTGTCACTCTTTTTATTATTTTTTTTTCTGGGTGGGGCTTCACTTTTTATGAACAATTAATTCCAAATATTAAGGACAGTAGTGAAGTACTGCACAGGGCATTTCCTTAACTTCTGCACACAGAAAGAACCTGTTCTTGATGTATTTATTTCCTATTACCTTATTCTTTCACTGATGTCAGTAAAGATGACCCATTACAAGGTTTTCAAGGATGTTACTACACACATCAAAAATTAAACTGGTAAGCACATGAGCAAGCTTTCAATTGGTCGCCACTCATTCATCTAAACCATTCAACACTCAAATATAATCTGGACATCTCCTACCTGTCCTTAAAATTAATCCAATATTACACCAAATTCTACAAGAAATTAGGTTGTAACTTTTCAAACGTCAGGATCTTTCATTGTGGACCTAATTTAAGATCTTAAACTAGGACCATTCTCAAGTTACATTCATCTCTCACGTAAAGAAAATTGTCTGTGCATCAGCTCATAATATGAGCACAAATATAAATCATGTTTATTAAATTTATTTATTGATATGTATATTAATGAAATCTTTTTGCTGGATTGAGTGACCTGTTCAATAGACAGCATACCTCAGAAAAGGCTTGGCTCGCTTCAGCTTAGGTTCCTTATCTTTAAGGATAGAGAGACTTACTCACTTTCCTAAACAAGTACCCACATTTTCTTCTCTGTGCTGAGCTGGCCAAGAAGAGTGCGACACTGTGCTATCTTTAAATAATTATTGCAAGTGTTTACTCATTAGGCTATTAATAAGGACAACTCGTCTCACATATGCACACAATCTTTCCAAATATTAAAATTATTTAGTCAAATACCATTAAGGTAAGCATAACAAATCCTTGGGTTCAAGCTGCTATTTTAGAGGTGACAGCTCCCACCTAACTATTACTAGTTCCCTAAGATCTCCAGGTGTCTGGCTTCTAAACCAAAGTCTATAACCCTGAGGTAGATACCCAGGGTCCATTTGTAAGAGTAGGGCAGTTCACAGCCCATGATTCACATCGGTGAGCCTGCTGAGCCAGAAGCTGCCTGTGTTAGTTGATTAAAAAAAAAAAAAAAGTAATGCCAAGGGTTTAGCTCAAATCCCACCTCTCCTCCAGGCTTAGAAGCCTCATTCCATTCGACATGGAGACACTTACCTCCACCTCACATTTTCCTGAGAATACAGGCACAATTGGCCAAAATGTATAGGCTCCTAATTCCTACTTAAGCACTTAAAACATCCATTAAGGTCATGAGAATTTAAGGATTTAAATAGAAGATTAAGAGCTGAAGTATCTTTAGGGATTGATCCTCTCTCTCTCTCTCAAAGGGCGACAACCTTTTCCCCCCCCCCCCCCCCCCCCCTCTCTCTCTCTTTCCCCCCAGTAGACAGAGGGGAAAGAAGCAGCTTCTTCCCCTTGAGCAGCAGCCCAACCATTAAATGCGTTCAGACACACGGACGGTCCGGTTCACTCCCCCATGTTAGAAGATTCACACTGCCATTTCGCTGGCCTCTATAAGAACAATCAGAGCAAACTGTCTGCACGTGAAGTGTTTTATGCTTTGTTCATAAAAAGATTCATCAGGAGAAAGTGAAATTTCCCTTGTAGGGCCAATGGTCAAGGCACTTTGGTCCTAAGATGGCTGCGAGCCCTGTCATTCCCTGGAGAAACAAAACCAGGCAGATCACTTAGCTGAGGATTCTAAAAAAAAAAAAACCAAAACCAAAACTTTTGTAGAAGTTTTTTTTAAAACATCCCTACCCACATGTCTCAAACCACTAGAACAACGCACTGAAAACAAGAGAAAGAAACATTTAACAAAACTGAGAAATACTTTGTTCCAACTGCCACATCAGGAAACTGTCAGGAGAGAAGCTCTGTTATGATTTTAATAATGGTTTCTTCCCATATATTGCATTCCCGTGAAAACCCAATTTGCTGACCTTAAATGCAGTATCTCATGTGACTTTTAAGTTCAATCAAACTAACATTCAGTGACCCAGGCTGTCACCTGAGATGCGCAGATTACTGTCATTTTAAGTGCCATAATACATCTTGGATAACTTGATTCAAGTCTGTCTTACTGACTCAAAAGAGTCATGCTGGGGTTTTTTAATCATGCCAAACAGCTCATGGAGTGTTTGCTTATTTTTTGCCGGGGGGGGGGGGGCGGAAGTCTGCAGTGTCTTCAGTGGCCAATTATACTCTTAAGTATAGTTTTCTTTTGTGAGAGTGTATCATCTAGTCTGCATGTACTGCACTTTCTCATCTGCTTCGCAAACAGCAGAGATGGCATTTTTTTTTCTATCTGTTGGTTGCAAGCGCTGTTCCTGTCCCTATGGCGATTGGCAAGGCACTGTATCATTATTGCTTTGTGAAGTTGACTCCACGTACCCCGAGAGACGCGTTCTTGGGATCCAGCATGCAGGGAACTGCGGCAACACAACAATGCTGGGCCCCAGCAATCAGCTGCTGCTTTTGTGGGACCACACTGAGCTCTGGTTCCACTGTAAGTGGAATTCAAGGAGCCCATGGAGAGACTAGGATGCCTTTTCAGTAACTTTGAAAAATAAGACTTAGAAAAATGATGTCAATGCACAGACAATGGAAAAAATAACAATAAAAGACTTGGGAAAGTATTTGTGTTCTGCTTAAACCACTTGTAAATAGCTCTTCAACTCTCACACTATACCCACCTAGAGACAGTAAGGCAAGCACAGTTAAAAGCAGAATGCTTAACTATTCACTTCTACTTCTAGGGCCAGTAACTAAAACTGCCAGCCTAAGCTTTAGAGAAAATACATGCCAATCCCAGGACACAGAAAAGTTCCTACAAATCTCGGCTAAACTCAAGAAGCCTATAAAAAAAAAAAGTTATAGAGAGTCTACATAGCTAACCTATCCAAGCAAGTAACACAAGTCAATTACGCCTGGGGTTTGCTTCAAGTTTGAAGAAACATTTAGGAAAAAGAAAAAATAAAAGATTAGCACCTTTTGAAAGGAAGGCTACCATTTGCAGTAAATGAGAATTTAGTAAACAATGCAATGAAAGCAGTTGGTGAGTAACTGGGCTTTGCTCAAATGTGACAAATGCAGCCTCTTAGTACAACAAAATACTGGATAGCAACAAACAAGGAAACCCGAATGTGTCCTGTATCAGTAAGTGCCACGTAATTCAAGTGTACTTGGTGCCTCCTCGACATACAGTTTGGTTAGCACACACTTTTGATAGCATTTGCATTGTAAGCTTTTCATGCAAAAATTAATTACTTTATCTGTCAGGCATCATAAGCTCTATTACACTAAAATGAGGTTTTGTTTGTTTGTTTCTCTGATGTTTTAATTATTGCAACATGATTACAACAGACGAAACAATAGCCTAAAGGTACAGATGTAGCTAACATCTAAAACATACTAGTGTATAAATATGTATGAGTATGCGTGCAGCTATGGACGATGCTTCTTTTCATAAATAAGGAACTCTCATAAGCAAAGCTTAGAACACTTTTTCTGGTACCTTCCTATTTATTTTGTTAACATCCTTTAAAATCGCTCCTCATCACAATGAAGTGACTTGGAGGTAAGGAACAAATATCACTCATTCTTTTACAGGGGTCAAAAGGGTGATGGAGGGAAACGCGTGAATCTTGGGGTGAGATACTGCTAGTCATTAAATGGAAGTGCACAACACGCAACCTGCGAACTACATAATGATTTGATCATACACTAACATTTATCCTCATGCTTACATCTCACTATTCACATGCTATTCAAGCCAACCTTGAAGGTTAAATATTAGAAGAGTTGGCTTTTGAGTGCAGAGGAAGGTGAGAACAGAACCTGCATTTAAGATAAAATTAATCTAAATTCTTTAGGCAATGTTCAGTTCATACTTCATAGGTGCAAACCAAGCATAGTCCCTGCATCTCTATTCTCTGGTTCTCTCGCACTACAGTGCTAGGTACAGGAAAAAGCTCTTAAAACCTATAATATGTTGTACTTCAATCTATGCAGAGACTATCATGTCAGCACACAATTATGATGAGCCGTCTCATGAGCAACAAAGCTAACCAGCATACAGACTACGGAGCTGAACACCCGAGCCCAGAAATACTAGAGAAATCCAGAAGGTGAATGCTGCAGAGAAGTCTTCCCAATCTAAGCAATGCTACTCCTTGTATCAGAAAAGTCAGCAGGAGCATACCAGGGAACAGCTTTCAGCTCTAGCTTCTTCCCCTGTGGCCAATGGGGGAGAACCAACACGTAGAAAAGATGTAGCATACAGCACTTAACAGCCCTACTCTCAGCACTTTTTACAGTTCTATCATGTGAAGCTACACAAGTCAATGTGTAAGTCCAAGTTCACATGATTTAGATTCAATAAAAGATTTAAGCATACCTTCTCTATGCTTTCCTTGACTGGTTTGCCATTTTTCTATCAATCACATTTGTCTTCAATTTCAAGGGCTATCATGTAGTCTTCCTATTTTACCTATAATCACTCATTTGCCGCCATGAGGATTCCCAGCTAGTATCAAATCACAAGTCATCTTTGACAATTCTATTTAAAAACAAACAAACAAAAAAAACCCCACAAAGAACCAGACAGGCACAGTCACTTATTTTCTCACATTGCACCCGAGATTAGTTCTGCATTAACAGTATCACCCCAAGCATACCATTCCCTTCAAAACCTCCTTGGAATAATCCTTTTCCATGATGCCTAAAAGCCCCGACAAACGGTTCAGCTAAAGGTGCACTCCAACCAGTTCCACATTTTTGCATTCTTCCAGCTTTTGTGCTGTCCACGCCACACTGCAGCTCTCCCTTGGGTAGAAAAGAGCCACTGCCACCTTCAAGGGACTGCCAGCCCTGTGGAGCAAGGCAGAGAGGAAACCCTTCCCGAGATCTGATCTTAAGCTGGGCATGATGGACTTACTCACTTGGGGGCAATTCCGTTATAGAGGCTGACAAGATCTCACTGAAGTGAGAACTTGCTGCAACTTCCTACTTTTCAGAGAGAGCTGCCTCTGCCTTAATTTCATCACCATAACCAATGTGTGTCAACAGAATTATTCTAGATTTACAAAAATAATTTTTAAAGCGGAAACTATTAACTTAAAAAAAGCAGGATTTTACTTAAGGAGAAAGGGAGCTGTTCTAGGATCTCAGCTTCAAACCACATTCCCACATTTTTTTCCTCCCACCTAAAACAGAGTCTCTTGTCTTACACTCAGGTTATAAAGCCGCCTGGAAAAGGAATCATATTTTTATCATACATCTACTGTAACACCTACTACAGCGACAGACTGTGTCCAAAAACATAAGTCCCAGACACTGTAGAAATAAAAACAGTTACAAGAATATGTAACTCCTCTATCTCTAGACGTTCCCATGCCATGCGATATATACAGACACTTACTGATCTGTGTGATCACGAGTAAGAAAAAAACCAAGACTACAATGGCATCTTATAGCTACCCCAGAGCTGCAATGGCATCTCTTAAGGAAGGTTAACTATAAAACTAGCAAAACCAAAACACTGGAACTTTAGTGGCACACCACAAGCACATTGATGCAGGTTAAGTTAATGAGATTATATATATATTTATGCACATACAGGCTATTTCCTGTCTACATGCCTACCATAACATCACATTACTCCTGCAATTCAGCTAAGCATTACACAGCAGTTCAGTCCCGCTGTTGGTTAAACAACTGCAACAAAAATATACACTCAATTTTTTCAAGCAGAGAAGCATTTTTCGCTTGATATAACCAAGCAATAATCTAATATGCCCCACTACGTAAAACCAACCTATGATAAGACATACGACTGACATATGTTCAAACAAAATTCCCCTAGGGTTTAAATGCACCCCTGATCAGGAATATCAAAGAACAGCATCTGATGCTGCTGAAGTTAAGACAGCCCTAAGTGAGTTTATCCCCTGTAGCTCCCAACAGTTTAACAGATGATAGTCTTCCTATCTACAGGCCAAAATATCTCCTACTGCTATATATATATTTCAAGGAGTAACAGTGCCAGCTCTTATGCTAGTTGTCGGATACTTCTTTTTATGTCACAGCAAAAGCATTTCAGTATCATTTCTTCAACTTAAGCAATATTATTTTCCAAGACTTAAGTCAAAGAAATTGCACCAATCAACCAGGTTACAGATTCAATTTTCTTTTCAACTAATTCAGTTTAAAAGGGAATAGAGAGCTCATGCACCCTGTACCCTTAAATCAGAATGAGGGTATAATGCCTGCACCCCAGCTCTCCAGTCTCAGAAGGACCGCCTCAGTCTCCTTTGGGCTTTTCTTTTGAAGGATAGGGAATTATCAGCTGTAACGGAAACTCACGCAAGTTAAAATAAAGAAAATACTTCACTACAAATGGGTTGCTTTTCCCTCAAGATCTCTGATTTTTCTTGCCGTTTCTAAGTATAACACTTTCTGGCTATCTTGGCTTTTCTCAGCCTCAGCAGTTCTTGAGAATTCAACATGCCTACTGATTTCACAGGAGTCAGATTAGGGCTGTGAAGGAAACAAGTGAGAATTTCTCTGGTTTAGTAATACCATTAAAGGAAGAGTTCTCAAGTCAATCACTTTAGAATTAATTAAAATACAGGAGAAACTACCGGGGAATGATTTATATTCAAAGGGGATTATGGCTAATGCTAAAATGTTTACAAAAATCAATGTGAACCTAGCACAAAGGAGATATAGCTCAGGGGAATTCATATTGATTAGATTCCCATGTAGTCCAAGATATAGTTCTCTTTTCCATGTTCCTCATTAGTTCATTTCAAGATTTATGTGAATTGCAAAACAGATGTAACTGAGCTCCAGTTTTCTTCTTAGTTAACACAATATAAATAAGAATTCTACTCACCTGAAACAGAAATTCATTTGTTTCGAAATGTTTAATGAGAGAGGATCGTTCCGTCCGCCTCCACATTCATCATCTGTTGCACATTAATGAATATCCAATAATGCCAATACTAACCAAGAAACAACTGACAGAATCTGTTAGCACTCAGAGTTGCCACTTTCCCTGTGTATCCACAACACAAAATTCTCCTGGCAACCAAAACAGTGCATGGCAAAAGCGGTACGTCTTTATAATGTCCAAAGTTTTGTAGCCTTTCATGTAGGACAGCACTGACGGTAAAAACAGCAAGGTGCTAATTACTAAAAGGTATGTTGGTGATCTGCAGCTGCTGTGTTGTCAAGCATCAGCTGCCCTACCAGCCACAAAGGCGTTTTGTGTTTTAGCCAAATTTGATATTACTGTTTGTACAGAAAAATCATTAGATGAGAACTACACACAGTGGCAGCACCAGGCTCCGAATTGATTCTCATAGAAAAGCAAGACTGGAAATTGTGCCTTACATTCTTTCACAAACTGAACGCACTTCAGATTGCTGCTGACCTTTTCACAATAGCACTGATTCAGGCAGCTAGACTGAAAGCCAAAAAAGCAAATAAAGTCACCTAAGGGGTAACAGGTTAAAGCAAGCTCCAGAACAGAGTAGGAAGGCCTGACCCTCAAAGGTTTATGTCACTTGTGCCCAAGTAAATGGAGGAAACCTTTCATTACCAACATAGTGGTTCTTAAATAGAAAGTAGAATTCCAGTAAAACAGTGCTTAACCGAAAAATAATTCACGTGCATGAACTAGCGTCTTAAGAGTCTGAATCAGCCTAAGTGTTGGTTAAACAGATCCTAATATTTAGCAATTATCTTGATCTTCCCAGTATGCTTGCCCAGTTTTCCCTTTTGTCAGTTAAGTTACCATACAAGTCCATATAAATACTGCAAAATTCTTCTTCTCTTTTACCCAAGAAACTCATAATGGAAAAGAATGCCCATGTTCTAGGGATAAGGAAGAGCTACACAGAGAGAAAATTATCAGGATCGTTCCTACTCCTGGAAACAGGAGTGCATTAGCAACAACTTCAGGCTGCCATGGGATCCCTATTGCCTAAATATTGCGCTGTGGTCTTTGAAAAAGTCTGGAGAGGAAGAAACGGAAGCCAACTAATGGCATAGTCACATCGCGAAGCACTGAATCAACTCTGCACAAAACTTGAGTTTTACTGCCTTATGGATAGGAGACTGGAAAGCAAGGAAAGAGAGACGCAAGTGAGCTGCTCCTGAAGAAGCAGAAAAAGGAGTGGCAACAGCTACTTCTTGAACATCCTCCATAATGACAGGCCCTACCTGAGAATCAATCCCCTGGGCAGCAGAAGCACCACTAAGCCCTGCATCTTGGGCTCCAACACAAGGGAAGCAGAGAGTAAGCGTGTGGCCAACCTGCCCCGATGGAGGTCTGCTGCCCCGGGAACTGCGGTTCTGCCTATGCCTAGAGCCAGCCCTGAGGCAACCGGTAATTTTTCAGCACAAACTCTTTGCAGATTGGATCTTCTCTCTTTCTGCAAAACACAGCGTGTCTCTGAGCTAACACTAACTCACATCCCTGAGTGTCTGAAGACACTACTGTGTATTCATATAATTATCTCAGCACTAATAGCTACCAATATGTACAGATGCATTCTCTGGTGAAAGCTTGAAGGGAAAATATGAATCATAAGAATTAGGGAAACAAAATAATGAAAATGAAGAAGAGAGATAAACAATCCTAAAGATGAGAGATAAAAAGGAGGCTGCATTTCACAGGAAAGGGTTTGTTTTGTTTGTTTTTACTGCACATAAAGCACAACAATAACTCATTTAAAGAAATCAGATCAAGGGAAAAGCCAGAATTATAACTGAAAATATTTAAACCTAACTTACATTTAATATAGCCAATTTCATCCTCATCATTTTCAAGCACTTTCTTAAGCCTGGAAGTAGAGAGAAAATAATTTTCTGCTATTGAAACACAGTGGTCCCTACAGGGATGACTGCTATGAGGCATATACAGCTTCAGTAAGTGAGTTCAGGACAATACATAAACACAGCAACACATTCAACAGAACCAGTACAAAAAAAATTAGGTTAACAAACCGCAATTAATCAGAAACTATCACTAGTGAGAAGGAAAACTGGGATGTCTAATCTAGAAATGAAAGGAGAAAATTAAAAGAAAGTGCTAAGACGACCAGACAGTGAAAAAAATTCTAGAACGCCCAAAGGGTATTCTGAAATTTACCCTTTAGATGTGAAGAACAGATACGCTAACTGGAAAAATAGTAAGGTATCTTTTTGGCAAAAATTTTGAATACTAAAAACATTCTAAGAGTCAGCAAATCAATAGGAAACTAACATCAATGTAAGAGTTATCTTTGTAGATGCTGTACATACTTTTGTATTCATTTCAATTACTTGAATCAAAGTCTCTTTTTAACTTTTTTTAACTCCCTTCCCCAGCCTCCAAAAAGATTCAGGTACAAAGAAGCAGATTACTAAATAGAGGTAGATGTCCTGGAAAAACGCACTTTTTGAGAGGTTTTTCACAGACAGCTACCTACCTACAAGAAATTGATTTATCTGTCAAAAATCTTACAGACTAAGAGGAATTATCTTTCTAAAAATTAACTATGTACATGAATATTTTATAGAATGCCTTTCCTCAGCTGTCAATAACATTTAGTAAATAGAAATGAAAAAGAAAAAAAAAAGAAAACATTTGTTACTATATAAGCAGTTTGCTTGCTTTTCTACGCTTACGTCAGTCTATTTTATGGCATTATTGTGCTGTCCCTTATCAGTTACCTTCATCCAGTAAACCCCAGAATACCCCAGCAAGACAAGAAAAGATTCTGTTAACACTGTTATCCCAGTTTCCAGACAGCAAACCAGAACAGAGAAACCTGCACAGATATATTCCAGGAACCAGACTGATCCCACATGCATGAAGGCCCAGGTAAAGCTTCCTTTTCTTAAGAGGACGGCGCAATTGGACAAAGCAGTCTTATTTTTAGTTTCAGTTCAGATATAATTCCTCATGCAATACAAGAATAAAGTCCTATGTTGCTCTTTTTCTTCGCTAAATTTATAAATGTGTTTCCATAAATGCATCACACTGAAAAAAAACAGGGAATTGATTTATTATTTGGAAATAAAACTTAATACAAATATATAAAACAAATGTCTCAATTTCAGTTCTGAGCAGAAACAGATATATTGAAATTGCTATACACCAGCGCAACCCTACTACATCTGGATTATGTCAAAAACTCAATGCCTCCTAATAAATTCAGAATAGATTGCACTTAATACAGACACACCCTGTACAATCAGCATACAACTCAATTCCAAATTAGCCTTAACAAAATCCGTAAGGAGAAATGCCAGAAAAGAAAGCAAAACATGCATGCTGAAATCCTAAGAAGAGCGCATTAGCCATATAGCAAAGCCCTGCGTTAGCAATAATGCCTTTTCCAATGATTCCTTAACTTTTGTGCTTTGGTCTTTTTATCCACACATTAGCTTTGAATACCCAGAACCATATCAGTAAGTCACTTACTAAAATCTCATGGGAAAAAAATGTATCAGTATAAACTCACCTTTGTCATGGATTTAGAGACTCTTGTACTTCTAGAACCAATTTTGTTTTTCCATCTACTGGAAACAAAATATATTCACATAAGGAAAAAGGCAATAGATAATATTTACTGGAACAGCCCCCAGTTATTCTGTTACCAAGGGCAAAACACATTTTCTATTGAAAATAATATAAAATAAATATTTTTATGAGAAAGCAGATAGTTTTTCCATTTAGGGTTTGGGTTTTTTTGACTGGAGGATAAAAACTTAATTTCATTCAGTAGTTTCCAAAAAAAATTAACAATTGTGGGGAGAAGGGAGTGGTTGTTTGGTTTGTTGCCTTTTTTTTGTTGTTTTTCTGTTGCAACTTTTAGGTAGAGCAAAGCCTTTAATTTTAATCACACAGCTGGTCAACATAAAACAGCTGCTAGATATTCTTCTCTGGAGGCAGCAAAGCTGCTGTATTTGTGACCGATATTACAGACCCTGGGCACTGTAAGTGTCCGGGCTCCCCAAAGCCCTCGTCTTTTGCTTTCACCTTCTTTGTAGCAACGCTCATCTCTATTACCTTCTCCCAAGATGGGGTGCTGTGGCTTCACAGCCAGGCAAAGTGCCACCATGTCCGGCAGGGTCCCTACCCACTTATGCCTCAGCATCTGTTCAAGATGCACCAGAGCCTCAGACCCACTTGTACAGAAGCAGCTGAAATTGCTTAAAAGAGTTAAAAGCATTATTTTTTAAAAAATTTCTTAGACGCACCACAGGAACGAGAACAGTTCCTGAGGAGTTTAATGCTATTTTTCCCCCCAAGATCCCTAACGTCTGTATACAAACCCAAACAAAATTATTTTCTACATGTACTTCACTGTGTCCATTACCTCAGGACTCAACACTCTCTAGGCTGAGATCAGAGTCCTCTAAGCTCTTCATACGGCTCCCCTGGTGAATCAATTTTTTTTCCTGTGTTCTCAAAATCGATGGGAAGGGTAGGTGGGTGTTCATTTCAGTTCGTAACAGATCTTGCTGTAGGACAAGTGCATGTTCTTCCCCCTACTGACCTGCCCGCGACAACCTTATATTTATATTTAGACAGCCTCAAAGTTGGATCTGTTGTTCTTCCAGCATATTGCCAGCACAGACCTTGAACCAGCTAGATGACATCATTTACAACATGCATTTTCACACGATCACCGTCAAGCCCAATCCAACAGACTGTCTATAAGCTGGCTGTGAGAACTTCCACGTGGTCAGGGCACTCCATGACCCCAAAGCCATTCTTTAAGAGCAATGGAGAGACAGCTTGAGCATCAAAACTGAACATCAAGTTTCTTTTAAGCAGCTGGAAAAAAGTTCACAAGTATCAGCATCTAAAAGAGATGATCTTTTCCTCATTTTGAGACTTTCAACCATGCAAAATAGCTGCCCTCTCTGCATCCCTAAGCACTACAAAAGGTAAGCATAGAGAGTCAACAGCATTTAATGTTCCTCCAGTGCTCTCAATGCAAAACACAATACAGGTAAGAGATAATAGAATCACAAAAAAAATTAGGTTGGAAGTCACCTCTGGAGGTTTTCTATTCCAACCCCCTTTTGAACTTCACAGGCCCTTGAGAAAGTTGCTATTCTGTCAGATTCTGGGTAACTAAAGGCTTTTGTGCTGCAATAGGAGAACACCATTTTGCATAGATGCATACACACACACGCGTCATTTTTTAAACCAATCTAGTTATGCTCCAGATTTAAAAAAAAAAGGCAAAACCTCAACACCTCCACCTCTAAGTTTTAAGAGCTAAGCTCACAATTTTTAGCAACTTGTATAGAAGTACTGGTAAGTGGCTTCCATTCAAGTCCAAGAAAAACTTCCTCATTACATCCAAATATTTCTCAGCATTTTACAGTCCAGCTCAACCACAAGCAAACTTCTGATCATCACTACAAGAACAACACAGATTCTTTGCTTTGCTTTGCTGCTGAACGTCTGATGCAAACACTTACCTGGTCTAAACTGCCACAGCTCCACTAAAAACTCTTCTAAATTTTTTCACTGATGTCAGCAGAGATATGACAGGAGCTACACTGTGTCATAATTTGAAGAAAGAATTTTGGCAGTATCAGTAACAATAGAAGGGCTTAACAGGTAAAGAGCAGCAAGAGCTCTTTCTGCTCACAGGGGTTAGTACAGACATATCATGTCACCATTTATTGCATAGATTTCGTCCTCCTTTGGTGCTGGATCACACAACGGGCACAATTTCCTATAAGGGTTATTATAGTGTAAAGATAGTGACGCTGACCCAGTAGGAACATAGAGTAGTTTGTTTTTTTCTCCTACTGGTTAGCTTTTAAGTCAGATTCTGCTACAATTAGTAGCCAACATGTCACTGGTTCTTTCTTTAAACCCATCTAAAAATGAGATAAAGTTCTATTTTTAAAAGGTAGTTAGAAGTGAAGGCTGTGAAAGTACAGTTTATCAGGCACTCATAAACTCCAGGCCACCTCCCAGAAAGGTTGTCCTGAAGAGAGGCAGGCCGTTCCATCTCTGCTCCTACCTGCTCATCTCCACAACTTCAAAAGTAAACAAATGCACCCCTGCCCCCAAATCTGGGCTGTGGGCACACAAAGAGATCTTGGAGGCTGAATGCAAGCGTAGATTGGAGAGACGTTGAAGTGCTTAAAGACAGACCATGAACTAGACCAGTATTGTTTCATTCCATATTAGAAATGATCAGCCTATTCTTGGCAAACATGAAAGGTAAAAAGCAAAGCTTTATATATGAGAGATCGAATTATGTCCAATACAATTCAGACGAATGCAACCCTGACATGTAAGAGCATTAGCTGAAGGGGAGACAGCATCCCAAATCCCTCCAAGTGAACAAAAATCTCAGCAGCCTCAGAGCAGGATTTTCCCTGCAATTCTGAAGGGGTGAGAAGGTTCTTTTCCTTTAACAGCAATGATTGTTATCGGTTCCAACACAAGCTACTAACATATGAACTGACAGTTGCAAGGCTGACTTTCTTTGGTGCCGTAATTATTTATGACACTTTATTACAACAACTCCAAAACATATGGTTACCTTATTAGAAATTAAAATTTATTTCCATATAAATCTCAGCATGACATTACACCAAAAGAACTAAAGTTACTCCAGGGAATAGCAAATAATTTCACTTTCCAGGGTTTGGTAGTTGGAATATGAGTTTAAACTAATTCACTTGTAAATATAAAAGCAGTTTTGAGAACACGAATAATACATCTAGAGCCACTTAAGACAAACATTTTCCAACAAGCTCCTGAATCATCTTAGTATAAAAATTTTAAGAGTTTCTTTGAAAACTTTCTGTCCACTAGCAAGTACATCATCTCTGCCTTTGAATGCATGCATTTACTTGGCGGGTGGAGGGTCTATTTTGTTTTTAACTCTGTCTCCTCCACTAGCAGCTCACAGCACGAGGAAACTGCAGTCTCATTTATTGAGGTCCATAAACCCACAAATGCAGGAGACTGACTGACAAGTGCCTGCCTTTTGATCAAGTTATAAAAGATGAATTTGAGTTCAAGGAATGGTTAAAATTACCATTTAAAATAAAAAGTCTTTCTCTATGAGAAGAGAAGGCAGGAAAAATGTATTATTTGCATTATATCACCCAAGAGAAGGGACTTTCACTGATAAATAGGATTACATATGAGTGGAAATTTAAAATTGACACTGTCAGGTAACTGAAGTCGTAAAAAGTAGGTTAAACAAGTGTCTTTCAAAGAAACTGTGAACTTTTAATAAAACAATGGGGAAATGCCATTTTTACCCCTCCCGGGGGCTCCCTGGGCTGGGATGGTGGAGCAGAGGCACTGGGAGGATCCTAGGAATGGCAGTGTTAGGTTAATGGTTGGACTTGGTGATCTTAAGGGTCTTTCCCGATCTAGAAGATTCTATGAATCTATGAATCAAGTCACAGGTTTATAAAAAGGGAGGGTAAGAGTGGTTTTGTTTGCATTTTTTTAGCATAGGAGGTAGCTTGGGGCTTTTTCTTATTTTGTTCTGGTGAGGTTTTTTGGGGGGGTGATAGGGGGGCTGTCTTGGTTTTTTAAGTTTGCATGTGAGGACTTGGTTCCAACTGAAACTCTGCCACTGAGGTAGTCCTTGCAGCAGAGATGATGATCTTGACTGTACCATTTTTAGATTCTCTTCCCGCCCTCCTCTTTGCTACCGTTTCAGCACAGAGAAAATTCAGTGCATTTGCAATGAACAGTCATTTGCCATCAACATTTGTCCCCCACTTTCTTAAGTAATTTCACAAAGTATATGGTACGTACAGTTATGCATATATGTACGCCTACGCAGCAGAGAACCTAAGTTTATTATAGTATATAGTGAATAACAACTGCAGAAAATAGGGACATCTTGTGAGGCAGGGTTTTTGAGAGTACAACAGACAGAAGGATTACCATTAGAAGCTGACCCAGAAGTCAAGTCAATGGACACCATCCAAAACCACAGTCGCACATCACTGCCACGCAGAAGGTTTATATGATACCACATACTGTTAATGTCACCTCCCAAGCCACAAAGCAGTGAAATTAGAACAGCTGCAATGCAACCACTACAGAGGAGAAGGGGAAAATTCAACAAAATTCAACTTATTTTATACAGCAAGAAAAACATCAGCTGTGGAAACTCAGTGGATTGCCAGCAGACTTTTACTCCGACGGCCATATGCAGGACTGGGTTTATTCTTTTTCAGTTTTAAATGCTCGTGAACCA
Source organism: Gorsachius magnificus (assembly GCA_034008185.1). Taxonomy (NCBI): domain Eukaryota; kingdom Metazoa; phylum Chordata; class Aves; order Pelecaniformes; family Ardeidae; genus Gorsachius; species Gorsachius magnificus. The sequence continues at coordinate 18,443,121 of CM067086.1, forward strand.
TTCTGCACACTAAACAGCTATTTACATACACGATGAGATGAGTCAAAGGATTAAACATTAGAGGTAAGCTTGATGAAGCGCTCTCATCTTCAGAACCCTAACAGAAGCCACATTGTATGATGAAAGATTTTCTTGTTTCTCTTTGTTTTGCAACAGAAGTAAACTTTTATTTTTGTTTTTCATTAAAGCATGCTGATAGAGAGGTCTTTGCATTTTGGAACTAAATCATTAGATTTAAAAGGCTAATTTTTCCCCAATATCTGTGACCATGGGAAAAACACACCTTTTTCCTCAGCATTTTGCAATTATTTTTTTCTACATGACTTTCAGAAAATAAACATTTTCTGAGCAAACCTGCATTAATGTGTCTCCAGAACAGAATTTTTGAACATACTTACGTATCTATCGTTCTGTAAAGAATTTCCCAACTACATTTGACATCACCAAGTTCAAAGGAAAAGAAACAGAATGCCATAGAGACCACTGCACGTGTCTGAAACTTACTTACAAAATTACAAGGAAATTAAACATGATTTTACTTTTAAAATAACTAGCAGTGGAATCCTGAGGTTCCAGGCTTACCCTCTCTCAGGTTGAGAGCTTGATAGACTTATGTAATAAGTTAACCAACACTCCTGTGTTGGGAAATGGTATTGTTCTACAAACCTAAGATAATAAAGAATGGGATCTCTTGCTTTACAAGCTCAAATACTGAGACAACTAACTTGCAGAGCTCTACATCAAAATGTACATAACAGACCAAAAAAAAAAAAAGAGGAAGAAAAATACTACCCTTTGAATTGTATTGTCAAGTGAGATACAAGCATTTATCTAGGCTGTCTTCAGAGGTCTTGGTCTGAAAGCAGAGCTCCCAGCATGTATGGGAGACATCTCTACCCCTAACCACACCGCTGGCCCACAGCTCTCCTGGTGCCATGGGCAGTATCAGGCTGCTGCAGAAGGGAGACTGGATGCCTAGCAAGGGAGCAGAAGCTATAGGAGAGCACCGCACGGTGGTATGGCACATCAGGCGGACAGTTTGCCTGGCGTGTCCATACTGCATGCTCAGGCCCATGCTCAGGGGCAAATGAGCACTCAGTTTTCTTCCCGGGCTTTCATCCATCTCTATGTCATCTCCCCAAAATATGCCAGCTCAGTAAAATCATCATAACTCTACCTTACACTACAAAATGAGGTTTCCTGAATTTGGCTAGTATTTCATAGTTTATGTGACATTTTCTGAAATGAGAAATAATTTGTTAACAACAAATTAAGATAACGTGTTTGGAGCACAGAGGGGAATGAGTGACTTAGTCAAGTTCCTTCTGAATGAAAGTCACTAATGGTTCTAGAGTATTCTTTCAGGACAAAAAAATGGGAAGAGTTTTCACAAATATTAAGGCATTTAATTCACTAACTCTTTAAGCTGAGGTAGCAGCACTAAGGCGACCTTGAGGGTCAGGTCATATGAAGAAACTGCCTGAATTAATCTCACAAATACATTCTTCACAGATTACTGTCACTATTAACCCATGCAATTTTACCAGTAAAGGAGAAAAAAGAAAATAAAAAGCCAGTACGAGGCATTCTCAACATTACTTTTGGCCTACTACAGAACTTTCAGCCTCTTCTTTACGGGCAAAGTAGACTCACCTGAGACATCCTGTCCTAACCGCTGCCTAACAGGCTGCTTCTGCCAGAGAAGGTGTTTTGAGTTTTTTACCTTCTTGTAAAATAGCTTTATTTCGTTACCTGCTCCTAAAAGACCAACTCAGACCCACACATCTCATTTACACTCTTTAAATCAACAGCTGGAAGACATCCGAGAGAGCATGTGTCATCCTACTTAGGTATACAGGGAAGGCACACCCTACAACGTGGTCATACAATGAGAATATTCATCTTGTAGGTCAATGGATCCTTACTTATATTATACCCCTTATCACAGGAACATTCTTTGGTGACACTGGCTAAGCACCTTCTGTGTTAACATGACAAGACATCTTGTGGCATGCTACTGTACCACTTTTACTAGACGTTTATTGGGGGCGTAAGTAGTTGTGTGTGAAGGACAGAAGATTAATAATAATTTTCTTGTTTCTTGCACTCTTGTCAGTGAGAAGAGGCATGCATTCATCCTAACTGGCAGATTCATCCCACTTCAGATCTAAACAGCTCCCACAGTGAATCAGAGCTCAACAGCAATTAGGTAATAATCACTTATGCACCGACGCAACAACTTTGCAGGTAGAAAAGGGCTGTTAATGCTTCAAGCTAAGAAGGTAATAAAGAATGAAGAACTGAAATGTGGCAGGAAAAGATGATTCTGCTTTTGCTCTTCACTGTGAAATACATAGCAGAAAATCACCAAATTGTTTCTAGAAGAGATGGGTCTTTGCTTTTTAGCATCTAGAAAGGGAGGATAATCACGCTAGCAACAAGTCTGACTTTCAGCTGATTTGGGTTGATTTTTCTTACATCATCTCTGAGCTTCAGATTCTCTATTTTCTGACACTTTCCTGTCTCTTAGTTTGCATTACACAGATTGTCCCATTACTATTTGTGAAGTAATCACAGAACGCGGAGTTTTCTGGCTTTGAAGTAGTAGAGAGTATTTGCAGGTCTGCTGTATACATCACATGATGCATCTGGAAGTATCAGCATGAGACAGACTCAAACTAATTCCCTACTTTGGTCCTGGTTTTGCCAATGAACTGCTGCACCATCTGTAACTAGCTCTCAGGCATGCAACTTCCAGCCCTCAGGTGCTCACATGTCACACAATCACAGAATGACACACTTGTGCCTAAGTAACCTCATCAGTAGTTAAAACTCAGTCAACATGATTAATACAAACATCTCTAGATGTCTCTCTGCAAATGATGAATGCTCTAATTATGTCTCATACATGCAAGACAAGTAGGCAAATGCTGACCCCCCCCAACTTTTCTGGTTTTAAGTGAAATACATTGCTTTTACAAAACACAGAGAATCTCCACTTACCTCCTTCATTCATTACAAGCTTCATTCACTTGTTTGTTTTCAGAAACTGTCTTCCCTAAACACATCCATGTTATTTCAGAAATGGAATACATATAGTGAGTGGTTATCCTACATGTATAGGCTAATTACTTGAAAAGTAGTTACTGAGAATGAATAGTAATAGCTTCTCACGTTTTTGTTCATTTTATAAATTTTCTGATGCTAATTCTCTGACAAAAGTTAGAATCTTTTTAGTTTTTTCCACCACACTGCAAATATGAATATGGATTGTTTAAAAAAAAAACAAACACATGAATACATGTGAAAAAGCAAAGCAGATTCAAGCACAACTCTTCAGAGACCTTACAAGATCAAACTGATGCCCTAAGTCCAGCAGGATAAAACTGTGTGAATAAGTGTGAGCAGAAATAACAGTAAACACACAGGTAAGGTAAAATAGTACCATACGTTAGAATTCACATGCACAAGTATTTCAAATACACTGGAAGAGATGAGAAATCTATAAAGCTCCAAGTTAATGGTCTGGAGCAGTCTGAACTAAGGTGCCACTTACCAGCACATGCCACAAGTATGAAACAGTTCAACCTCACCATCTCCAAGGAAGCAGTAATCTTGCATGACTTAAGTTTGAAGGCTTAGGAATGACCAAGACCAATTGAAAACTACAGCTGAAAATTATAGCTTCCTTCCTTCCACAGGTGTTTTGTGTGTTTACTACTTGCCATTCAGGTGTTCTGTGTATTTAGTTCTTACACATCACACACAGAAATCCAAAACCACAAAAAAAATCCACCCCTATACAATACCAACACCCTGCCCAATTCTACCTTCAGATACATGCTTTTGACCTTATTTATTTAAATCACACCTTCAGCATGCATTTGAGAATGTTATACAGATAACTATGAAATGATTTTATTTAGCAGACTAAACACATAAATGAGAGCAATGAGGTTAGGGAGGCATATAAAGAGATTTTGCAGAAAGCCGTTCTGAGGAGTGAAAGGAACCTCTTCACAGGGCTGAAAGGAGTCACCTCTCGGCTAATTGATTTGTCTGTAGTTTCCCTGCTAAAGAGCCTTGTTTTCTCTACGTTACCTCCTAAGAACTGCTCTCCTTAAGCAAATTTATCATTTCATAACAAGTAGAAAGCCTCTCTCTCACCTATCCCAGGTGGAGGGCAGCAAAAGCAGCTGTGTTTATTTTATTGCCTCACATTTCAGGCCCCCCCGCCCCGAGGTCAAGGATTTGATTTGCCCTTCCAAAATTCAATGCAACATAGACCGGATATGTTGTAATTCCTGCTAATTTCTTCAAAAAGCTCTTTCTTTCCCCACCACTACCACTAATGCACTAGCCAACATCTCCAAAATTATTTGACTCAAGATGTTTAATTTTTTTTTCATAGAGGAAAAAAGGGACAGTCTGCTACCATGTAAATAAAAACACTAAGCACTGGTTTTATTTAAAACAACAAAAAAGAACAAATACTGAATTCTGTATCATAGCTGATGAAGAGCCTTGGTACTGTCTTCTGATTTCTGACTAGTCCTTGCAGTACCTATAAAGCAGCGTGATCTCAGGTTTTTTTGTACAAGAAAGTTTCTCTATATACAGTATATATTCTGCCTGCCTTTATAAAGAAATGCGTAAACTGTTTTCCCAATCACTGAAAGTGCATATGCACCATGCAAATTTTTGTTTGTAGAACTGACTAAATACCATAAGATTTATAGTTGCAATTCACTGAACAGCTTTATAAATGGCTATTTAAAGCAGGCCTGTTCACATACATATACTAAAAAGTCTTTTTATGAAAGCATTATCATTTAAGCCCAGTCCATGCATGTCTTTTTTATTCTTTCATCCTGTCTTCCAATTTTTACAGTATATTTTAACAGCTTGTCAAAAATGCCATCTCCCTTCCATGACCAGCACTATTGGAAAAAGAATCTAGGGAAATATTTTTTACAAAGTAGTTCAAAAACTTCCTATGGTGGCCAAAAGATTAAATGTTGCAGCCTGACATACAAGGGCATTAAAAAAAAAAAACCCCACAATGCAAAGGCAGGAAAGAACACAGTATATGTTGATTCATCAATTTAGTTTTTAATAAGTACATCATAGCTATGAATAACAGCAGGCTCTAGAAAACACTGAGAAACAAAAAGGAGAATAATGCCCTGTTGCACTCATTCCTGTGATGGAATAATACATCACCGGAACTATCTCAGCTACACTCTTCTAAGAAATAGGTCTCTTCTGTATCATAGAAAAACCATTTCAGTAAAGTACCTGGCCCACAGAAGTACTTCAGGAAGGACTGCAGATCATTTCTATATTCAAGCCTCAGTACACCTTGACACTTGCCTCTCTCACAAATGTCAGCAGAATTCCCACTTCCTAAATTAATACATCTTATAAAGAAGTTGTTCTCTAAAAAACATGTTAGAAGGTAGGTGCTATTGTCTGAAAACCAGTATTTTAAAAATTTTAATGACCGCATGACCATGGTGTGCCAAGGCACAACTGCAACAATGAAGGATGCCCATAGATCGTTAATCTGTATGGTCCAGCACCACTTGTAACCTTCAATCCGATATTTATGAACACAAAAAGGGCCCTTGCAATACTCACCACCATGAAACTAAACTTAGCAATGAAATTCATTCATCAACCATTTATTTAATACTATGTTTCCAAGTAGGTTGTTAAGGGGACAGGTTTTTGAATATTTTGTTTACCTTCACAATAGGCAGAGTCCCCTTGGACGGAGATATAACCATTCTTGCATTCACAAGTGGCTTTTGTGTTCCAGTTTTTGCACTCTGAGTTTTCACCACATTTGTGCCCCTCTGCACAGAAGTTATGGCCTGAAACACAAGGAGCATACAACATGGTATTAAAACACATTTATTTCAGATATTCAGGTTTAATATTTAGATTGACTGTACTACTATGAAAAACTTTGGCATGCTACATTCCAGAAATTCTCTCTATAAATCCATCTGGTGCACACAGGCTTTTTGGATTCCTCCATCAATTCATTCTCAGTAAAACCATTTTGTTCAAAAATGTATTTGTATGACTGGTTTTAGTCAGGAGGAAAGACGACGTCAAAGCAGGAAGTGATAACAACACATTAGTCTTCTACTGAACCCCTGTAGGATAAAATGCTGCCTTATCTCTGATTGCCAAGAAGTGTAATACTAACTCACACCAAAAGGATAATAAAGTGTAATATCAAAAAAAAAAAAAAATCCTTCACAGTTCTCTTAGTATGCATAATCAAGCATGCTTTTAGAAGCGCAAAAACGAGACTTTGCATTAGAACACAAAACTATGCTGGTAGTCAAAACCACCTCATGCACTGCCTTGTAATTCTGCCATCAAAAACTAGCTGGATTGTTTCTACAGTTTATAATTAATCCATGTATCATGTTTTGTAAGGCAGAATTTTTACTAATCTCTTCTTTTTCCTTGACACAAATTCTGAGCAGCTTCTTTGTGAACAGTTCCTTTTATTCTATACAAAGTCATTTCTACAAACACGATGAACTTTCCCACTTTCTTCTATAAAGGCGCAACTGGATGAAGTTCTTTCTTCCTGATTTTTAATATTTCTCAAAGATGCATCAAAATCTCTCTCTGCTGAAGTCGAAAGTGAAAGTAATTGCAACTTTATCTCTTTAAAGGGACTCCACTGGAAGTACTGTAAAAGATAACTAAATAACTTCCAGAATGCAACAACAGGAATTTCCCCCCCCCCCCCCGGTGTATTTTTGATAGATTTTTCTCTATTAATATCCAAGAGTCAATTTCTGTTTGTCTGAGATACATAAACAGTCATTTTGGTAATTCTTATTTTTTCTGGATCTTCTCTCCTGGGAGGGAGGAAATGAGAAACCCAGACATACCATCGGCTACTTGTATTTCAACTTGTGTTTACATGGTTACAAGAACAGCTTCTGCTTATTCTGCCTGGTCATAAAGGAGCAAACTAGAAGTTCTAGTTCACTGATCCTAAACTTCCCTAACATCCCTTAAAGTCAAACAACCTGGACTTCTAAGATCTAAATGTCAGATTCGTAACTTTGTTCATATCCCTTGCTTTGATATTCTTTTAAGAACTTTGGAAGACTTAAGCTGATACTAAATATAGTTTTCATCTGCAGCACGAAAATTTTCATAGGACTATCCCGAAGATGTTGTTCATTGTGGGGTTTTTTAATTTGTTTTTAAACATGCACTTCAGTCATCTATTAACTTCAAACTCGAGTTTTGTTATTTTAGTGCACTCCATGAATCTGATCATCTAACACTGGGTGGCGAGGTCATTTTTTAAAAAAGCACACTTGTTAGCAAGGAGGACACTTTCTCAGTGTCCAACACTACACTTAAACTTCGGATTAATTTTATCAACAACCAAGGTATCTTTGTGCTCAGTTAGCTCGTTCTTTCATTGTAATCCAACTTGCAAAAAACAACCAACTCCTTCAATGAAAACTGCAGATATCCCTTCCAGTCGTCATTCATTTCACAGCCTGGTAAAAACCACTCAAGTATTCCAGATACAGCTGTGTCAAGCCCGGGTACATTTTATACTGGTAAAAAAAGGGCACAGTTACACTGCCTTTAGCCATTTATGCAATCACAGCCTTTGACTTCTCATTTCTGCCTTTATAATTATAATCGAAACTAAACACTGGAATCCATCTCGCCCAACTCTCCCCAAATCCAGCATCTAATTTATACTCCCCAAGCAGGATTACTATTCTGTTGGCATTCTAGATAATATCCAAGAGAGAACAAGTTTTATAATGTTTCCTTTATCACTATTTCCCTTAAGACTACAACATCCTAGCCTATTCCCTGCTCCTTTAGAATAATAATTATCCTTTGAACTCATACATGGTGTTAGTTTTATATTTGATTGTTATTGGTAGTAGATACTGCCACTCAGAACCAACCTAACACATCAGTGTGTTAAGCTAGGCATTATAAAAATACCACATTTTCATTTAGCATGTATTGTTACTACTGTCTTAGGATATTTTAATTTCACCCTGTGATCGGTTCATGGCAAATTTAACACTTACAATTAGCCAAAGGGATGGCTTCTCAGGGTCAACTTTCATCACAAGTCCCTAGTCCCAGATCAACCGCTCTTCTCTAACAGCACTTTCTCCCAAGCACAAGCCGCTGATTAGTTTTCAGTATCACATCGTAGCCCTAAGAACTCTTCACTGTTTGGTTGCTACCTCTGAAATTCATCAATAGATACGACGGCTACCCTAACTACCCATTTTGTACTACTGAACCTGTCACCTTTTGTTAAAAATCCTCTGCAAAAACCTGTATTGCTTTTATTCCCTTATTATCAACTCAAATATGAACTGTCTCCATTCAGAATCAGACTCTTTCTTATGTTTTCAAACTTGAAGGCTGTTAAAAGAGCATAAAAGAAAAGAAGTAACACTCCAGTTCTGTAACTTGTGTAATTAGAAGCTCTAAAGAACTTTTCATTGTTCTCCTCTCATTAGGAGTACACAATGATAAACCACCTACCACATCTCTAGGTTGCCGTGGCATTTATTATTATAAAAGACCTGTGAAACGCTGTTTCCTACCTTTTAAAAACTCTGACTGAAAGTGATTCAACTTCAATTTCCCATAGTCTTTCAGAAAGCTTGAATATACAATACTTCTATAAGTGGAAAGTGGAAGCTATTCCTGTTAAGAGCATGCATGGTGCTACCACACTGTATGTTACCAAGCTTTTACAGAACAAATATAAATTTTAAGGTTCAGCAACAGAAAAAAAAATTTACTTGATGGTATAGAAGAGTAAGACCTCACTGTGCCTCTATCAGAGCAGATATACCATTGATTGGTTCAGAAGCTTTTCCAAGTGCTTTTCTTTTGCAGTGAAGATGCACATTTAGCGCTTCAAAAGAGCCAAGAGGTGCGCACCAAGGAAGTGCATTTCTTGCATTTCTCAGACCCTGCTCTATATTCTCCCCCACTGGGGTTTTGGAGGCAAGAAAGAAGTAAAATTCTATCTACTTTATCTTAGTTCATATTAGGCCTGAGTGCTTTTCCTGCTCTTCTGGAAAATAAAGGCTACCTCATATTTGGACAGTAACATGAATAAGCAAGCTAGCTCTGGTGTTCTCACCTTTAACAATCCCAATTCAATGTCTAATTTAGCTAAATATTTTAATTCTTTCTTAATCAGCAAAACAGCCAGGAACGTACACAGGCCCACTGACCACAACAACCATGCTTTATATTCCTGACTAAACAGGGAAGGACTTAAGCACAGAGGTAAACATCAATCTGTTCATGGCCAATCTATTCATAGGAGCAATTACTTATCCCCAAGCAAGCAGAATGGAAAAGAATGCAAATATCTGTTTTTTATGAATTCTTTGGTGTCAAAGGGATTACAGGGTTCCTTTAAAATACCTACATCTCAATCTCAACTATGGGTGGCAGCTAGCAGAGGGCATGCATTCCGATTGCCCAGGTGAAAATAACTGAATTATTGAGACTTCAGAATATTCAGCAAAATCTTATCTGAGACAGTCAGCTCCTCTCCAAATATAAGAAATGGCTTAAAATAGAATATCACATCCAAGCAAGCAGGCAATTGGAGAGGATTTGACAGAAGCACACAAAATCTTAAATAGTTCTGATAATCTAAACTAATTTCAGGCCAACACAGATGACAAGGCAAGTGAGCATGAATTAAAATTACAAATAAACACATTCAGAACAGATGTCAGAAACCATTTTCCCCACACATGCACATACACACAGAGTCATAAATGTGCACAACAGCCCTTCAAAGTCATTCAAGACATTCAAGATACAATTAGATACTACCAACAGGGGAATTAAATATTGAAGAGTGTGTTTAGATTTTTGATGGGCCTGATGACCTCTGTTCCTTCTCCAGACATTTCTGATAACATTACTCTCTTCCTTTATCAAGGCTGCCGAAATGTTTGCTCCAATTTTTCTTAAGAACGTATTTGTATCTTTCTACTTCTTTCTTCTGACTGTAGAATAACCATTAATAAATGTGCTAAGACAATTATGAAAAAGATCAGATTTCATGCTAGCAGACATAAAACTATCACTTCTGCAGCAGCGGGAACTATACAACTGGCTAGGGCTTAGTGGTCCCAACACAGATTATCTAAAATTAAACATTTATTCCATTTTGGGACACCTGAACATTGCTCTCATTTTTCCAACATTCTCAACATCTTCAGGTTCGAGTCCCCAGAATCTGTTTTTCCAGAGCAGCATGCTAAGCTGTTTTGTGCTGTCATCCAGTTTTTTAACTACCTAACATTTTGGTAATGTGGCTTAATTATTGACTGAATAATGCAAGAACTCATTCAAGATTATAGCTGGAATCAATATATCTTATATCCATATCTCTTCCCACATTTTTTATGGGCAACACTAATTTTTGCCTCTCATTTTTCCGAGGGTTTCCTTGTAACATCTGTAATGCTTTCTGTACTTCTTACAATATCCCTAGCTGTTCACTTCAAAAAAACTGTAAAACCCCTGCTCTCTCGCTGTTCAAAAAGCTACCCTTCAGCAATCCACATTTCACTGTTCACATTTCGAAGGCTTCTAAAAAGAACACTGGCGATGCTTCCATTAATAGCATTAACAATGTTCAAGAGGTCCAAGGTAATTTCAACCTCAAAATCTTTACTGTTTTGATTTAACCCCACAGTTACTACAGAAATGCGTAAAATAAATCTGGGGGACAACTCAGGAAGATTCACAAAATTGGACTAGCAATTATGCCCTTTCATGATCTGAATCAGTTTTTAATGAGTCATGAGCCATGAAGCACTTCGAACAGCAGTTTTTAAGCCTTCAGAGACTATGGTCCCAGAACTCAGTGGTCTGACATAAAGCAGTAACTTCATAAATTCTTTCAAGCTGCTATATCAATGCAGACCTTATTACATACTGCTTACTTGTGTGCATTAGAATAATGGAACTGTGCAGCCTAACAAGCTTATAAAGATTTTTTTCTTCAGATATAAAGCTCTTCTAAATCCTAAGTAACGTTATAACTATGTTTAGAAATAAACTGACTCATATTTATCGACCTCCATTAAATCTTACTAAAACTAAAACCTTAAAATAACTCATACCTCACAGCACTTGAATGAGAAACATTTGATTTCTGAATAGCAAAACTCAGTTTCACAGCTGAAGAGCCTTCTCATCCTCTCATTGAAAGAGCCAAAACCTCCTTAAAACAAAGCAAAGCAAGTAAGGGTGGTGGAAGCACCGGTTTTAGATTTAAATGCTGTTCCCCACTGTAAAATGCACCCTTCAGCTCACCAGTAGGATACTCCACTTCCTGCTGACCAGCACCAACAGTCAATCTAAATCCATCAGCCAAACCATATTACAGAATAGCAAACAAAAATTACTTTCTCCGGAAAGCAAACAGCTCTCACTGCTTCATCATTTCCTCACACACTCTCTTTTAAGGACAGCGTGGCTGAAGCTGCTTGGGCTTTTAAGGCTATTCGTACATACCAAAATTGGGAGCATAACAACAAAATTGTCTCATGAAACTTTATTTGAATAGCTCATTCAAAAGAGGAAAAACCCACTCTTTCAAAATTATACACTGTCTTTGGCAAGGAGAAAAACAGCTAAAAGGGAACAATAAAACACTTTTATGACACTATTTTTTGTATTAGATTTGTCCCTGGGCTATAAAAAAATATGTAGCAGGCACACTGTAAGAAAAATGACTGATTAGCAAAAAAAGTAGTAACAAATATATTTCATTACACAATGATTCTTTGCAAAATTTTAAAATTAACTAAAATTTTTGTAAGCCTAGAAAGAAAGCTTGATAATATCACATTGTCCTGCTGAAAAGTATAAAGTAGTCGTGTAGTTTAAGCAGACATTTATATGAAAGCACACAGATGAAGGGCCAAACTAGGTATACTCCACATAACGTTCAAGGATAGATCCTATATATACAGATCTGATGAGGCCCATTTTTGCATGCAGGTACATGAAATCACAAAAATAACCTGCCATTGTACAGCAGAGTTCTTCCATACTACGCCTGCCTTGCAGTACACTTTATACAATCATTTTACTGAAATCTAGAAATTGGCTTTTAGCAATATATTAACTTTTGCTATACTATAAACTCATGCAGCAAACCCGAGGAAGAAAGGTATTATTTGCAGTCTTTACTTTTCTAACCATTTACAAACAGTAATGACTATCTAGGAAGCTCACCAGCTGTGTACATTACAGTATTCAATGCGGTCCTTTGCTGACTCACAATTTCCATCACTGTAAATACCACAGATTTTTTTTTTTCCTTGCATACCTTATTTTATTTTAGCACTTATCTATTATCGTAGTAGGTATTACAGAGATCCCTGAAGAGGGTACAGTCTCATACCACAGCATCACGAAGTTTCCATATTTCTCTGTGGGGGTTTTTTTCATTCTGTTGATCCCCCACATTTATCCTTTTATTAAATGGAAATTCCCTTGCTGCAGCCAGAAAACCACAAGCCGCAAACCTCCTACCCTTGCCCAACTCAGCAAAGGTATTCTGTAACTCAGCAAAGGTATTCTGTAATTCTACAGAACGTGAAATTCAGTGGAAGCTTTCTGTTTCCACAGCTAGATACTAAAGAAAGCACAGACTTACACAAAAACAGAACTTACCAGTCACTAGTATGCACTGATAAACTTTACATAGAATTATTGTTCTCTATTTAACATTACTAGTAAATGCTTACTAATCACCCTGCTGGCTAGCGAAAGGCCTCGCTAAGGGCTAATGCAGAGAATTATCTGTATCATCATATAGATAATGTGAAGTTTGCACATGACATGCCCGTGATCCATGTGGGCTTCCAATAAATCCTCTGATTACTCTGGACTCTATTTGTTACAGTATTTCTTCCTCACTACTTTTACTTGGACAATGAAAGCTGAATATAGTCTCTGAAAGAGGTCGTTATTGCAAAACAGAGAGGCACTCTATCCCTTCCCAGTAAAGGACAAGTTGGCACAGGACAGGATCAAAACCTATGACCTGCTTGCTGTACCAGAGGGCACCTGTTTGCATGATAAAACCCATACCACTATGGAATTCTTAATAAATACCCATTTTTAACCCCAGCACTCTACATGTGATAAAATTATATACTAGCACTTTGGGTTGCGTGCAAGTGAAGCAAAAGTGTCAAGCTGCATATATTCTACTTCAAGATATAAAAAGCAATTTAAGAGTGCTAACTTCAATTTATGCTTTTGTACAGTTGACAAAATTAATCGTACCTTTAAGCATAATTTTCAAAAGAATTTTAGAAAGCAAAGATAAAACACAAAAGGAGGTGGTACTGTTTTAGCAGTCAGCTAAAGCAGAACTGAAGTGGAAGTTTAACGTATCAATTTGAAAGCACCAAGTAACAGAATTCATAGGACGTGAAATTACCATTCCTTCCTCTGCTTCTACAGACCATCACATAAGTATACATATTCATGCTATTTTATAAATAATAAAACCAGTTTGGGGATGAATATCTAAAAAGAGTACCTATCATTAACAATAATGTAGAACTGAGTAATTACAGAACTTATCTGTCATCAACTTTGAAGCTTTCAGATTTCCAATGCTTTTAAGTAATGAAGATAATTTTTTCAGTACTGCACTACATCAAACTGGGCCATCTGTTAAGAAGTACCATTAAGACATCGAGCCCTCTGAGGGACAAAGAAGCAACATTTACTGCTTGCTTAAATAGTTACAGACGTTTCTAGAAACTGTTTAAAAAAAATGAACGTGTATATTCTTAGACCACGATCCAGCAAGCAGTTTCAAACGTGCTGGCCCCTGCAACCACACGCATATGCTTGCAAGTTCAAGGCCTTAGTAAATATTTAACTATGCATATTTATTAATTAATATTTACTGGCTAGGGGAGAGATTGAGAGCACCTTCATTGGCATCTACAATGACACTGGAGGAATTTACAAACAGGCAAGACAAGTAGCCTGGCAAGCCCCAATAACCACTTAAGCCTGGAAATGTCTAATGCTCCTTTGGCACACCTCTTGCTCGAAATTTCTGAGGTGCATCACTCAAGGCTGACATGCAAGCCCTGCTCAGAGAGACCAGGCTCCCCTTAAGTTCAGCTGAGATTCAGCACCAATGGAGAGGTGTGGAACAGAGGTATAATACAGACATGCAGAGGAAAGTATTATTCTAACACCTTTCACCCAACAGCTCACTGATTACAACATGCTTTAAGAAGAAAGCTTGTTCAAGTTCTCTAGCTTTGCAGTACCTGCATTTTCCTCATTTAAGGGAATTTCCTCAGCTAACGTTTCAACTATGGCTTATTCAGCCTCGTCCAGTATGCAACCAGGATTCATTCACTAGGGCTGAATGGGAACAAGCAAGAGGAACCTGCATCTCAACACCCCACTGCAAGGAGGAAAAATGGGGTTCTGGGCTCTAGAGTTATTTTTTCATTTTTATTCTATAATTATCCAGCTCAATTGATAAATGAGTCCTGAGAGAGTTCACACCTAAATCAACCTCCAAATACAGCAATCTTAACTTTATTATTGTGATTTTAAAATAGACAATAATTTTTTTTCAAAACCCTGCACGTTCAGTACAGTTGAAAGTTTAAGCAACATAAAATATCTCTTTTTCAAACATAACTTCTTCATAATGGGAATTCTAAAGAGATATTGGGCCCTTTCTCCCCCAACTCTTCCTTTTTTCCCCTCCCTCCCCTCTAATTCAGAGCAATTACAGCTTTGTATCTGGTAAGTCTTCTACCCAAAGGAATATCACAGACTGGTTTTACATGAAGGCTAATTATAGACTCAGGTTTATAGAGGTACCTAATATCTCATTAAAAAGGAATTGCTCTTTCCAGTGTATCCCCCTGTTGAATCAGCAACTTATATTCCTTCCAAGCATGCATAGTCTCTGGCTTACCTCTACAAACACTGCAACATTGGTTCTCTGGAAGAACGTGATCTTTTTCTGAGCAGTTCAATGGTGGACAAGTCTCTGTTACTTTCACTAAAACTCCATTCTGAAAGTAAACAACATTTTAAACAAAATTACATTGATGAAATGTACAATGGTGAGGATCACATAATTTTCAATCTATAACTCCAGTAATCTCTAGTAACAACACTGGTAAAGTAGCAGGCAGCAAGTTAAATTCATTCGTTACACTATAACACTGAAACTGAAGTCATCTATTTGGACATTTCTATGGCCAGAAAAGAACAGAGAAAAGAAAAGAAAAGAATAGAGAAAAAAAAATAATAGAGAAAAGCAAATAAAATAAAAGAAAGGGGGGGGTGGGGGGTGGTGGGGGGGGGGAGGCAGGGGAGTTAAGGGGGGAGAGGCACTTAAGCTCAAAATTCTATAGTAGTTTTTCCAAATACATTGTCTCCACGTACAGTTGTTTTCCTTCCAAACATTTGAAGGAATGAAAGAATTTCCCTTCAGGTTTTTTTAAAGGCAGTCTTCCTGCTTTATTCAAGTCCAAGTTTAACTCATCTTATTTCATATTCTACATAACCTACTGATAAGTTACCCAACTCAAACAAACACACCAACATTTTCAAGTGCCACGCTGTCCCGCTGTGCCCAATTAAAAGTGTCTGTTCTTTAGAATTACTGATCACCTTATTTCCAAAAATTAGGTCTTCCAAAGGAACGGCAAAGCAGAAATCCCATCCTGATGTATCCATATAAAGGTAATCAAAATCAAGGTCAAGATATTTCTATGACTTTGAATTCTACCAGATTTAGAGTAAGACTGTGCATAGGAGGTCTAGTTGCTGGTAGAAATTTTCTAAAATAGAGACAGACCCTTTCTGGGAGATTTTACACCAAATTTTACCCTATCTTCTTCCCATCCAGAAAATATACTTCACCATATCTCCAGACCAAACAGCTGTCCTGCTCTTCAGTTAGTTGTTTCTTAACAACTTTTCCCAAAATAGTTTCCTCTTTTCCCTCATCCCCCTCCAGCCTTCCCCATACTGTAACTCACTTCTTCACTAATCCAGGAGGAAGCAGTCTTTGACCTGCTATGCCACCTGGACATCCACAAGTCTATGGGGCCAGATGGGATCCACCCACGAGTGCTGAAGGAGCTGGCAGAGGAGCTTGCCAAGCCACTCTCTATCATTTATCAGCAGTCCTGGAGAACAGGGGAGGTCCCAGATGACTGGAGGTTGGCAAATGTGACGCCTCTCTTCAAGAAGGGCCAGAAGGAGGATCCGGGGAACTACAGACCAGTCAGCCTGACCTCGGTACCGGGGAAAATTATGGAGCGGTTTATCTTGAGTGTGCTCACCAGGCACATGGAGGACAATCAGGGGATCAGGCCCAGTCAGCATGGGTTCACGAAAGGCAAGTCTTGCCTAACCAACCTGATTTCCTTCTATGACCAGGTGACCCGCCTGGTAGATGAGGGAAAGGCTGTGGATGTTGTCTACCTGGACTTCAGCAAAGCCTTCGACACAGTCTCCCATAGCATTCTGCTGGAGAAGCTGGCAGTTCATGGCCTAGATGGATGTACTCTTCGCTGGGTTAAAAACTGGCTGGATGGCCGAGCCCAGAGAGTCGTGGTGAATGGAGCTAAATCCAGTTGGCGGCCGGTCACAAGCGGTGTCCCCCAGGGCTCAGTTCTAGGGCCGGTCTTGTTTAATATCTTTATCAATGACCTGGATGAGGGGATTGAGTGTGCCCTCAGTAAATTTGCAGATGACACCAAACTGGGTGGTAGCGTTGATCTGCTGGAGGGGAGGAGGGCTCTGCAGAGGGACCTGGACAGGCTGGATCGATGGGCCGAGGCCAATTGTATGAGGTTCAACAAGGCCAAGTGCCGGGTCCTGCACTTTGGTCACAACACCCCCATGCAGCGCTACAGGCTTGGGGAAGAGTGGCTGGAAAGCTGCCTGGTGGAAAAAGACCTGGGGGTACTGATTGACAGCCGGCTGAATATGAGCCAGCAGTGTGCCCAGGTGGCCAAGAAGGCCCATGGCATCCTGGCCTGTATCAGGAATAGCTTGACCAGCAGGAGCAGGGAAGTGATCGTGCCCCTGTACTCGGTGCTGGTGAGGCCGCACCTCGAATACTGTGTTCAGTTTTGGGCCCCTCACTACAAGAAAGATGACGTGTTGCTGGAACATGTCCAGAGGAGAGCAACCAAGCTGGGGAGGGGTCTGGAACACAAGTCATACGAGGAGCAGCTGAGGGAACTGGGGTTGTTTAGTCTGGAGAAGAGGAGGCCGAGGGGAGACCTGATCGCCCTCTACAACTGCCTGACAGGAGGCTGTAGTGAGGTGGGGGTCGGCCCCTTCTCCCTGGTAACAGACGATAGGACGAGGGGGAATGGTTTGAAGCTGCACCAGGGCAGGTTTAGGCTAGACATTAGGAAAAACTTCTTCATCGAGAGGGTTGTCAGGCTCTGGAATGGGCTGCCCAGGGAGGTGGTGGAGTCCTCATCCCTGGAGGTCTTTAAAAGAAGGACAGATGAGGTGCTTAGGGACATGGTTTAGTGGTGGGATGGCAGTGCTAGGTTAACGGTTGGACTCGATGATCTTAAAGGTCTTTTCCAACCGAGGTGATTCTATGATTCTATGATTCTTCAGCATCCCTTCTGCAGCTCTGCCATCACTGTGAACTGGCAAGCGAAGCAGAGATTAACCAACAGGATTTTTGCTCAACAGGAGCGACAATAACTACCCCACAGGACTGCCCACACCTGAGTAAGCCCGTTTTCCAACCAAAGGACTGTGAAACTCCCCTAAGAAAGCAGGCAGCCTGCTATATTGCCAATACACCTTTTTAACATGAATCTAGTCCCCAAGCCTCCCAAAATGTTTTTCATGATGCCTCAGACAGTGGAGTCAAAAGATGGAATGAGAATTTCTGCTTTCTTCAAAGAAATAAATTACATTTTCTAGCTATCATGGTGGCAGAAGTAAGTTTTAAAATATGATGCAAACACACCTAGAGCTAAGAAGGCAGAGGAAAACAGATACCAAAAATGACAAAGTATGTTATTAAAGCCACCTTTCTTATTATCTGAGGGATCAGATACTTGACTTTGAACAGAGGGTATTGACAATACCTATGTGTTTACCCTGGATGAACAAACACCCCTATACAGCAGACATCCACGCTAGTCAGAAGCTTCCTTTCATATCCACAAGGCACTGTGCCACAGCATGTCGAAAGACTAGCTTAGGTGCCAGAATCAGTACAGGTAAAATTCCTTACTGTTAATAAACCCCAGCAGCCACGCCACGCTGGTTCAAGCTGTGTCACTTCAGGCTCCAGAATTAGCTCTCGGCATCAAGCTGCCCCACACAGTTATGAACGCAGAAATGCCTGCAGAGTCTACAAGGTGCCAATGATGCACAAGGCGCCTGGCAGCTAGCAGGGCTTACACGTGAGCAGTGCAGCCGACCTAGGAAATGCAAAACCGACCGTTCTACAATCACTGCTGGTCACTGCCCTTGAGATTGCAATCTTAAGGCTAAGCAGGGCCAAGCCATTTTTTTTGCCTCCCCATTGTCTTTACTGGCTAGTTGCATCAGTCACTGTCATGAAAAATAAAATTAAAAAAACCTTCAGGCATCAGTTTTTCTTCTTTTTTAAAAAAAAAAAAAATACAGCCCCCTACAGTATCACAAACAGCATGCATCATTGAAGCAAGTGCCCACACAAGAACAGTGAAGTTAATGGTGGCATTAGGTCTCCTTCTGATCTCACTTCCGTAAGTGAAAAGGAGGAATCCCCCATAGTTGCCTGTGCAACTGCAGCAGCAAAGGTGATAAAAGAACCAGACACACCGAGCCATCATTTACTATCATGTTATCAAACTACCAGCTGGAAAAGCTCTGGCTATAACTCATCGCCTATTCAAGCTCAGACCTCAGACAAGGCAATTGCAGCCGACAGGGTACAGTATGTCAACATATGGACAAAAAGCATTGACTGACAATAAATCTGGTCAAAAAGACTGCAAAAAATCAAGTAATCGTATGAAAGTCAAGTCAGTGATCAGGATGAGTCAAAAAGCTGAAGACAAATTCAATCCAAGCTCACACTTTCTGTAGTGAATCATAAGGAGATAAAAAACCCACAAATGGAGAATTCCATTAACTTAATGACAGTAAGATTTTATTTCCCCAAGTTTCCCATTTTCTGCAGAATTTGTTCGATTTGTTTTCCCAAGATGCATACTTGTAATTAAGCTTTAAAACAATTAAAATGTTTCCATGTTGAGTATTCTTTGGATTTAAATCAATTTGTTATAAACTAGTACATATCTTCAGATTTAGATTTTATCCATTGAGCTAAGAATAGTTCACACTTCAGAATTATTGCTTCAGGCATCCTTAGAAAAATTACGAACTTTTTATACTCAATTCACATATGTAGTCAGAGAATGTGAACAGAAATAGATGTCAAAAAGACATTCTTCTGGAATAAACAGGTCAGGCTCTGACTGTGACATACAATCCACAAAGAATGAGATCTGGAGTCAAATATTTACAACAGCATAATTAAATTTCTTGTAATTACAAAGGTAAGTACATAAAGAATTGGCTGTAAGCCTAATCGGTGACACGCTGTGAAAATCTGAACCACAAACAGCTCATCTCAGATGATAGCTTTGGAAAATAATAGCAAGATTTCCAATAAGCTTATTTGGGGTTTTTGTTGTTATTTGGGGTTTTTTTCCCCCCTCTTGTTTTAGCTGTTATTAATCCGCCTTTCAGGAGAAAGTTCTAAATAGCATCCTTAGCCGTCACTCTAGGAACAACCTTGTTCTTTATGAAAATCTTTTTAGTCAAGCTTCCAGAAAGTCAGTGGAGCCCCGTCCACCTTTCTAGCATTTGTATGGCGCTCTCTGATTGTGCTCTCCCAGTGTTAATGAAGAGGAATTTATTCTTGTACCCTTCGCTGTCAAACACGCCATCCAGTTATGAATAGGCATCACGTCATTCACAGCCATTAACCTAGAAATTAGCTGATCAGCAGTAAACTCCTGACCCAACACAAGTTATAGAATTCTTTCCATTGACTTGTAATGAGCCATGGCACTGTATTGGTGAAATCCACAAACCAAAATAACCACTTATCAAATGCAGAAAGGTACAGTTTTCTGAAGCACAAACACATTTGCATTTTTCAGAGAGACCTAAAGAGGCTGGAGACATGGGCCAGCAGGAACCTCAAGGAGTTTCACAAGGAGAAGTGCGAAGTCCTGCACACACCAGTGCATGCTGGGATCACCTGCTAGAAAGCAGCTTTGCAGAAACGGACCTGGGGGGTCCTGGCAGACACCAAGCTGAACAGGAGCCAGCCACATATCCCTGGGGCAAAAAAGGCTAATGGTAATTTGGGTTGCATTAGGCAAAGTATTGCCAGCAGGACGAGGGAGCTGATCCTTCCCCTCTACTCAGCCCTGGTGAGGCCACATCTGGAGTGCTGGGTCCAGTTCTGGCCTCCCCAGTATGAGAAAGGCATGGAACACCTGGAGAGAGACCAACCACGGGCCACAAGAATAACTAAGGGTCTGGAGCATCTATCACAGGAGGAAAGACTGAGAGAGCTGGGACTGTTTAGCCTGGAGGAGAGAAGACTCCAGGAGGATCTTACCAATGCATATAAATACCGGAAGGGAGGGTGCAAAGAGGACGGAGCCAGTCTCTTTTCAGTGGTTCCCAGTGACAGGACCAGAGGCAATGGGCACAAACTGAAACACAGGAGGTTCCCTCTGAACATCAGGAAACACTTTTTTTACTATAAGAGTGACCAAGCACTGGCACAGGATGTCCAGAGAAGTTGTGGAGCTTCCATCCTTGGAGATATTCAAAAGTTGCCTGGACATGGTCCTGGGCAACTGGCTCTAGGTGGCCCTGCTCAAGCAAGGGAGGTGGACAAGATGACCTCCAGAGGTCCCTTCCAACCTGAACTATTCTATGATTCTTAAAAACACCTGTGCACTAATTTTGTCATTGTAGATTAATCTAGAGTGTGTTTGCAGGCAGGATTCCAGCTGGGAATGGCTGTCCATCAGTAACATCTGTGCTTATGGTTAAGAGGATGTGCATCATAAATACGTTTTTAGTCCGGATTAGTTTTCAGAAATAAAAAAACCTCCTCTCAGTCTGATCAAGAAAATCTTTGACCTATCTGGATCCATCAGTATTATTATTATTTTTGTTAGATGGAAAAAAATATAAAAGTTAAAAGCCTCTTATGCTTGAATCGGTACCCTATGCAAAGAATAAAATAACTATCTTCAAATAAAAAATGAAATGTGAAATTTTAACTTTATCTTCTTGACTTTACCCCACCTACAATTACATCCTCCTTTACAGACACAAAAGCTACTTCCAAAGATTTTTAAGTCATCCTTATCAATACTAATAAATGACACTTGTTGTATACCCTCTACTGTATTCCTTAACGGATCAACAGCTTTTCAAACTTGATCTCTGTTGTTCAAGTCTGGAAAATGAAACTATATTAATTTTTGTATAGTGCTTGCCCTAGCACAAAGCCCTTCCTTTATTTATACAACACCTTGTGCACCAATAGGCCTGTACAGGATAGAAAACTATGAGTACATCCACAATTTGACTCATCGCCATTCTTCCTTTATCTAGTGAGCATTCCTAACTGAGGCAATAAATAAATAGGTGTTTTGCTTACAGCTTTTAAGAGGTCATGCTGGAGACACCCTGAACGAAATTCCTGTCTGGAGACACATTATCTGAGCACCCACTTAAAAAACCTCCTCAGTCAGAATGACAAGCTCTGCCAGTGAGGTTTAATGTCTTCTTGAAACACAGCTGTGGAAATACCACTTCTGTCCCCCCCCCAACATGGATTCATTTTTTTTTCATGGTATTGCATTCACATATGCCATTTCAAATACGTACTAATACTCTCCATTAAGATGCAAATAATACAAACTGCAATGTTACTGCAATTAGCATTGCCATATCAATTTCCTTTAACAATTAGTAAAATGCAAAAGCTCTTTTCATCTTTATTTTAGTCATTTCTAATATGACAGATATTTGATGGTCAGCATTTGCTTTTAATCTTCATGAATGTATTATCACACTCATACCGATAAATATAACACTTAGTCATAGCACAGAGAAGTTCCACTGACATCATTCTCATTCTGGTTTCACCTTAATGTGAAAATCCTCCTGTTCTCATCTGATTTCATACAGGCACTTTCCCTCCCAAATAAACTTTCTATGTCATATTATAAATAACAGGCACCTTTGTCTTCAAGGCAATGACCTTGCCCACGTATTTGTATATACAGTGTTGAGCACCCCATACAGCTAAACACTAACAACAGCGAAGTAATTCTGCATAACAAGCTACTTTCACAACATCTGCAACCAGTTATTGTCCATTTCCATTAGTGAACACAAAATTGGTACTCTGTACACTCAGCTAGAAGCACAACAATAACCAGATCATTGTAATCTTTTCGAAATGTTTTGCATAGTTGTTCTAGCATACTGATCTGTCAATAACATTTGTAAGCCTCCCCTTTATCACCTTTCCCCCTCTACAAATTCAACACGATGTAAAAACAAAAATACTTGAAAATTACATGTGAGAGCAAATATGTCTAAAATAGCTGTGCCTTTCTGAAGTGATAAATCATATTTAAAACACACGCGTACTCACAATAAATACATCTCAGGAGAGCAATAGGCCTTTTATGATCATCTACTACTACTCTCTTCTTCTAAGGCTAGCGTTGAGAACAACTGGTTTCTGCCAGACTTACACACCATGTAGCACTCTTATTTCACTAACACTTCCTGAATGTTCCTATCTAACACAGCCTCCACTCACCTGTGTTCTTAAATACTGACTGTAGCTGACCAAGTGTTATGAACTTGCCAAGACAGACCCCAGTCCAGTCCAATACTTAGCAATTTACCTCAATTATTAGCAGGGCTACATATAGTTTCAATAATACTAGGGTAAATCTAGAGTAAGTCAAGCAATATAAGCCAGGTTGCTTCAAATTTTAGCAATTTGGCTGAAATTAGCACCTGGCTCAAGATGCTGTTGTCTTTTTCTAGAGCTCACGAAAGCAGGAGATGAAAGAGAAAACATGCCTCCAATTCATTTTGCCCATGTTTTTATTACCCTGCAAAGGTCATATTCCTGCCTTGTTTTCCTATTTGTGGCTTTCACTGACTTCAAGGTCACTTTTTCAAGGCAACGGATGTCACGTGTGCATGAAGGAAGAAATACACTAACTTATCATTGCTGCTTTTGAACACCAGACAGACATTTAAAATCAGGAAAAGTTTATACAAATGAAACTTACTCGACATTCTCTGCAGCTCTTGGTTAATACTCGTTGACCTTCTGCTAGCACTTTGCCTCCATAGATACACTTTGCTGAAATGTGAAAGAAGAAGGAGGGAGATTAAAAATAAATAAATTAAATCAGTATTTAAACAATAAACAAATACAAAGTATAACACAAAAGTAAAACCAGTATTCACATACACTGAAAAAATATGGATACATTAAGAATATGATGCATTTTGCTTTCATGAGAAGTCAGTATTATACAAAACTACAAATAATGTGGCTAACAATAAATTCATTTTAAGAGCAAGTAGCACCTTTACCTAAACTAAAGATGAGGAATAAGAGCACAAGACAACACGTTCTGGACCAAATTCATTTGTATTTTATAGAAAATGTTTTTGTTACTGACATTCTGTAGATTAGTTACAGTACGTATGTTACTAGAGGTCTTCATGACTCATCAAGAGAACAATATAAGCACAGATTTCAATTAAACCTTCAGATTTTTTGTGGGCACAAAGGTGAACTCTTCAACTTGCTGGAGCACTGCAAAAATGGATTAGATGCAGCAAATGACTCTACTGAATCAACAAACTGTAAAAATCTATTTCAGAAAAATAGTCTTAAAATACATATGAAATAAGCAGATTTTACCAGGCAACTGAAAGCTCCTACTAAAAAATTTCTGTCTGAAGTTTTGGCCCTTCTGCTACAGATAACCAGCTCCACAACCAAACTACCAGGCTAGAGCACATGAGCACTCCTCATTCATTTCAAGGCAGAGAGAACTAGCTTAGCTTAGGACTACTGCCACCACGAAGAAGGTAACCTCCAGCAAGGCCACAGTAGCACACAGCTCAGTCAAGTATTCCCATAACTATCACAGTCCTCTTGGAATTAGTTGCCTAAATTTCAGTTCCAGAGGAGGACAGTAAATCAATCCATTAATTAAAGACAACAGTTGGACTACTATGATCTGACACAAATCAAGTATCCACCAAAAAGGCACTTTACATTACTAACAAGATCAATGCTAAACACTGATAAAATAATTTTTTGTTGTGGTGTTTCAGCTCTTTCTGCACCAATAACAGTCTGACCTACGACACCGAAAGGAGAGCTAAAAGGTACGAATCGTGTATTGCAATTTGAACAAAGCCTTCAAAAGTTTCCTGAGTCAAGGCACATGCCCAGTGAAAGTGTTCAAAGTACTTTGTTCTCAAAAAAACCCAAACAAACAAATAAATAAAAAAAAACCCCACACACCCACAAACCCCAAAACTGTTTTACCTCAATTTTTCTCACGAATACCAAGGTAAGGGAACCAAGCACTTATAGGTACATGTGTACACCCCTTACGGGTGATACCAGTAGGAGTAGTCCACAGCAGCAACTGTCACAGCCGGTTTGATTCCCAAATTTTAAACACAAAGGACTGCTAGACCAATCTTCATAAAATTCCAGACACAAATTTGCTTCTAAGGACTTTTTGTTTAAACCTCCACTCTTGAAAATGTTCATTTCTTTTTTTTTAAAAAAAAAAAAAAGACACAACAGAAGCGTAATATTTTCAGAACAACTCTGCAACACCAATAATTAATTAAAAAACAGGCTTCTTCCTTTTGGTATCCTAGTTTTCTTCATTCTTCTAAAGCTGCCCTATTTTTTATGCCTGAGTTATTGTGATCTCACTTACGAAGAAAACTTCAGATCAGGAAGCTTTGTGTAAATTAGGAAGCCCAGTAACTATTTTTGGAAGAAGATGAATTAGAGAAGTTTCCTTTTTCTTTCTGCCTATTCTGCTTACATGACTGCTTTTAGCAAAAGTACAGACACACCAGAAAACAAGTTAATGCACAACTCAGAAAAATGACGAGACTTTAAACAAAATTATGTCTTCTGTCAAATATTAGTTGGAAGGCTAATACAAAATGGCAGGGATCAAAACAGAACCACCTCATTTTTAAAACCCTTAACAGATCAGACATTAGAGCTACTTTGTTCGTTAACCTTCACCTAAAACAGGAAACTGTTCAATAATCCAGCCATTCAATAATCCCTAGAGACTGCAAATTACAGCTGATGATTCTATCAGAGCTAAATAGGAAAAGCGCGGAGAAATTAACACCTGCAGTGCAGCTCTTTAGAAAGCCTTGGCAATTACTACTATCTACCCAAAAGTGACTGACTGTGGCCCTAGCACATCATTCTGTCAAGGAGCTGGCATTTACAATCAATTTCAATCAACTTCCATACATCTCTTCCCATTGACTGACGTGCTGAGTTCTTGTCAGAATAATGAGTCAAGTTTGTGCCAATCACTGACAAAAGGCAAGTTTGATTGTTCATCTTTCCATTACAAATAACAGGAACACAGTTTACTCATGGGGATTTACATTGAATATACAATTCTGTGCCTTGCAATTCCTCTGTGTCAGATTTTGATCATTGTGCATACATGCATGTCAGCAAAGGCACGTCAAGAGAAGCAACCACTTTCATGAAAGAACTTTCTAGACCCTCAACATTAGAGGTCAAAATATTTTAAGACAAAAAATACAGGCCAGTATAGCCACTTTACCACCCAAGTACTCCATTCATAAACATTTTTTAGTAAGCAGAATACTCATGCCAACATATAGCTGAGAGAAATGAGATGACATGAGCAAACAAGAGCAAGTGCAAGATCACAGCTAAAGGACATTTGTCCATGGGACTAACGAATTCAGTGACTGAAGTGACAGAATGCTAAAAAAAGCATTCTTATTTTCCTAATAAATCTTAAATTTAATTCAGCATCTCTGTCTTATGAATTATTGAAAAACTCATGCATGAAGTTTACTAGTCTCCAGGAATAAAGGGGGGAGAGGGGAAGAAGATAATTTGTGCTTCTTAAGGGAAGACTGGTATCAGTATTCAGCTAAAATTTCCATATATAAATTGTCCTTGTCCCTTTTACTACCACTGAGGCAACAAATATTGAATATTCTTTCTAGGAGTGTTACTTATAGCTTTCATTTCCAGAAGAAGGAACTGAAAGCTGACAATAACACTGATCACAAAATTTACTTTTTTTTCTTCCTTCTCATAAATTTATTTTGAAATTAATTACAGCAAACTATCACTCCACACAGCGATACTAACTCAAGGTCTGCAATCCTGTCACGTTTATTTTAAAGAACAACCTTCCAACCCCAAATAAAAGATAGGCAAAAAAATAACAGCTCGGTTTATTATTCATTGCTACAGAAAGTTCAGACCATAGGCTTGACGCTCCTCAACATCAACAGGAGATACAAGCTGAAGCCAAGTAAGGCTTCCCAATCCCAAACAAGTAGATTAATATTTTTACACTGACAATAGGTAAAAAGAGAATCTTGGAAATGTGCAGTGCTTGTTCATTTCTCAGCAATTATTTATTTTCTTTTTAAATCAAGTTTGCCACCGTGACTCATGTTACCTGAATTACCAGGACCTATGAAAGTCATTATAAAATGCGCCTGCTTCCAGGACAAGTTTAACTCTGCTTAAATAGAGGGTGAAACTAAAAGGTCCATGTGATGTACTTACCCTTGCATATTTTGCAGCACTGGCTTTCCACATGCACTGGGAGAGCATCAGGAGGACAATCGAGAGGGGGACAGGACATCCTTCGGCACTCCACAACTCCACTCTAAGCAAAGGTTTTTAAGACAAAATTCAAGTATGACTGTTGTAATTGGTGAGTATTTTATACAAAACAGGGAAGACAGAAAACTATTTAAGTAAATGAAAATAGCATTGTGGATTACAGACCCATCCTTCAGTAACAAGTTTAATCCTATCCAACTATAAACTTGAATCAAAATTCATCTGAAAGTGAACCACCCCATTTTGATATCTATTACTGGTTTTACCCCACTGTCCCTGAGCAAAGCGCATTAAGTGGAAAAC
The DNA here is from genome assembly GCA_034008185.1 of Gorsachius magnificus. Taxonomy (NCBI): domain Eukaryota; kingdom Metazoa; phylum Chordata; class Aves; order Pelecaniformes; family Ardeidae; genus Gorsachius; species Gorsachius magnificus. The sequence goes on from CM067086.1 coordinate 18,470,512, forward strand.
TTAAGTCCATCCGTACACGAACATAAGCATCACTTTCTGTAGGCTGTGCCAATCATCTTAGAGATTTTTAACAATCAGTTTTCTATTTTCTTGAGCAAACAAAGACTCTCTTCAGATATTTATCAAACAATTTCAGTGAGACAAGTTTTACATACTAATTCTCTTCTGTTCCTTGATTTTTCGGTGATAAACACTGAATACAGAATCTGCATGTTGTTACCATGCAAGATGCAGCTACGCATCTATGAATACTGTTAAGATAATGCTTCCTTTTTGAAAAAACTACTACAGTGAAAACAATTCCAAACCAAACACAGACAATGCCACGTTTTCACCCCAAAACCATAAAGTCCTCACATATATAAGTAGAACAAATAAGAGAGTGTTGTCAAGGGAAAACAGATTTTATTTACAAAGCTTGCATATAAGCAATGTCAAATTTTTATTTATTTTACCGTTTCCCTCCCTATTGTTCATACTGCCACTAGATGCATACTAAAAACATAATAATTCTGAGTTAACATTACATATTCAAGGACCATTTTCACATTTTAATTAGGTCCTACTCCTTAAACTCTTACTTTGCAAGTGCAATTCCTGCAGTGATCATCTTCAACCCATGAGTCTTTGTCTCTATAGACCAATCCATTTACTTGACAAGTCTTCTCACAATGACAGTCTTCCAATTGACTCAGTCTTGTTTCTGCATAATTTAACTATAAATGAAAGTAACTTAATGAGATTTCTGCAATTCAAACACATAATTTAAAAAACCAAACATGAGAAAGCGGTATACTTATTTTTAGCAGAACCAAGTTTGACTACAACTGTCGAAACACTGAACCAGGATGTCAGCAGGTATAAACTAACGCTACTCCTCAGACTTCAATGGAGCTATCCATGCCAACTGACAGCAGTTCATGCAACTGTCTCTTGTTCTGTAACAAACCCCACTAAGATCCCCTCAGGAATGTCCAGGCACTACCAAAACTACACAAACTCCAATTGTTTCAATAAAAAAATAACTTAATTGTTCATCAATCTGATTACAAATCAAAATGCATGAAGACTGGCAGACTGACTTTTCCTAATCATCCCCATCTCATTGTTGTTAAGCATCAGCCAGACTAATACTTTCTGACTTTCAGAAAGGTCTTAACCTTATAATAGCAAGTGAGATTTAGAGGGGAAAGAACGCATGTTAATTCAGTATAGCACAAAATATTCCTGGAGTGTGATTAATGGAGAAGCCACGCTCCTCGAGTAAAACCTGGGCTGGTGGCTAGCTCTTAATACTCCTTGTGGTTTCCATTACCTCCTGAAGTCCAGCTACTAAAATGCATATGAAGAAGCTAAAACTGCTGCAGCTTTTGCAAGTATTACATCTGCATGCTAGCAACTGCAATGTTTACTGATGAGACGCAATGCAATAATAAGTGGGGACAATGCTCATTCATGTAGCACCAGAAAAGGAAGGGTTTTTTGAACCACCCTCTCCTAAGCCATATAACACACCTTGTACTAGCATCATCATCTCTTATCCATAAGAGCACTCAAAATGACTTCCCCATTTAATAAAAATAAATAAATAAATACAGACTTAGTATTTAAAGGTAGATATGTGCATTCTTCAGGCCTCAGATTGCCATTGCTCTAAAAATTACCCTGGTGCCAGCCGGATGAGTTTCTCTCAAGGTCTTGATTTTTTATTTTTTTTTTTTACATGCACATTTGTCTTATGCATATAAGCCATCACACTGAAGCCACTGCAAATAGCGAGGCTACCTAAATCTGGCACAAAACAAGATGAATGCATACTCCATCCTGTTATAAATATGATGCTATTATCCTACGTTATAGGTTGCTACATTTTAATAGTAGCAAGTTTTATTAAAAAAAAGAATGCACAGTGCTATTTTACACATAATGGCATATACCTGAATTTCATATATTTCTATCCTCTAAAATTCCATCCACTTTAAATTAAAGTATTCTAATATATCCATTTTCATTCTTGCCAGTAAAAGAGCAATATATTTAAGAGGAAGAAGAAAAAAAAAATACTAGGCAAATTTCTGTGACTTTTTTTTTTTCCTTGCAGTCCTCATGAGAGAAAGCCCTGAATAAAAGCTCTTTATTTCTTAAGTTGCTTTTCTGTGATAATAGGGGATTGATACTCATCTCCCCCAGACTCAGCATGATCTGGTGACTTCAAAACTGCTTTTCACATTCTAGAGGCAAAACTGTCCTCTTACTGAGCTGTCTGTTTTCAGTAGAAACCCTTTTCAGGTCTTCATATTCAGTCATTATATTTGCAGTATATAAAATATATGCAGCTTTGTTAAAAAGGTGTTTGATTTGTCTTATACTTTATTTACATACTTTACATATCTTGTTGTATTGCTTTGGTTTGTTTTTTTTTAATTAACTCTCCCATATAAATGGGCTATACTAATTTTAGAGAGGAAAGGACTTTAGAAATACTCAAATTTGATAGTCATACTTGATATTATCCTTTGGCCTAGAAATTATTCCCTAGGAAAAGAAGAAAACCTTAAGAGAATAAATATTTTAAATTTATTAACTTTTTATGTCATTTGCATTATCTTGATGAGTTTTATTTACTTAAATATCATATACCTCCTGTTCTAAGAAATATCTTTAAATATAGCAGATCAATCAAGTAGACGACCAGAAGGAAGGCATGCAACCACAAACCCTCCAATACACAGAGGGCAATGAATGTATCGTGGCCCACAGAATCTGTTCAGAAACAACATTTAACTGCTACCTGCTGTACAAGAGTGACCAGAAACATACCGTTTGTTTCTAAAATTTTTCAATTAAGGCTTGAAGTTTACTGAGCTCAATAAAACAATTAATTGCTTGAAATTAGCTGAAACATCCTTCCAAATGTTGCCAAATGCACACAACTAGATTTGTTGAACATTTAAAGTACCGCTAGAAAATTCTCAAGCTTCAAACATGTTTTAGTTTATGAATAGAAATAAAATAATGAGGGAGAAGAAGCCCACACCATACTACCAAACATTCTCCATATACTAACCAAATCCTAAATTCTTAACATTCAGGAATATTTGGCTAGCTACTATTCACATAACTTATTTAATACTTCCCTTGTTTCTCCTCTGCCCATATAAATAACTGAAAGACAACAGACTTCTGTTAAAAATGTATTGTTTCTAGCAAAATTAATAACAGAAATATTTAAAAAAAAAAATCAAAATTTACACAGAAAATTTTGTTAACCAGGAAAGTATTCATGGCCATTTAAATCCATGATGTAAACAAACCAGATTAACTAGTCCATAGATGAACTCAAGCACTTGATTTTTCTTGGTTTTAATCAAACTTAAGCTTTAACCTTTCTGACCCCAGCCAGGGAAAGACTCAGCAGAAAATTTTGTGCTGGAAGCCTTCATGTAAGAAGCACATCTAAATACAAAGCACACCCTAGTGTGGGCCCATAATTTACCAAAAAGAAATTACATTCCATTCAAAGAAATGCAGGACTGATGCCCAGACTGATTTCAGTAGATTGTTAAAGTTGCATGAATTATTTTAGGCATTATATTTAAAGAGGAACTAACAGCGTTCCAGCATGGCAGTTGGGAATGCTGAAACACAACACAATTCTTATCTTCTGTGGCAGATTAACATTTTAGCCAGATTTCTAACATGCTGAACTAGGGTGTCTCTTTCTTTAAGGGCACAAGATTAAATCAATTAAACATATATACTGGAAAGATTCAGAGTTAATTCAAATGATGACAAAAATAAAATAGGCTTTAAAAGCTAGCATGTATTCATCTTTAAAAGCTATGTCCTTACAAGACATAGGTAGGAAGAGGACATAGTGGTGGTTAGCTTGTTACAGGTCACGATCAAATGCTCCTGTACAACGTACTCCATGACAACCTGCTATAGGCAACGCTCTGCTGGGCCCCTGATAGAGCCCCTGTGTCCCATCCTGAGCCAGCACTAACCTCATGGGACCCTGAGGCAAAGCCCAAGCAAGAGGGTACTCTCTCCTCCTGCCTACGTACTGCATAACGTGCACTGCTACCAAAATTATTGGAGTCTGAAGCCACCAGTCTGAGGTTTTGTTCCCAGACAAGCCCTGGTCTGAGTCTTCCTAGTTTTACGTTATATAAACTGCACGTACACATTCATTGCAAACAACATACACTGGTCTATTCAATGGTGTAATACAGCTGTAACCAAACAGAGATTGAGGGAAAAACTGAAATTCTAGATATAGCAGAGCCGAAAAGCAACAACTGGACATCAAACCATGGGGCCTGCTTTTCCAAAACATCACGTTCATGCTCCACATCTCTTGGTGCAGGACCAGGGGCTGGGGTTCATTGCCCACGTACATTAGCAAGCCATTCTCTGGCCACCTGCCCTGTTAAACAGGATCTCTGCAGGCAGCCACACAGCCCTTCTAAGCCTTGCTCTTTGCCTTGCCATACATCATCTCCCTAGGATATACTTGTGTCTACATTAGTACCTCCTGTGGCTATTGTGGCTAGGTCTGAAAAGGCAGATACAAACCTTAATGCTTCCCTCAAGTCCTTCCATTTTTAACTTGCATTTGTCTACCAAATTAACTTCCCTTCCTGCAGCATGCATTTTTCCTGGACAACAATATTTCTGTAACAATTGCAATGAAACAGTCAGTGCACGGCTAAAACAGAAGAGGAACGCGCAGTGAAGGATTATCCCAGCACCGCTTCATGGAAGCACAGTCTTTGCAGTACAAATACTGTGTTATTTGCTTCCCCTCGTAAAGTACTAGCTAGCAGAAATATAATTAACAGCAGAGAAAGCAAGTTACTCAGTACAGTGCATAATTGGAACTTGCTCATACCACCAGCAGGGCTCAAAATAATTGCCTCTCTTTCACAGTACAAGCAGCAAACTGAACTAGAAGCTTCACATTTCACATTGGGAGTCAGCCTGTCCAAAGCATGTCATATGAGTAACTGGATCATCGGTATAATGCGCACACTCTCTAAAAACAAAGTTTCCCCTCTCCTATTAGGAAGGAAAAGAACACTTAAAGGCAGCACAGTAAAAAGTATAACGCTTTTACACTAGTAGCACTACTATGCAAATCCCATTTTTGAAAATCCTGTTTGGTAATTACACTGAGATTGAAGACATATACAGGTTGCTTGCAGTTGCACTTAAATCTTAAATAATTAATACATAAGTGCTGTTTCAGATAAGACATTTAATTGCCCTTTACCACAGACCAGATGGTTCACCATCATTAACCTCAAGAAGTGTTCACAGATTGCCCTTTAACGCACATCAGGGGTTCAGTCACCTCTAAAACACAGATTCCTACCCCAAAATTTCACCAGAGCCTTAGCTGAAGGGCCTTGGCTAACCCAGAGGTTGACTGTGTATTGTGGAAGCAGAGCCTGAAGAAAATCTCCAAAATCCCAAACAAAAAACCACTACAGCTTCCCATTCATCCTATTTATAATCCAAATGGGGGAGCAGGGACCAAAAAAATAACCCACCCAAAATCAAACCCCAAGCACACACCACACCACCTGGAGCTGGTTTCACTTTTCCACTGGTAAAAAACATTTATCAAAGGTGATGTCAAGATCAACGCAGCCGGCAGCTTCACAGGCATTTCCATTTTGGGGCCTCATTTCAATTCCCAGGAAGGAGACTACGCCAGTCCTGACGACTTCACAGGACTTCCCACAGGCAAACACATACCCTCTGACAGCATCACATGGTGAGGAAATTGTTGAGGGATTTCACTCCTTTGTTTCTGCATTTATCCCTCAGCATGAAAAGGGAAATTCATGCTAAGGCTTCTTACAAAAACTCAGACCCTGGGCAATTTGTCACTATCTTACAAATAATAAGGCAGACAATAGAAACTCTATAAGGCTTAAGTGACATCCGTGAAGCTATATCCATATGTCCACTGCAGACAGGGCTACTGGCAGAAGGAGGAAAAAAATGGCTGTACCATGAAAATGTAGAGTAATTGCAAAAGGAATAAATACTTTCAAGTTGGTCTTAGCACAGAAGGAAATGGGCAATTGACAAAGAAGCTTAGGTACCTACTTTTGCAGTCATTTTTGCCAGGAGTTCTTGCAAATCCATGATTCCTTGCACCAGACTTAAGAAATCACTGCAGGTCGGGCATGCTCAATAAAGGAAGAGTAAAAAGAAAAGAAAAGGAAGAGAAGGAAAGACACAATAACCCATAAATAAATCAAGTCTGATATATTGCTGGTTATCTGAACAGAAAATGCAATCTGTTTACACAGAATTTTTGCCTTCTGGAAGTCAGCAAATGCAAAAATGACAAGCCTGAAAATACTACTTTTAAAACAAAGAAAAAATTTGTATGGAAAATCTAAAATAGACTAAAGAAATTGCTACTTACTGCGATTCAGATTAGGACACTGCGTTATATATCCATTAGGTATAAAGATGACTTTCACATCTTGAATAACACCCTTTGTAAAAGAAGAGAAAACTGGTAATAGAGATTACAAGCATTCCCTTAGATCCGTACAGGCTGTTTCACAAGTCATTTAAGTGGGTACAAAAAAAAGACCAGCTCAGTCTTCTCGTGAGGGGAATATTTTGTCCAACTGAAGATGGACAAAATATAACAACTATTCCTCTCTATACTCCTCTGTGTGTGTGGATATTAATTTTCGTAAACACAGAAATAATACTGCTTTGTCTTTTGCAATTGCCAAATATAAGCTGCTTAAATGTCTTAAAATGGGATGAGACTGGTGAAAAAGCAGTGAAATAATATCCATTATTCAAGCCTATGACATACTTTGCCAAAAGACAAAAAGAAAACACAGCAGTACTCTTCAGTGATTTAGCCAAATAAGACTGTGAAATCAAACATTATGAAAAGAGAAGTATATAGAGCAAGAGGTAAGTAGGGTACACTTCAGCTGTTTGGTTTATTTTGTATCTCAACAGGCAGTTCATGTAACTGTGCCATCAGTTAGAATTAAATCCTCTCTCCAACGCAGACGAATGGAATGATCCCCTACCGGCAGAAACCAGGACTCCAAGGTCAGAGCCAGCTAGTGCAAGTAGTATGAGGCCCAGAAACTGAACTGGGTGGGACAGGAGAGAGGAAGAACCAAAAGGTCCAGTGCCAGCGGCATCCTCTGTTGTCCCTGACTTGCAAGGCTATCCCTGACAGAAGCAGCAGACACAAAGGGTCGCCCAGTATCCCTGCACACCTCCTGAAGAGCCCTAAATCCCTCAAATAGCCTAGAAAATGCTGAAGCTTCTGCTTGCTCTTTTAAGCTCAGTACTAAGCTCTTGCTCCACCTTTGACTGCGTTTCGTACTTACTGTACAAGATCAGCTAGCTTTAATAACGTCATGGGCACCAAGGGGGAGCAGCAAGGGAGAACAAGGGCCTTCTTGTGCTGCTATTTGTACTTCCCCTGACTGCTAATCAGATGTAGTGACATGGCTCTACCTCCACCCAGACACAGAGGAATTTCTTTAATTTGAAAGGAAATTTATAATCACAGCAGTTATTAGCTAATTAAATTACCGATTTGTAAGACTATGTTTTAATTTTCAGTTAAATTGCAATAGAGTCAATTTTGCAGACTGAGTCGCTTGCTCAAAACATTGAACTCCAACCGTAAATAAAATACAGGCCTCAGATAGCCCTTGAAGCCCGGCAAATATGGTAACATGTAACATTTACGTGTTCATTTGCTAAAACAGCAGAAGGAAATCAAGCAAGCACCGCTGCTTGCTTACTGTTTCATGATCAAATATTAACTGAAAAAACTAATAGACATAATCAGATCACACTGTCTTTCTTGCAGAAGTATATACATTTATTAATCTTTTCATCTATGAGAATAATGAAACCATCATAAAAATGAGAAGTAATACTGTCACTGGAAAAGGTGCATCCTGAAAGCCATTTTATATACTTTCTGCTAGGAGTCATCAGTGAGAAATTAGAAGGTGAGGCATAAAAATATATTGTGATGCTCAAGCCTCTCCAGTGAAAAGCTTAACCGAGAGTAAATGTGATTACAAAGTTTCACCAGACCATATCGCACAGCTAACAAGACATCATCCAGATAGAAGTGATGCTTTCCTCAGCCTGGTTTTAAAAAGAGCGTATTGAACTTCAAATATTTTTGTTGCATCAGAGCCCCACCGCTCAATTGTCTTTTGGATAGATTTGCATTTAAATACAACCTGAAGAGGAAACACAACTATCTTTTGTGTCTTAATTTCTGGCTACATGAAAGCATGTTACCATGGAAAAATATATGAGCTTCAATTCACCGGTATAGATGCCTTCTAAGTCTATAAACCCTCTGAAACAGAATTAATACAGTCAACCTTCAAAGAGCAGAAATTTCACTAATGTGTTTTTTTAATAGAAAGACTTCATTATAGGCAAGCACTTATTACAGCCATAATTATTATAACACATATAAACAAACTTGGACTATTCCTCTTTCAGCATAAAGTCTAGGTTGCCAAGAGCTTTCTATGGCCACAGCAAGAAGGAGAATTAGGCATGCACAGCTCCCCAGGGAAGCCAAGGGCTCTGGTTCACTTTGGCACAGGGTGGAATTCTTCAGTCTACATTCTGTGAAAGGACATCAGGATTTGGCCTTGACAGGGAGATGTCAGTGGTCAAAATCTTCCTGGTTTTGCCTTTCCCAAGCAGATATCATCTCTATGTTATCATTAAAGCATGTGGCTAATTACAACCAAAGCTTCAGCTCAGTATCAGGACTCACTAGCTTGAAGAGCCTTCATCTGTGCAGGCAGATTACACCAGCTACGAGATTTAATTCAGGCCTGCAGCACTAAATATCAAGTCCATCCCATGGGGATGTAATACAAAAGCCCTGTTTATTGCACTTCTCATGTCTCTATTAAATAGATGACTCCTCCCACATTCTGTGAAAAGGCTCATATTCCATGAGCTCTCCACTTCTGCATTTTCATTTCCTCCATTGCTGTTCAGTCTCTTTAAAATCCCCTTCTCCCACAGAGACAACACGTGCCACACAGCTGTGCAAGCTGCATTGGCCAGGGCTAGTAAAGGGCTGCACGGAGACACCAGCAGATGTGCCCAAAACCCCATGGCTGGGCAACGCTACACCAGTGCCACTAGATCAGCGCTGTGCTCCCCTACACAGGGCAGGCGTGCCCCACACCAGGCACCTGAACGGCTTCCCTTGGCACTGTATTCACCTCACCTTAATCTGTACGGCTACAGAAGGTATGACTACAGAAGCCCAAGTGTTTCTACGAAACTGCGCAGTAAAAACCACCAACATACTTCTCAATTGCCTACTATACAATCCCCAGACACAGCAGCAGGATCAATAGAGCCTACTATAGCAGATATGAAAATTACTGTCTTTCAACATGAATCACCTAGTCAGCAATGCATTAATAAGCTCATTTCTGCAGCAGCTCTTTGGAGGGAGCTTGAGGGGGAAGGGTTCTTCCCATCGATAAAATGAATTTTGCAGATAATTCTGATCCTGACAGCTATCAGATCCATCCTGGAGTGAGAGTTCCACAGACGTCTGGTATCACTCACTTTCTCTTTTCAGTTGCATTTACTTTGGTTTCCTAGTCTGGTTACAATGGTATTCTCTAGCCCTAAAACAAATCTTGGGTTCAGGCCACACAAGGAAACCTAAAGGGTCAGCATGTATTTTTTGAAGGAAGTTATTTCCTCTGATTCCCTTCAAAGCAAACAGATAAAGCTATCTTAAGCCTGCTCCGCATTTGCTCCCACCACTGCTGTGCTAAAACCATTCCATCTTGTCACAACGCCAAATGCTTGGTCGTGGCAGGTAAGGTACAACTCATAACAGATAGTAGTTGTAAGGGGGAAGATTTAACTCCCTTGATTACACCACAGAGCACTTCATTCCCCAACAAGGCCACAGACACAGCAGGGCTACTTGTGGAACAATCTCTGTAAGTAAGGATGTGGAACAAAAGCATAAATAAGAAAAATGGCAACAACTGGCCGCACTTATGAACATCATATCCCCTCCTTCCTCTTCCGATATACCGAAGAATTATGATCTAGAATAGGCTTGAGAATATGGCATAAAATGTGCTTTAATGCTATTCATTTATGCAGAGACACAACAATTAGTTAGCGATCATTAAAGTGAGAAAATTTTTGGAATGGCAAAGATGATACTCAGGACAGCATCCAGTGCTTTTTGTTACGTACACTATCATGGCTCCTACACACATACAAAAATGCTAATTCTTTTTTAACACTCTTATTTCCCTGCAGATCTCTGTTTACATTAAGGATAATAGATCTACTTTTTTATATGCTAAAACAGTGAAACAAATTGCTCTGAAAAAGAAAGGGAGGTCCTGCTGAGCATGTAATACATGGAAAGAGATATGTACTCTTTCCAAACTGGCAAAATCCAAAGTTTTTGCAATGAGTAACATGGGAAAAAAAAATTTAAGATTTCTGAAACTCTCAAGCAGGATTAAAAAAATACAACCAATTATATTTCTGCCCTGAAGTAAGTTAGTAAAATATTCAAGCATGCATAAAGCAAAGTAAGGCACTTGTCGGTTTTCATTATGATCAATAAAAACTGTCAGCTCATTAGCATATCATTAGCTACCCTGCTGTTTCCAAAGTGTTAACGCACAGAAATATTAATTTACAAACACATAATATCCCAGAGTTCTGAGGCTCTGACTGCCTGCATAAAATAAGAATTTAAGATGGGCGAATCCAATATAACTTCTTTTTTTCCTATGTAGCTATAAACATATGTTTACCATCTGTGGAATTATGGGAAGCAGCTGAGGTAAAAAAACAACAGCTGTAGAATAAAATAATACTATCAATTTCACTTCACAGTGACAGCTCAGCTGCTGGAGGATGAAATGTACTCTAGGTTCAGAGCAACTCTCAGACCGTCATTTAAGTTAAAAGTTAGCTTTTCCCTCTGTTTCACAATTGTTAGTTGCCATGCTCAAATAATTTCAGCATAAAGTAATTTTCCCAGCTTGTTGAAATCTGGGGACTTCCAAGAAGAGGTCCTCAGAAAAACAGCAACTTGTAAAATTGTCTTATGAACTGACAGCTTCAAAGGGAAGCTGAGTGGGTGGTAAATCACCTTGGCAACAAATCCCTGCCAATGCTGGGGGTAGGCAGATTGGCCTAGCACTGTGCTATAGACTCGTTCACTGAGAAACACTTGCGCCGTGGGTTGTTACCCAAAACTGGAAAAAATACCAGAAACTTTTCTGTAGCTTGCTTACAAAGGAAAATAATTCATTTTCAGGGGAAAGGGGTGGTTTTCATTCGTTGGTGGATTTAGTTTGTTGGTTGGTTCAGCAATTCAGCCTTGACCAGAAAATCAGAGAGCCTCACCAGGGCCAAAACAAAAGAAAAAAGCTGAAAGAAAACACACAGGAGAGGGCTTTTCAAGTTGTAGGTCATTTCTCTGTCCTCTGCAGTTTTGGAAGTACCTTGCAATTAATTGACTCTGTAATATATTGAATTGCTTGAATCCTCTTTTCCCCTCTGAAAAGTTGCTCGTGCCCATACTGGCCGACTCAATGATGATGTCCTCGGGAGTCGCACAAATGGAAGACAACAGGCTTTCCAGCCAGAAGGTAGGAGCAGCCCGAGTCCTGACAGCTAGTCAGCCTTTGAGCCAGGCTGCTTGGAAGCAATGGAAGCTTCGAAGAACAAAGAAGCTCATGAACAAAACCTGGTGACCCATTATTCAGTCTTGTTTGAGAAACACAGTGGCACACTTAGTTGAGAAAAACAGAAAGTAAGGTAGGTAACTCTAGGAACAATGACAAAAAAAAAAAAATCTACTCTTTCGCAGCAAGGGAAGTGCACTGCTTGCAATAGCAGGCATCTGCCAAAGCCGGACGGATCACAGGTGAGAAGACCTCTGCTCTAGAAGTCAATGCTAACAGGGGCAAACAAGGAGTCACCCGAGGCAAACAGCAGAAGGGTGAGGGTATTCTCTACATGAAATCGAGGAGTATGTGGCTTCCAAGAGTAATTAAGACCACTACTGTCTAGCCAGGATACCACAGCAGAGCTGTTGTTTTGTCAAGGTTTAAGGCGAAAGACAAGAATAGACGCTGATGGTGCCTACAGAGCCTCGTTCTGTCCCTAGGAGTGGCAAGGCAGAGCACAGCAGGTAGGTGAAACCTAAACTAAGAAAACCAAACAAAACCCCCAAACACTGGGCACTGCAGTCAGTGACGATGATACTCTGCCTTGCAGGAAGAGACCCTTTTCTCTAAGCATTGGACCTACCATTTCAACTAAAATTCTTACTAATCAAATTTCAGGAGTGTAAGACAACTAATCAGAAATACCTTGTTGACTATTAATTTCCTTCCTCATGTGCCATTTCATATCTTCTTACCTTAAAGAAGCCATGTTTCCTGTTTCTCTGTCCAAGCCATAAATTGCTTTCAGGTGTCAAATTCGTTTCTGGGGGATCAATTATGCGTTCATAAATCCTGTAGAGGGAATACATTGCCATTACTTGAATCCTCTTATTCCTCTGAAAAGTTCCTAGTAAAAACCAGTTAATGATAAAAGACGGAAAGCAGAACAAAAAAATATTTTTTTATTACACATAATATTTACCCATTGATAGTTTTAAGGTATATTACAACTTTAAAAGCAAAAAACAAACAGGAAAAAACGATTAAAATCACTAATATATGAAGATTGTATAAGATTGAAACTCCCCTTATACAACCATGCAGCACTAAGCTGAAGAAACACAACGCCAGAACACATCACAGTAGGGAAAACAATAAAATGGGACCATCCTAGCCTAGGGGTCTCCTTCAAACCCATTCTGGAGAGAAAGTACAGTCACAAACAAGATCCAACCAGAGAAACAACCCTTTGGGATTTTTTTTTTTTAATAGACTTCACAAAGAAATTTTATTCCGCCTCCACTCTCACGGCCTTTTTGTCTCTACATTTGCGTTATTCATCTCTGCACTTGAACTTTTCGGTTTATCCACTTTGCCCCTGTTTGCTGCTGTTACGGAATTCCCTGGGCCCAGGTGCTCACGCGTGCTGCCACTACTGTGCATCCAGCTTGCCCATGTCACCAGCACAGGACTGGTACAGAATGGGATCACTTTGTATATGTTTGGTACCTACCACTACAGGGACATTTTCTCAGTTATTCTTCAAGGAACTAGAAATAATAGCAATTAGAAATGACAACAACAACAAGTAACAAGAGGTTCATAAGCAAACTTTATGTACTGCATAAACTTGCACATGAATGCAGCAATCTACATACCAATTTTCTAAAATTTATTCATGAAAAATTGCTGTAACACAGCATTTTTAGGTTCAGAAAAATCTGGAGTTTTAAAAAGGTTTTGCTTGCGGATTTTGTTTATTTTTAGCAAAACTGTAATGAATATTCCACAACACCTTTTTCAGGAACTCACATCACTACAACAATGACATCGTTGTTTTAGAATATGAAAAATTCAAGACCAAAGTCACTGACCCTGGATCCTCCTATTGCCATGTCATTTCGGCAGGAGCCATGAACTTACTCCTTCATAAAAAACCAGCATGCTTAACAAGGATTACTGAGAAGATGACGAAAATATTTTCATTACTATCCAGCTCACAGGGAGCATCTATTGCTGTGCAATCACACCAGCCTGACAGTCAATAGAAAAGAGTCTGAATGTGCCAACACCTGTAGCTTAGAGAGGTGAAATTATCTGTATATTTAAAAGCGGTGAAATTATTTTTCTTCTTTCTTTAAAGCTATGGCATTAAAATGAACATGAAAAATGAACACCAAAGAAAAATACAAGTCAATCAACACAACTCATTGCAGTTACCTTCACATTTAAACTCCAAGCGTTTCTAGCACAAGATCACCAACTGCAATCATTGATTTTTGTGTTATAAGTTGCCACATGCATTGGGTTTCTGTGGCAAGGTTTTGGTAGCGGGGCAGCTATAGGGGTGGCTTCTGTGAGAAACTGCAAGAAGTTTCCCCTGCGTGTAACAGAGCCAATGCCAGCCGGCTCCAAGACGGACCCACCGCTGGCCAAGGCTGAGCCCATCAGCAATGGTGGGAGCGCCTCTGGGATAATGTATTTAAGAAGGGCGGGGGGGAGAGAGGAGCCCAGGCTGGAGCAGGTTTGCTGGCAGGGCTGGTGACCCCATGGGGGACTGATGCTGGAGCAGTGCGTGAAGAGCTGCAGCCCATGGGAAGGAAGGACCCACGTTGGAGCAGTTCATGGAGGACTGTCTGCCATGGGAGGGACTCCACGCTGGAGCAGGGGCAAAGTGTGAAGAGGAAGGAACAGCAGAGACGTGTGATGAACTGACCCAACCCCCATTCCCTGTCCCCTTGCACCATTTGGGGGAAGTAGAGAAAATCAGGAGTAAAGTTGAGCCCAGGTAGATGGGAGGGGTGGGGGGAAGATGTTTTAAGATTTGGGTTTATTTCTTATTACCCTACTCTGATTTGATTGCTAATAAATTAAATTCCCCCACGTCGAGTCTGTTTTGCCCATGATGGTAATTAGTGAGTGATCTCTCCCTGCCCTTATCTTGACCCACGAGCCTTTCATTATATTTTTCTCTCCCCCCTGTCCAGCTGAGGAGGGGAGCGATAGAGCGGCTTTGGTGGGCACCTGGCATCCAGCCAAGGTCAAACCCACCATACCACATTATTGGAAAATTCACACATTTGCAGAGGCCTAGAATAACCTCCCAGTATTAAAGAGCTTCAAAAAGCTCTGTAAAGTTTTTTATGTCAAAGTACAGAGTCTCATATATTCCACCCACTTTTACTTGTTCAGGAAAGAAGGAAACCATTTGCCAAAAGCAAAAGGAAGAAATCTAAAAAACTAGAGGCAAACTTACTATTTCCTTCAAAAGAAACAACAACAAAAACCTCAAACCTAAGAACTAAATAGTTACATGAAAATTCCAGCTTAAGAATATGAGTACAGGAGTCAGAAGACTTCTTCTGATACTCATGATTTTATTGCTCAAGTTTATGATAATTATCATCAGCCCTAATTCATCACATTTCATCAACATGATGCATTCAAAGCTCTAGGAAATTTCTGCCTCTAATAGTTAATTACTTCTCACTATCTATAAAATTGCCATGCTGAGTTGTTTTACCTGTTCAAACAGCAAAACAAGACGATATTCTTTTAAACCGTATTTTGAGAATTATAGGAATTTTGCACGCACCATCTCTATCAATATTTTAAAGTGTAAGTAGACCCCTTCTGCCACACCTCATGCAAAATTGAAGACTACTCAAATGCAAAAATGCTGCAAAATGCTGAATGAGGAACAAAGAATTTACATGCTCCTTGAGAAAACCAATCACTGAACCATACTATCATACTAGGCATTTCTCCTTGGATATATAACACATCTTTATTCATGACTCAGGTTAATAATATCCTCACTGGAAAATTTCTAATCTCATACAAAAGACTAGTCAATATTCCAGAAAGAACTCCATTTCTGCTAACAGATAAAATCCCAATGCTGACCAGGTTCAACAACACTACTTATTGAAAAATATTTTACTTTTATTCGCCTGGCCTAGTTAAAGTTTATAAAGGAACTCTGCGAGATCTGTCTGCAATCACGTATTAAAAATAAACCAAAACCTGACATTATTACATGACAGTTCAACAACAAAAAGTAAGGAAGACAAATCAGAGGCTAACATGGTTTATCTTGTCTTTTCTAATGATTTAAAAAAAGACTTTCAACCTATGAGGAAAAGGCTGTAGCAACCTTCCTTCCAGAGCCTCTTCAGAAAGTGCCATTCATAAGACACGTGCTCTGGATTCCCCATATTCCTCTGCTCTTCTACTCTTATCCCAGATCTGAAGCAGGTATTTACCTTAAATTAAGGGATGAATTTAAGGTTGGATTGTGCCTTATTCCATATATGTCTAAGACTGGTTGGTTTTCCTCCCCGTGGATCTGCCCATGGAGTAACAGTCTTAGGATTAAAGAGAAGGCATGAGATGTAGATCAATCCTTGCTTATCTTCCTATGTAAAAAGATATTTTGGTTGACACTGTTTGGTTTCCAAACAATATGAGCTTACCTTATTACTGTATACTGCAAATCTGCAGCAACAAAGCCCCAGCAAGCACACACACAGCTTATCACTACCCCAACAATACCTGCTATACTCTTGGGAAATAAAAAGGTCAAAAAGCACATCTGAATTCATAGAAGTCACCAAAAAAAAAAAAAAAAAAAAAAAAGGAAAACATGGTTCACCGTATACTACTACTCTAATGAAGAAGAATTAAAATATTAAAATTGGGGGAGAAAAAAAAAAACCAACAACAACAACGAACAAACAAGAGTCCTGCAACTCCTGACAAAAAGGGAGAATGGTGCAAAAAAATCCAAGGCACTTTTCCAGCAAGACTGGAAGCTGCTACACAAAGGTAATACACAAAGAAAGGCTACACAAAGAAAAACCAGAACTACATGGAAGAAGTTTTTGAATCCATACAAGCAAAGAAACATGAAGCATTAAAAACTCTCAATCAGTGGATTTAATAAAGATGAAAACAAGTGTTTTCAAATATCAGTGAACAGAGTTCCACCAGCTACATGCATCGGCGGCTGATAGCCAGCAGAGCTGACTGATGTGCAGCTGGAGTAAAGCCAGGAACTGGGCACGTCTCCTGGCTGTCAGGTTCGTGTTTTAAGTCAGAAGAACACTGTAAGCCACACAGTTTTCCTTGAGCAGGTTTTTGAGAAGGAGAGAGACTTCCTGGGTATTGAATATACCATGTCCATACAAAATTAAATGGCACTTGGGTAAGCAGTTGGGAATAGGGTTTCACCCAGACATTAGGATTACCTACGTATCTATGTCACATACAAATCTATCAAATATTACTGGTTGTACAGGTAATTTTTCAGGGGTTTTCTACACTTAGACAAACCCATAAAGCACAAACATTTTGTAACCTCTCTCAAAGCATAATGAAAAAAGTTACTACTCAGAGATCAGTTTCAAACACATTTGGCTTTGATACCCACACAGAGAAATGCGCAATAGACTTCACAAGAACAGGAATGCTTAGAAAGAGGACTCAAGGGAACTGTGGTCTCTAAAATTACTGCAGACTGAATAGCTCTTCCAGCATGAGGAGACCCAGGTCTCTAGGTTAATGGAAGCTCTACGCCATACTTCAGACTTTCAGATTTATGATTACTGCATTCACTTTCCAAGAGAAAGCTTGATTTGCCCCTACTTTATGCTGACATATTTCACAGAAGCTAAACCACAAACCTGGAGTAATACAACTGTGAACCGATCCTTCTTTCTTGAAATGTTCATGCTCAGAATACATTCAGTAACTGCTGATCCATTTAGCTAAATATAGTAAGAAAAACACCTGTTAATTGACAAAGACCCGTGATAGCCTTGTGTTTTGTATTTCTATCTCTACCCTATCTGCACACTTTGGTTTATTAAGTATTCTTATGCAATCCTCAGAAACACCTTTTTCAAGGACGCATTCCAAGCAGGCGTCTGTGACATGATGAATACAATATACAGAAAACAGAAAATCTATAAAATAATCAGTGGACTCCTGAAAGAAAGTGTATCTAAAAATATTTGCATGCAAATACACATACACACACCTTTCCCCGCATAGAGGAAGACCCTCTCTAGAAATCAAGCTCTGTTGGACAAGACTTCCACAAGCTCAAACTAAAATTATTTTTATCTTTATAACGTTCTGGTAAAATGGGGAAATACTGTCATTTTACATGTGTGCAAACTGAAACACAGGAAGACTAACTGGTTAACCAAGATCACAGAGACGGAGTCGGGGAGGGACACTGCCCAAGATCTAAGCCATTAGACTGGGCATGACTGAGGCATAACTGCCTCACGCGCTGGGCCACATTCCCTCTGGAAAAAAAGGTGACATAGCATTGTCTCTTGCAGCAAAGATGATTTCTTACACGCAACTTTAACAAGCAAAAGTTAACATTTGGAGAGTACTTCGACTTGTGGAGATGCAGCTCTACTTCATACATATAATATTTGCCATGCCAGAAGCATTTTGGAAATAGCTGAAATTTTTAGTAGAACATGAAAATAAACTTTGTATTCTAACGCAAACAGACACATCAGCCAACATGGTCTGATCAGGCGATGCAACTGCCTAAAATTCTGAACAATAAAATAGACTACAACTCCAACAGTTACTACAAGCAGCACAGCAAATCATGAAATTTCCAAATTCTTTCAGGTCTAAAATATGAGTAGGTTACTAAAACAGGAACATGCCTCCTTCAATTTGTGGGCTAGATATGAATCAGAGAGATTTGTTTTATTAGTAGTACAATTAAGAAACAAATAAGCTGCAGTCTAAATGTTCTCATGGCTGAGGCACAGCAGGAACCTCATTTCTTAGTCCCTGGGTCCCTATTAATCCAAGAACAGGCTTTTTTGTTCCTGATACGGCTGCCACACCGATTCTCTTCAAGCTATAAATTTCCATGTAGCAACCAGGTGTTGAATTCATCGCACCCAATTTTAGAAGTTGCAAATGTTTACACCTACAGTGGAGCTAGTCCTCTAGGCTCACTTATTTAATGAAGAGACTTAAGTGTTTCTAGGGTGTGAATCATCTTACAGTAAATTAATCACTCTCTGAAGGCCCTTCCAGTGACTGCACAGGAACCCTTGTTGACATCAGGGTGAATCATCAAAACAGATTTTTGCAATTCAAAACCTGATCCTCAAAACTGACATTCTCTTGCAACCATTCGTTACCCTGTATACATCCATCTGGATCCTCAGACCCTTTAAATAAACCAAAGGGTATGGAGAAGTCACACAAAATAACACACTGTTCACAGCACAGCCTTTGAAATAGTGCGCTCAACTTCTGTAACAGAAAGTCAGAGGAGAAGGGGAAGTTCCCCCATGTTTTGCATCAGTCTTTCTCTTAATCTAATTTGCAGAGGTGTTGACCCCCTTGACCATTGTTCCCATCTCCAGCTGAGGCTGCAAAAACTTCAGCACATCTGAACTAGCAAATGTCAGGCCTCCTAACACTGTCCATTGCATAAGAGTAGGCAGCTGCTTCAAAAACTTTGCCCAACATGTTTTCTGAATCCCAAATGCATAAAGAAACTGATGATTCGATCAGTCTCTAGCTTAAAGATACACTATTGGCATTTGTCTTTAGGTCTATTCTTCCGAAGGGATTGTGAACTGATTTTGAAAAGAAATATTAGGATACCTTAATATATTTCTCTTTCAACCTATTTTCTATATGCTTTGCAATGAAAATGTGTCAATACCAACGCGATTGGATTTTCTTGATAGTGTTTACAGATAGGACGCATTATTTGACATGCATTCAGTTCTGGAGCAAATTTAACTGAATTATTCATTCTGTTTCCAGTGTTCTGTTTCAGAAAAATAATCTTCCTGAGGGAAATTCTGATTTTTTTGTACTGTCCCCCGTCATAGTATAGGAGTTCACAATCACTTAACAGAGGAAAGCAATTTAGATTAAAATCTCAGGTTTTGAGGGAAGCCTTTTGTTATTAAATTTTGAATATACAATAGTCACTGCCAACTATTTAATCAAAAGTTATTATTCAGCTCTGGGAGAAAAAAATAGGAGGTGTCCAGTAATAGACTATGTTAGGTAAAAGACTCAAGAGTGCACGCTCAATTTTTAAGTTCTCTTCAAACTCTGTCACCCACAATTTCACTGGTTTTCCTGCATAATCACAGGGATCAAGTGAATGTACTCTGCTTTACAGTTTAATTATTCCAACTACAAATCTAAATTTAAAAATAAAAATGTATCTAAATAAAACTCTAAGCAATCTCTCTTTTTCATTCAAGAGAAATGCAAATTAACTTTCAAGACCCCCTAACAAACAGGAGGAAATTAAACAAATGCACGTAACGATGGTTAGAAGAGCAGGTGTCACTGTCAGGTTTGGAGGTTTATTCTCCACATGTAAATTGAGTAAGGGTAAATTCACGGAGATATTATCTGCCCGTGGGGGCTTTCTTTACAAAACACATTAGGCTTTTCAGTTTCCTACAAACTTATCGATGAATTTTAGGAGTATTTCTTGGGCATTAAACTAAAACAAATCATTGTTATTGATTCAAAGTAGAGAACTAGACCCGCTAAGTCATATGACATTGGCCACGTGAAGGGCAGAAATCGAGCTTTCTCAGAATACACCTGTATAGTGCCTTTCATCTGGAAATCCTGAGGTGAATTCAAACACCATTAGAAACAAAGCCCATATTATTAACTTTTCTTTGCAAATGACAAAACAAATGTAATTGGTTCCTGACAATAACAGTCTTAAGAGTGTCTAGGCCCCAGGCTAACAGCCAGTCTACAAGGCTGCAGCATTTACCCATCTTCATATAGCAAACATAGCACTCCTGAAAGTGCAAGAAACAGGGAAAACAGTTTGAGTCAGGCTCTGGGCAGAAATGGAAACTTGGCCATTTACTTAAGATTTCAAGAGTGGTGGAAAAAAAGATTATGACAAACTACGAAGTCAACTGTATCTTACATGTGATGTATCCAGAGCACTTTGCACTTTACTGCATGTGCTTTTTCAGACAGAAATACAGGCTTTTCAGTATCAAGCCAGCTAGTTTGATACCCAAACCATTATTGCACATTTCAACTTTGGCAACTGTACTCCTTTTGGCTAGGACAGAGTTAATTTTCTTCAAAGCAGCTGGTATGGGGCTACGTTTTGGATTTGTGACCAAAACAGTGTTGCTAACAACAGGATGTTTTAGCTAATGCTGAGCAATGCTTGCACAGAGTCAAGGCCTTTTCTGCTCCTCACCCCACCCCACCCGCGAGCAGCTGGGGGGGTACAAGGAGCTGTGAGGGGGCATAGCCAGGACAGCTGCCCCAACTGGCCCAGGGATACCCACATCAATGATGTCACGCCAGCAATAAAGCGGGGGAAAGGAGAAATTGTGGGGGGGGACAACACATTTGGAGTTATGGCATTTGTCTTCCCAAGTAACTGTTAACAGAGATAAAGCCCTGTTTTTCCTGGAAACAGCTAAATACCTGCCGGACAATGGGATGTAGTGAATTAATTCCTTATTTTGCTTTACCTGTTAAAATGTCTTTATCTCAACTCATTTTCATCCTTCCGATTCTCTTCACCCCACTGTGGTGGCAGTGGCTGTGTGGCCTTTAGCCTCTACCAGCATTAAACCACAACAGCAACATTTTGCTTTTAAGAGTATTCCTGAAATTTCATTTTGATCTGGTAAAACTGAGGTAAATATCATGTGGTTCACGGTCCTGGCATTGCCCATAAAACTTGCATGTAATCTACAGCTAGCAGAAGCACAAGAGGAACATACTCATCACTGTTTCTGGTGAAGATGCCAACTTTTACCATGTTCAGCCTGCTTGGCTACAGCAGTGCTTAAGGTGGTGTCTGGGGCAAAAGAATGCTGAGGGAGGTGTCATCTACATGCACAGACTTTTCTTATTGAAAAAAAGAAATAACATCCACAACTCTTACAAATTAAGGTACTTATATTTAAACATCTCAATATACAGCTGAGAGCCACACAGCTCAAATACAACTTTTCAAATAACTACCTGACTCAAAGGTATTTTGGCATCTTTTTACCACTTTTGAGCAACTACCGCTGTTTGAGTACCAGAGCATAAAACATGTAGCAGAGGGGTTTTTTTTCTCATGCACAGAGGTATCCTCTACAGACAAGTAGACAAATCCACTTATAAATGAAGACCACACTAAAACTCATGAGGTCACTAAAAGACACCCTTTAACCCCAGCAAGCTTTGAATCAGGTTCTTAACCAGAACACTGAATAAAGCAAACTGTTAACAAGGAAGCTAAAAGCACAGCACTCTCATTTGTTACCATTCCAAACATCATACCAAAAGCCCATCTCAGATGAGCCAAATGTTCAGAGTACATCCCAGATGCCCAAGATCAGTAAACCAAGACTGAGAAATTAAAAACAGATTCCAGAAATAAGGAGAAATTAATTCAATGGGTTCTTCCAAGATCTAAAAAGAAGAAAACCTCTTCTCCCACAATCTAAACAAGTCCTTAGAGTGAGACAGAGATAAGATTTAAAAAAAAACCAACTATATTCCAGTATCTATGAAACAATAAGTAAACAATTAAGCCTGTCTTACATCAGAAAGCAAGCAGGTAAAAATGTGCATCATAATAATGGCACAAAGCAGCACTGGTACTTCAGATCTTGCAGCAAAATTAACCCCAAAATAAAATTCTACCAGAACAAAGAGGTAAAGCCATGGTTACATGGCTTATGTTATCGCCATTTTGTCAGGGGGAAGGGAAGGGACTATCTAAGATTACTGTTGGCATTTGTCACAAGACATTTGTCAAGTGAGAACTGGTAGTGCTGATACTTTGCTTCTATTATATCTACCTGCACTATACAGGGACATGCCATTCCCTGGCCCAAAATCTGCAGCACATGGGTCCTCACAGCCGTCAATTACAGCAGAACCTGAAGCACAGTAAGCTTACATCTTAGAAATAGCCCTTCTTTACAAAATATATGCAGCCTTCCTCTTTCCCATCTCATGCTACTCTCAACCCCAAAGCCACTTTACCTTGTATAGCAAGACAGGCGCAACCACAAGAAGAATCAGGCTTTTGATTCCAACTCCTTTGTAGACTGCTAAAAAAAAATAAATTTAAGAGCAAGCCAACCACAAGCAACTTTTCTGTTAAACAGCTTCTTTTCCCCCCTCCAAAAAAATCATCTGCTGAGAAGTTAATTGCCTTACAGTGTATCTTGTCACAGAATCATCTCATCAAGGTGTTCAAGTCATCACTAAATGATTTGTGTGTAATGATAAAGTAATCTCATCCATATTCCAGAGCCAATTGCCTTTTGTGATGGAAGGAAACTGCAGGCTGAGGACCACAGCCTTTGCTTGTTAACACCCTGCCTTCGCTGCCACTCTCCCCCCAGAGCCCTCCCATTAGTGTTGTCTCAGCACCGTGCAATGGTGCTTGGCTCTCCCTGGAGCTGCCACTCCTCCCCATTAGCCGCTGTCCCTGTAACCCCACAGATGGCCAATTCATTCCATGTTCCTCAGTTCTTGCTGCAGGTTCATCAGATAACCCGTCTCCATTTTCCCATGGTATTTTTCAACTGCTTGTTTTAGCCCCGGTGGTTTGAAAGATAACATTGCACTCTCTCCATAATAACTAATTGGCCATGACTGAGGAGGTGTACGAAACATACAGTAAACATAGAACAAGCCATTATATTGGTTCTAAAATTAAGTTTTGATAGAAACTGCCAAGCAGACAGACAGACAAGCACTCTCCAGGGACAGCACTCAGGTTTGCAGCTCATTTCTCACAACATCTGACACACTCGGGAGGTGAAAGCTTGGCTCAGCTAAAGTCTGTAAGAGTTTTCACTGCAGACTTCACCGGGGCCAGGATATCACCCCAGGGATACTGCACAGCACATCCTTCGAGTTTAAGGTAAGTGGCTGGCATGACACAGAAAAATTCAGCTAGGGCTGAGGAAGCATTTCTCGCTGCATGAGTTGACACAGTGCTGGTTATTTGCTTTCACTTTTGACATGCTGAAGGGAATGCCACTGAAATTGCAGCTCAATTAAGTAATGCGGCTTCCGCTGATTCTTTCATTACTGACTGGTTTCAGATATGAAAACAACTTACAGGACTGGAAATTGCATGTCACCTTACTCCTATGCTGAGAATCAAACCAGCATCTTTCACCGTACTGCTCCTTCTATGTACCGTCCATTACATTGGTAATACAGATCACAACAATGGTCCTTCACACCGTTGAAGTATTTAAACTAGAAGCAGTGGCCAATATCTGATGTTGTACTTAAAAACAAAAAAAAATAACCAACCAGCTCACTAAACACTTATCTTTGTAGAAAAGGAGTACTTGAGCTCAACTGCCAGAAATACCTCACCTTCTGAAGCATGAGGCTGGATTGCCTTTGCCATTACTCAATCAGCACATTTGCAAAGCCGCTCTCACCCCACAGCACAGAACCAGAAATTCAGTTGTGCCCACACTCAGTACTGAGCCCACTTGACCGCCTTACAGGCTGCAGGATCATCCTAACGTAATGGAGGCCCGGACAGAGCTCTCCCACACACAGGTAAGGCTGCAAATATGCCAAGTGGCTTTGCACAACACATGAAGTGAGGACACTACACCGCTGCTGCAGCAAGATACGTACCACTGCCTAACACCCCAGAGCCACGACAGCCACGCTCACAGCATTCCCAAGCCTCGACACCTTCTACCTCTGAGCTTTCCACATGCTCTCAGCTCCCCGCAGCCAAGGAACAAACATGACCACTCCTGCACCCATCTGCCGTTAAGAGTTTACTCTGTCACCAAGTGGTGCAATGATGGGGACTGTCAGGTTTTAGGTAGTAAATGCAGTCAAGCAGTCTCCACCTCCCTACAGTCAACTGAAGGATTTTGACAAGATCTGATTTCCAAAAAGAATTACCTTTTGGGAAGTGGTGTTGTTCTAAATTGTCAAAGAACGGCTCCTCAAGTACTAAACCACTTCAGAAAACTCTGGGCTGCTTTCACAGACTTCAGCAGTCTCAGTCCCGTTTGCGCCATCACCCTCCCACACCCCACAGCACTCAGGAGGTTTCGGATCATTTGGAAAGACTCTACTATTTGCTATATAGATACTCAGATCTCAAGCCAGCTTCTGAATAGTTCAGAGGGATTCTCATCTGCTGTTTGACAAAGGTCCGATGCTTTTATAAAAGTATTTAACTAAAATTATGCTACCATTTTTCAATTCAGTATTACCCCATGTGACTCCTAGTTCTAAACTCCAGTTTAGCTAACCACTTCAAACGGAAGAGTTCATTTATGTTTTGGATCCCAGTTAATCTGCCTGGCTGGAGCAAGGTAATTGTTTCTATAATCTGAAAGGAAAAAAACCCAAAACATTTGCTCTATCTGGTTGATTCTCAAATTACCATGATCGCTTCTCTGTCCGTATGACCCCCATCAGCACTCCAATAAATGAAAATAGAACCAAGTAACAGGAGATTTCCCCTGGAAAAAATTCCATAGAAACAAATATCCAGATACGTTTCAAACTATGCAGGCTAAATTTTCAGACATTGCTCTTGTAAGTAAATCACCCCAATTTAAGGGCTTATTGCTTTGACATTAAAAAAAAAAAAACCTAAATGTATATTGGACCAATGCAAAAAATATTTGAGAATGGGATAATACATCTATTCACACACTTGAGGAAATGACTAAATCATCTGAGGCTTGCTGGTCTTGAATTAAGATTATTTCCTCTATCATTATCCATCTTCTCTCCCTGACACACCCATAGCATACAAATACAAGGAATGCAAGATGCCAAAGGAAAAGCATAACACATTATCCTGCCCTGTTGAAGTCATCAACCTGTCTATCAACATTTTCAATTCACTGTAAAGCACCACAAGTCCCCAGTTCTAAACAAAAAAAAAAAAAAAAAAAAGAAAAAAAGAAAAAAAGAAAAAAACCACCATTAAGGCTATGTTCAGCAGTAGCTGGCCTTTGCAGCTACCTAACTCTGGCTCCACAGGTGTCTCAAACTCAGGAGAGAGCCACAAGCTCCCATTCAAGTCTTCAGTCACACCCATACTGCCATTCTGCTGATGCACTAGCCATTCAATGAAAAACCCTGGCTATTAAAAAAAATCTTTAAAAAGAAAAAAATAAAAATCTTTTATCAAGTAATGCTGAATGCATCCTGAACATTTCCTTGCAGCTTAACTACAATAACTGTAATGATGCAGGCCTGACAGCAGCCAACGTGATCTGCCAGCTGGACATCTCTCTTAGCTAAAAAGTTTACAGCCTTTCTGTCAAACAAAAGGGACAATCGGTAGGTGAAAAAATCAACTTCCAATCCACAATACCACAGATCTGAAGTTGTGAGCATCTGTATTGCACAATTACAGCACTCGACCCAAGTAACCATTTCCTCTGACAGCTTCTACTGAGGTTTCAAGAGCAGAGAAGCAATGTGGGTCACAAAATCATATTCAAATGCTGAGAGGAAGTTACCTAGCTGCATAACCCTGCCACCACGCCATCTTTTCTCTCAAGAGAAAGCCTTTTACAGTAAGGCAGTGAATCCCATGTTTAAATACATCCCTTCACCTTCTTTAAATTTATTACATTTTAATTAAAGTCATAGAACTTCATGTAGATAAGTTGAAAACCTCAGGTTGGCAGCCAGAATATCTTATTTATAAGAATTCAGAGGTCTTGGATTCCCATATTTGGATTATGTTGCTTTAATTTATTTATTTTTCCAATTAAAAAGTTCTCACTGCTCATGCATTTTTTATTCCCTAATGCTCTGTTCTATCAGGAGAAACATAAAAGAAGCAGACAACATGTTTTTTCAGTTGGAGACTACTTCCTAGCCTGCTCCAGTTTTATAATCTATTCTCTTATGCTCTTACCAACCCCCTCCATCAAACAGCTAAGAGTACCCATCAAAACCACAGGCTGTATTCATAGTAAAAGGCACTCCAGCACCTATTTTCACTGTAAAGCATTAATTTTTGCAGCGAAGTGCCTTTCTCCCTTTTACGCCTGCAGACAGAGTTCAAGTAAAGGCATACTGATGCTGTCTGAACAGATGAGTACCTCTGCAGCAATATGGTTAATGAGAAATAAAACTATACAAATATAAAGCGAGCAGCCTTCGAGCTTACCTCCCCAAACTAATTAGACACACTGAGAACAATTTGGCATTTACATTTCTTAAATAAATTGTCAACAAATACATTTTGATACAGTACCTACCACCTCTTAAACTGTTAGCTCTGTGCCATTCCCTCACTCTTCTCTTAACTCGGTAACATTTCTCTGTGTTGTCACTGTTGTGGAGGGCAAACACTGCAGCAGACAGTCAGGTACCACAGGCAACATTACAGACTCTACAGCTGAAACCAATTCCTGGTGAAGAGAAGACAAACGCCAGCCCTTGTAGGACTACAACGGTCTCCTGGGGTTGCAAATCTCCTGACAATGCAAGAATGAACAGCAGGATCCTTTACCTTTGCTCCCCTGAGAGGCCAAATCTGGGAAGGTGCATGGCAGAGTTTATTTCATTCTATATTAACCCTTTAATGCCTATTTCATTATATATTGACTCTTTAGTGCCATAGGTTATTTGAGGGCCCTCTGACAATGACACAGTTGCTCTAGCTCAACCTAAAGCTTACCAGAAAGCCCCTGACAACGCCCATTTCCCCAGGGTAGGGGAGCACAGATCCTACGCATACCAATATTTTGAAACAAGATTTGTTCGCCACAAGTGGACTCAGCATTGGAGATGCAAGGAAATAAACAGCAGCATACTTAATTTCCATGTTACTTCCAGCAGTTTTTTCTTGTGCATCAGTTGTACATTCATAATTAATATAGCCTTTTCATTTTTCTAAGCTTTCTGAACCTTACTAGAATGTTAAAAGCATGTTAGCAAGTACACCCGCTGCTTATTATGCTGGTTGTCCGAGATGTATCCCTGGGTAGAGGTTACTGCCCAGGCCTAGCACGAAGGCTCCCTAAGTCAGTGAGAAGAGTCCAGAGACATTCAACAGTTTTTTTAGCCTGGACTCTGATGTACCTTCCTGTGCCAGCAGCTCCAAGCTCTAACATCAAACTCAGCTGCAATTCTTACCCCTTGTTCTTGAAGGAGCACCAAAATGAGCAAGCAAGATGCAGCAGGAGCCGATTTCAAAAGGACGCATACTTGAGCAAATGTACCTCCTCTGATACGTATGCCTCCCCCACCATATTATATCTCATTAGAACAGATGCAATTACACTGTTTTAAAGATGACTCTTAAAAGCACTAAAGGCTTTTACTAGTTCTCAAGTACTTTTCCCTAACCTATCCAGGTCTGAAAAACAAAGTCAAATTTGAATTGAATCCAAAAGACAATCAAGTACCAAATGTCAAAGCAATTTTACGAATCAGAGTACTATGGGTGATAAGGCTGGGAAGAAGAAAAGTACATCCGACTATCTGTTTACAAATTAAAAAGTTTCATCTCCAATGCTTTCTGATCTACTGCAATTTTTGGAGGCCAGAGACTAGCTTTGGGTATCAATGCAAATCCCATAGCAAAATTATGTTGTGGCTGGGTATTTTCCCAATGCAAACACTTTCAATACGCTCTCAAGATTAACTTTAATAACACTGCATTCACAAATTACTCGAAATAGCCTTCCAAATGTATAACATATTCCCATAGCCCTAAATAAAAAGATTAATGCATTTATACAAATTCATGCATAACTGTAAGGAAGCAATGTGGCAACCCCCTTAAAGAAATCCAGTAGGAATCCAAGAGATTAATTTTGTTGGTCTTTTTTTTTTTTTCTTTTTGCTTTGTTTTCATTTTTTACAGGGGAAGGAACAGTAAGTAAAAAGCACAGAACTTGATAGGTACATTTCAAGGTAAATTCTTGTTCTGATGACACCAAATCTCTGCAGCAGGTGACTCTATTGACTGCAGTTGTATTCTCTTTCCCTACGACTGACTTGTTCACTTAAGTCTGCAGAAGTCTCAGAACTCTGCTGAGAGCTGATGACAACACGCTAGCCCAAAATGGTGACACTTACGTGTAAAACCTACAGCTTTTAACACTGGATTCTGTGCATATTTTCAGCTGCAGCTCTCCTAACACTACCATGAGGAAGGCTTAGGATTTTCTGTAGTGCTCAGAAGTACCCCTCATTGGCTTGTTCTTCCTTTTCACATCTTTTGATGTTTATTGTAGTGTCATCAGGAAATGCTAGTGTAAAGGTGAACAAGGAAATGTTGGGTCCTCTTCCGAGTGCAAAGATGTAGGGGGTTAAGATATAATAAAGGAACTATGACACCAACATTCACAAAATTCTCTAATAAAGTGAACAGAGGTGCTACAGCAGAGTCAGGAACTTAAAGACTTCCTCCCCCCGCCATTTAAACTTCTACTATGATCTGCCCTCAAGTCATGCTTTCAAAACTATTCCCCTTACTTTTCCACAGGATTTATCATGAACTACCACAAATTCACAGCCAAACAGAGGCATTTAGGTATGGATTTATGCTAGGAGCAGCCTTGAGATGTGCCACCTTAAGGGAAACTCTTAGATCAGCCCTGTTTAGGGCTATCTGACAGTCAACCGTACACGTTTATCACCTCACATGACAGCACGGCTCAGCCTGTAATTGTATTTATCTATTGCTGCCTGTTGCTATAAAGAAAATCAGGTCACAACCATGACTCTGTGCAGCTCTCTTGTGCCTGGACAGACATCTCCACCAGGCAGGCTTTTTGTGTTGTCTTCCTTTCACATTGCGAGCAAGGCGACAGCCAGAAAAACTATCTGCTAAAAAGGGTCTTCATAAAACACATTTGCTGTTCATAGAAAAAATAAATAAATCATAGGATAAAATGAAGAATCTATCCCAAAAACCGAGTATGTCAATAAACAAACAAAACAGTATACTGTTGTAAGCAAAGAAATAATATAACAGAAATAAATAATGGTACAGTACATCAGATGACTGAAATGAAGATGATCTTTACAAATTGTAGATTTCATGCCTCAATGAAATTAAAATTGCTCTAAGCATTTAATTGCTTGTAAGGTCCAAATAAAAGGATTCAATAAGCAACCTTTCTTCAGTTAATGCAGTTGCAGAAAATACTTGTAGCTTCCTTCTCAAAATAGTATCTCATAATTACTTTGGTCAAAACTAAAGCTTTTTTAAATGTTCCCATACCACATACTCCCATAATAATCACATAACTTTATTCTGCCTGCCTGAACAAAACAAAGACTTTAGAAAGAAATATCTGCCACCATCACCCTAGCGATTTAAGTGCCACAATTCCAAAATCCATATGCTGCTCTTCCAACTGAAGGTGAAGGATATTTTTAAATTCATTTCAGTGCAAGACAACACAAAAGTAGTGGATCATTTTCCTTATTCCTAAAGACTATTTTGAAGGTCCCAATTTCAAGTTTCCTGAGTTTCCTTATCAACCACTAAGTTAGTAAAAGCCAAAGTCTTCAATACATTGTGAAATCAAGTCCCAAGGGAAGAGAGTTTCTAAGGAAGAGAGATTCTAGCTTTGCTTCTTTTATTCCTTGAAATCCTGACAATCTGCCATCTTGCAGTCTTCACAACTTTTAAAGTAAAAGAAGGGCCATGACAGACAGAATACCCTTCAGAAAATAAAAAGCACCAGTTCTAGACATGCAAAAAGAAGCTTCCAGGTTTCTCAGAAGTTTCCAAGTGGGGAAGCAGGTAGAAAAATCATTAAAAAGTGCATTGCTTGATTATGTAAAATAAAATTAAAATGCCTCTGACACGTCTATCTATTCTTCAAGTTTTCAGGTATGCTGACTGAAGCAGTTCACAACAGAACAGACTGCACACCAATCTATCACACTTAAATGCAATCACAGTCAAACATAACATCAGCTAGTGCCTAAACTACAGAGATGCATTTAATACTCCCCAGTCAGCAATCAACCTTTTCCACATTTGTTCATAATCACAATAAATCGTTTCATTTTAATGCTTTGTTTTCCTTTTTTTTTTTATCCCATGGCAGTTTACCGTGCTTCTTAAATTAGATATTTAAAAAACAAATTTCTCCTTTTCCAATTTTATTCCTGTGCATAAGTAGAGAGCAATTTTTCAAGAAATATAAATTACTGAACATATTTTCTTACCTGTTGCAGTCCACGTGGAGCAGAAGGTGGGATGCACTAAGTGACACAGCAATCTTGTGCCACTGCCCATCTGCCAGACGGTACGGGAACACTTCTGTTCTTGACTTCCCATTAAACCTGTAGTGGTATCTAATCTCATCCCGTAGGCCACTGCTCTCCAGTTCAAAATAGCTGTATTGAAAACATGAAAAAGAATCAGTTCCATGTTTTGGTTTATGCAGTGCTCCTGTCATTTTCTTAATTCATAGACTTCTTTAAGCAAACAGCACACGGAAGGTCACAATCTAAAGAGGTTACTCAGCATGGATTAGCTACTGGTTCAGTTTTTTAAAAGAGGCAGCGAGACGGGACTATACATCCAGTGTATTACAAAAATAGCAATAGCATTTATGCAAAAACAGCTCACATTCAAAACACCATTTGATAGTCCTGGAAACTGAGGTCCTCTTTTTAGCCATAGAACAGGTTAAACTACAAGAAAATTAGCCTTATTCTGTTCACCAAGATGTTTTGTATGAACATAGGATTTGTAGGAAATGTAAAAATAAAGAACTGTACATATCATTACCAACAAACAAACAAAAAGCCATTAAGGTAAGAAAGCGCCAGGTAATCATGAAATTTGTATATACTATTTGCAAATCCACTTTTTTAAAAAAAATGTTTACTTTTAGGACTCCCCTACTTGCAATTGTGCTTAACTTCTCCTCTGACTTTTATTGCTACAGCTGTAATTGTTGAGCTTTACAAGGGAACCAAACCTCCTGGCTGGATTAGGTGCCTCAACACCTGGCATGCACAATCAAAACCTCCAGCCAGTTGTCACCAGTCATAGGAAAGCTGACAAAGTACAGCTATTGACTGGCTTCATGCCAGCGGGAGGAGCCAATTCTTCCTCTAGGGCCAATTTAGCCCTTGCAGGTGGTAGCACATTGACAGTGTAAATAGCAAAGCCGCCTCTTGAACCTCAGATCCCACAGAATACTTACAGCATATCAAATCAAGGCACTCTTTTTCCTGCTAAAATGAAGCTCTGGATTAGAAAGGAGGGGATACAGACCTCTTTTTATAGTAGCAATAGCTCTACAGCTAAGTGCAGGTGTTAGGTTGTCCAGCTTGTCCCTACCCATGTCTACATCCACAGCATCATGTTTTTCCCTGCCAGACAATGCCAATTTAATGTGGCAGTTGAAAGACGGGTGCTAGTTTGGGGTAAAAAAATAAAATAATAATTACAGTAATAAAATCCACTTCAAAAAAATAAATGCAACACAAAAAACTAAGTATCCAAGTATCCTGGTGCCAATTTTCATTGTCACACAAGCCTTTTTACACTGCTTGGCTGTACAAAGACTGTAATAGCCAGTGTGCACAAGTGTTACATGAGGTGTGTGCACTTCATCAGGAATACCTCTTACCAATGAAATGGAGGCTTTTTAGAAAATGAAAACGGAAAAACGGAGTTCTTTGGGAGAAACTTATCGAGATAAAACGCTAGCTGGGAATCTGTTCAAAAGATCGCAACAGACCGGGAACACCAAGACAATAAATCGTGACCAAAACAGAAACTCAAACCCTCCTTCATCCTTCCAACGCTTTGCCATCACATTTTTCGTGCAACACATGAGCATTATCAGGTCACCTGAATCAAAGACTCAAGTGTCAAAGTAAAAATAGCCACAGGCAGATAAAGGCAAAACCAAACCAGAATGAAAACACAGCAGGCATACGTACAAATAAAATACATGCAGTACAGAGTGGAAAAAATAAGGAAGGCCGGTGTTGTGAAGGAACTGGCCTGCTTCATGCACATAAGGCACAAGGAGGGCAGAGAAACAGGAGTTTTCTAAACTGGAGAGCAGAACATTGATTAATGACTACCACTGCCACCCACCTGTTAAAATACCTAAATTACGTTCATAAGAAATCTGGAGAGGATTTTTTTATTATTTTATTTTGATGCTTAGTAAGAGCACAGTCAATATACAGAACATACTGCTGCTGGCATTTGCAAGCCAGGAAAGCACAAGGACAAGTATTGTCAGTCATACTTACAAAGCTAAATGTTTCATAATTGCCATCTGCTGTCAAAGCACAAAAGAAAGTCATTAAAGAGACTTTCTTTCTCTCTTGTTCAGATAAACAGCAGTGAGGCAAAAAACTTCAAAAAAATGAGGGAGAGCTACATAACATTCTAGTATCTCTCTCACACCCACAGGATTTGCATAAATAAACAAATAAATAAATATTTGCATGGTTGATCATAGAAGTTTAAGAGCCTGAGAGCAAGACAAGCTCCTGTAGCAGGATCACACTGCTTCCTGCGGTCATCCTTCATAACCTCTTACAGCCACCGAGCTAATCACTTGCTACACAATGTTTCATTTGTTAATAAAAAGGCAACAGTCCAGCCCTGGAAAGGTCAGTCGGATACTGTACTTAATCGCATCTCTGCTCTCTTTCTTGAACAGTGTAGGGAATTGCAAAGCCACCTAGTTTCTCATCTGACAAGCTTTAGCGTCAATAGTTACTCCAGGTCTAAAATCAGCCTGTTGCTTACGCAGAGTTTGTTGTCTATCTCCTGACTAATTTATCTAGCACAGAAGTGACCAGTTAAAATTTACTGTATAAGTACTAACATTTTTATATACATACACCTAACGCGCTGCTAAGTGCCACAGGACTGTATAAAACACCATGGTTTATCTCTTCAGTGACAGGAAAAGGAGGATGACAGCAGACAAATTCTGCACCTATTTTTCACCACCCTTCAACAAGTGCAAATCAGAAGCAGTTACACTCAAACATCAGTAAACAACCGTCAACAAAATCCCAACAGCAGAAACTGGCTGGATTAGCCCAATGTGCATCTATCTCAAGTACGTAAAAAACGCAAGGCAGTGTAAACCAATGCTCTTGCGCTTTTATTTCTTGTGGGTTTGGTTTTTTGGTTTTTTTTTTTGAAGATGCACAAATTCAAATCGAGATCTTGACCACACACACACTTCACCATGTTCACAGTTCAGGAGGCGTAGTTGTATTTTCTCTACCAGAACATAATTCATGTGCGAATAGCTTTCTCAATAGCAAACATCATCTTTTCTTTCCTCCTCCCACCAGACTCTGGAGGAAAGCCTCTTCAAAAGCAATGACTTGAAGGCCATTCACTCCTGGAAATAAATGCACCTGCTCTGTCTTCAAGTTCCAATCTGCAAATTGTGAAATGGAACACACATGAGTGGAAAAACATAAGCTTAGGCAAAAAAATCATCAACCTGTGAGAAAATAATTAGTAAAGCCAGAGAAATAAATGGATTTTTTTTTTTTAGTATCTATCTAATCTTTGTCTTGAAATGTCATTGCGCAAGTTTTCATCTACTATAAACTAACAGGTAAACGATGCGGGGGAAATGAACAGAAGCTGCCATACAAGAGGCAAGAAAATGAACTGTATCTCTAAGAGGTGTTTCGTTGGTACTTCCCAATATTTTGAGAGGAAGAAGAAAACATAGGAACAGTACAAGTCAGGGCTTCTGAAAGGACACCAGCATCTCAGACCACCTGAATAAATGCACCATGAGCAGGCAAACGTGAACGTTCAGTGTTGCCATGAGATCCATATGAAAGGCCCAAGGGAGATTCTCAAGTACTATAACTCCTTCTGCTTCTGCACCACATCTGCATGAAGCCTGTGTGTCAACTTGCCGCTACAGTTAGCCCCCTGCTACCCTCCTCGAGACCTTTTCCAAGGGAGATGCGAGATGGTAATCTACTTCTCAACTTGTTAGCACCGAGTCATGGTTTATTGCTTTATTTGTTATTTCTCGATGAGGATTTTTTTATATATATATTTTTTAAACAGAAGTGATCAAAAGTAACATGTGTTTTGACAGATTAAATTCTCATTAAGAAAGCTCGCTCTTTATGGAACAGCAATACAATATGACCTTGGCTGAATTTTTCCCGCTACTAGTATTTCCATATTTACTAAGCATGTAAGCTACTGCTGTTTTCTTTTATACATTATAGAATTCAAATGCTTTTTATAGGTCTGCCTAGAGTCTGTCAACAAATCCCAATGTGTAAGAGAAAAACACGTTGCTAAATTCAGATTGATTTTATGCACATCAAAAAAGTTGGGATATTTTAAGATATTGCAATGTGCTTTACAGAAGGACAGTATTATGCCACAACCGACTCAAGATGCTTTACAATTCCTTCTGACAACTTTTGCAACCCCTAGGTACCTCACACATGAAAATTCTTATGAGAGGATAAAGCCTGATTCAGTGATGGCTAATGTTTTTGGTTTTTTTTTCTTTTTCTCCTTGTTTTAATCACAACCATAGTGAATATTTACCTGTGCATTTGATAGCTCATTTCACTTCCAGATCAAGAGAAAAAGGTGTCTAAAAGTATGCTGTAAGTTGGAAACAGCTGCCAAGGATGCAATAACCAAAAAATTAAGTAAGCAGTAAGACAGCTGAAGCAGAAAAAGCAACGTATTTCTATAAGGTGAGTTGGCTTAATTCACCACCTGCATTAAAGAAACATATTCACCTATTCATTATATCTACCACAGCAGTGATCTTAACCTGTGACAAACAACATCAGGTTCCATTCAAAGATTTTACCGCTGTCAGATTGTGGAAGTGGCAAAAGGAGGGAGGGCTCACAGACCCCAAGAAGAGCTCTGGCATATATGTCCCTCTGAATCTCCTTAGAGCATCCAGCACTTTTTGTTCTTATCTTTACGATGCTAACACCCACCACGAGACACTAAAATATCCCACAATGAAGAAAGGCCACCATCTGGTAAGCACAATACTGATTAAATGCTCTGATAAGAGCTCCAAGAGCTAAAGCAAAACTACTTTTTTGCACTCAATTCTGGAAATCTTCTATCACTTTCAAACATAAATAAAGCAGAGTTATCATTCTGACTTGACAACTTCCGTCATCCCTGATCAAGTGCCAAATGAAGCCCCACAGCCTCTTTTAAGGAGCAGCACCAGCACTTACAGCAGATGCTCTTAGAGCTACTGAACAGATGTCCCAGGGCAAGGCAGCAGGCACAGATGGCATCCCTGCAAATATGTACAAATTTGGGGTTGCCATCTAGTCAAAACACTCGTGCATCTGCTTAACGTTGTGGGGGAGAAGGTCACAAAACCACAGGAGTTCAAGGATGGAAACACCATTCACCTTGCAAATGCTGCAGCAACACTATGATGTCAGGTCCTCAACTGCTAGAAAAAAGAAAAAATCACTGCCACAATAAGAATCAGGCTGTTACTGAACAGAAGCTTCTGGAAAGTTCTGCCAGTCTGGTCAAGGCACAATTTCTTATATTTTTTTTATACCAAAGCAATTTCAAGGAAAGTTTGGAGACCAGCCCCTTTGCTGTCATCAGCTAGAAGTTTGGGAAGCTTCTGCACAAATTTTCCTATTTGGACATGTGCACGTAGCTTTTTTGTTCCACAACAGCATTGCACCAAGCAGAATATCAGGACATTTAGTGATGTTAAATCATCTAAATGGCTTTAGGCAAGACTGTGCTTTAGCATCTTTACAGAGACAATTCTTGATGTATTCAGAGACAAACAGCCAAGGAATCCGCATCCATTACCATGCAGATTTGAGGAATTCCAATCGACAGAGATTCTGTGATGAACCACAGATCATTTCACTTTTGGCCTTTCACTGTTCCTTACCACTGGTTGTGCCTGTGTGCACAGTGGTACACAAAGCACACTGTTATTGTGGTTGTGCTGCCAAGTGGCTCAGCCTGGACAGCAACATAAAAGAAACTGAGATCTTGCTTTCCACTGGGGAGTGTTAGAACAAGTCAGGCCAAGAGCATGCACTGGGTACACTACACCGCAGATAAGCCAGCAGGCGTATGCCCAAGACCATCACCACTGTCAATGAAACCATACGGAGCAAAAGCAGCGCCTCTGAAACAAGAGAGGCATCTGACTTCAAATAAAGGTAAACATTCACCTTGCAGTTGTCACCGTGGTTCTGTATGGATGCAAAACTAGAACAAGTTACAGCTGTCAAGGTAAATATTTCAGTCGCTTCCACAGGCACTGCTCTTGTACCCTAGTTACTATAAAGTGACAGGTTAAGATCCCAAGCTCTGCAGCATTCAGCATTGTCAGACACTGGATTTTGAAGAAATGCTCTCATACTCTCAAAGTACAGATCTAGTCCTCCACTACATATGCATACTTACAACTAGCTACTTGTTACATCTAGTTTAAATATGGACAGATTGAGAGGCTGCACAGCAAAACCACACATGGCAAATCTTCATTTATGTGGCATTAAAGGCTTACTACTGTGGCAGAGATTACGTACCGATATCATCAAAGCTTATGAGCAAAATCAGCCTGCTATCAGGTAGCACAAAAGGTGTCCTGAGTAGAAGGAGGATCATCCATGACAATTAAGATATCTTGCTGAAAAATCAGATTAACCTTCCACAAAAGAAAATGCAAAAGCTGAATTCTATATGTTGCACAAAGATTCTATCATCACCTCCTGCATTCCAAAAGTATTCCTCCTATACAAGCAAATCCAAAATAAGCCAAAACTTAATACTAAGTTCTTCCAAATCTTTCAAGTAAAAGCCTGGAAGTTCAACTTCACTGTGCTGTTGGCTATCAAAACAGGCTTCTTTCCAACATTTGTATCCTTTCATTTCAAACAAAAGAAACAAAATCCAGTGACTTAAACAACTGTATTTTTCCATTCAGACCAGTCTGAGGACAATGGGAATCACATTGTATCAGCCTAGCTTGAAACTTTTAGCAACAAAAACCCCCACGCCGACATTTTCTATAATAAACATTTTCTCTTTTGTTCTACATGTCTTCTCCATGGCAGCTGGGCACGCAAGCTGCAAGGCATTAAGCATTTATGATGCTCAAAATATGCATTTGTGTACCTGCAACTAGGCAAAGGTCATCCAAATACAAATTTACTTTCTTCTTTGATCATATAAAGACAAAAAAGTAACCCCAACTTCTGCCTGCCAGCTAAAAGACAGCCTGAGTCAGAGCTGGTACAAAGCAGCTACTCATTTTCATGGCATGTGTTGTAAGGATTGACCTTAAGCATTTTTGTTTCCATTTCAGATGTCTAAAAATCTATCTTCACTTTGGCTGCTACCTGCCTACTATCTGCAAAAGACCTGGTCTCTCCCCTATTCATAGTAAACCAAGCTAAAACCTAAAAATAGTACTGCATCTTAGCAGACTTCAGAGCTGGCACGGTCAGCAAGACAGAAAAGAGTCTATCATTTGAAGCAAGGTGAAGCCATGACTACTTAGCTGCTACCTCTCAAAAAAAAAAAAAAAAAAAAAAAAACAACAAACCCATGCCAACAAAAAAAACCCCAACTTATATATATGTGTATGTCCTCATAAACATATAGACACAAACACCTACAAGAACCAAGATCTCTCTACTAGAGGTAAGGTATCTGCAAAAAGCAGCCAAGTAACGGGAGAAATTTGATCCTCATGAAAAGCAGCGGTTGGTCTCGCAGCCAGGAACGCAGTCTGCAAGAGATGGCCTCACTCTCCTGCCTGCTTATTCCTACCTCATCTTTTGCATCAGATTGAGCTGTTCAGTTGCAATGAGGCATCTCAACCCACTTAACTAGTCTGACAGAAGTAACCTGACGGAATAAAATAATAATTTCTTTATATATCACCACTCCAAAACCAAGTCACCTTGTACTCACACTATCACTGTAACTCTAGCAAGGAATGCAATCCCCCATTACATTTGGGAGTAGTCCCTGAAGGGCTCATCATCCACAACCCTTGACCAAAAGTTAGTTTCCCCAGCACACCGGTGGACCTTTTGCAGTCCACAAAGCGTTCGTATCTGAGGACTTTCTGGATGGGGGCTGTTGATTTTCTAAGGCTAACATGGGACTCTGAATTGGCACACTAGCTCAGGGATTGTTGCGGGTATGGAGAAGCCTGGAGCTGCAAGTGTGACCAGAGCGCCCGCAGCAAAGCTGTAACCAAAGGAGAGCATAGTCCCGGTCCCTCATGCTCATCACTGCAGCAAGCACTCAGCTCAGGGGATCCCCAAACCCATAATCTCTAAATACCAGATTTTAATAAAACAAAAGATGATCAACTTTTACACTAATGAGGTCTGCCACCTGAGTCAAACTACAATATCTGAAAACCAATTACCCTGATGACTGTGTCCTTACAATAAAGGTTCTTCCCTCTTATCTGGCTCTCAAATTCAGCAGCTTTTCAGTGATTTCTTATGACAAATTCCACAAATTTCTGCCAGATTCCCAGCAAAAAAAAAAAAAAAAAAAATTTTTTTCCTTTCCACTCTCTCAAGGCCCAGCCACATGTCTGCTCCCTGCTGCTCCCTGGATGCCCTCAGCCTCCTTCTTCCCTCCCTACTGGCACCCGAGCCCTGGCAGCTTTATGCAGCTGGCAGTCATTAGCGCAGGCACTGTCACCCTCCTCTCCCTTTCAGAAGGCAGCACCTAGAGCAAGGAAAGCAGACAGGCATCGTTACTAACCGGCAAATAAAAAAATAAAAACCAGACACATCACCCAGCCTAATGTCCAACCAAGCAAATGACCATCTGTGACTAAAATGTCGCAAACATCTAAGGATCTTATTAACTAGGAGAGTTACATTCTTGATGTAACTAATGCGAGGAATAGTACGAGTACAAGCCCAAGTTCAGCAGACGCATTTTTCAGAAAGTTGCCTTCAGTGTGAGTTTGAGACATTTTGGCGCTTTGCCTATATCAGAGGGGCATAAACCAAGCAAACAGAATAACTCAGCAGGTTGGAGAAGACTCCTGGGAGACCCCACATCCCTCTCTTGGCTGACCACAACATTTCTGCACTGTCCAAATCCAGTTTTCAAGAGTTGCAAACTGTCAGCCATTCTGCTCCAATTGCCAACAAGGTCCAATCAATGTGTTTCAACAGCTGTTTATCGGCAGCATGTTAATGTTTCTGAGAAACAGCAATTGTCAGCCTAGTGTACATAAAACACCTGCTCTCAGCAGGGAGCCACAAGATGGAAAGTAGCTCCTCAAGCAGTAACTCCTCTTTCACAACACTTAAATCAGTGGAAGATGTATAGAATATAACAATTCTGCCTCAGTTTCCTCTTTGGCGTACCCTAAGCACAGAATCAGGTAGGCCCAATTCTATTTCCATTTGCATCTCTAAAGACCCTTTGGGGGGAAAATAAATACATAAATAAAATTCTGGAAGAAACAAAGCTCACCTGCTTGTTCCACTACGACCAAAGAAAAAAATAAATTAGATGCCTCACATTTCACATCACCTCATGCAGAGGGACTGAAGTAAGGGGATCTTTATATTCTCTGCAGAGCTTTTCAGTTTAGCAATTCTACATATAAATATTAATGAAGATGTGACCTTTACCCTAAAAGAAAAAAGTTAATGGATACATTTGCAGAGTTTTTCCTTCCCTTTTTGAATACTGGGCATCTCAGAATCTAATATGCATATACACATCTTGCAGAGAATAATCTGGAGCATAGCATGGAGTAAATCCAATCTTTCAGGTTTACAACTAGGGTCAGAAGTCACTTGCATAGGTTTCTTTTCATTAATTAGGTTTCAGTGTTTAATTTAATTAGCTCATTACCCTTTTGTGGTTTTAATCAAACATATTATGGCCTGGTAGCCTTCCAACTGTTATTGTGAACATGCAGCTTCTCTCTGCTCCTCAACAGTCTCAGAAGTTGTTCATGGTGTCACTGGGGGGAAAAAAATTCAACTATGTACCATGTTGAATGGCACGTTGTCCCACGTCACCTAGTCCCATGCCTGATTCCCCTCCCCACCCAAAACTGACTTGCTAGGAATAAAACCTTTCACTATGAGCCTAAGGCATTTATCGGAATCCCCCTGAACACCAATACAGTTTGCTGTTACATAGTGAAGGGCCAAATTTGCCACTCAAAAAATCCATTTCACCATAGCAGTAGAATTAGCTTCCAAGTTTCCAAACACCTGGAATGGCAAATATTTTCTGAAGCTCAGGTCCTAGACATGGGTTTTAGTGTTCCCTGTAAGAAAATCTTAGAAATAATAATCTTATGACTAGCTCCCTAGCTCTGTCATGGTGGGATCCCCCATTTTGAAACACTCTTCAGAAAGAATGGCAACACATGGATAGAAAGTTAGTACTACTAAACATGAAGGAAACAAAGGAGACATTGGAATCACACCAAATAGTAGGGAGGAATAAGCAGCTTGGCATTTTACAAAACTTTGGGAAGGCAAGGGGGGGCGGGTGAAACAACATACAAGGCTCAGGGACCTTCAAAAATGCACATAATGAGACCCTGAGGAGGTCAATAATGGTATGATCCTATTTCTTACAGGTAGTTCCTGGGCGATGGCTCCTCTGCTTACTAGTTTAATTTTACATATTCTGCATTACAAAGCCCAATTTCTCTGCTTTCCACAAAAATAAACCAATGGTTAAGAACATCATCTTTGGAGGGCAGCTTGTTACAGAGCAAGTAAATACCCAACAGGCTACTTTCAAGAATCAAAGGGTATTTTGCCTGTTGAAAGATTAGAAAACCTGATCCAGAATTATTACCTCCCACGTCACAACCAGATGACAGCTTGGCGGCCAGCGGCCAGTAATGTGTAACAACATATTGTAAAGATTTTATTTCCTCTTACTTCCTTTCAGGTAAGTACCAGAGTCCCAGGTCATGTGCACCTGTGCTACTTGTCTGATCTGAGGAGGTTCAGGTGTGTACATTAGCAGAAAAATAATTCTGGAGTCAATACTTGATACCCTAGACACATCATGCTTTAGACAGAAGTAGTGGTTCGGTGATGGCTACCTTCAAAGAAATCCCCAGTGATTAGAAGGTCATTATGGAAAGTTTGGGCAGTAATGATTTGAAAATGTTATAAGCTAGCCAGTGGGGTGATCACTCACCAAAAGAATGCTTGCTACTCTTTTCCAGGTGCCTTACCCATTGTTTCCAAGCGCCAACATTTTTAGAATGCATTTACAGTACACAAATGCTTTCCTTTCCCACTTGCTGTAATTCATTATTTTTATAGACAAAGTACAGGAAGAGTTTATGACTTTTTATTTTTTGAGGGGAGGAGGGGGGCACAATTTTCACATCTACAAGACAAGAAAATATTACAGCAGTCAGTTGCTTTTAAATTGTGCCCCAGAGTAGTCAGGTAATCAGTCAGCTCCAGTATTTCAAAAACTGTTAGGTCTTGGTACCTGAACATCCTTGACAGATTTCTCCAGATACTGATCTTGGCCAGCAGTGGGAAGCAACCATCAATATACCTCCGACCCAGCAAGTAAACAGCACAGAGGCAATGCTGACTCCACCTAATTTATGTTCTTGGGCTTTGGACCACACACGGCCAGAGCAGGTAAGGAGTAGACAGACAACTTCGGATGAAACTGTATTAAATCACTGTCAAAATAAGGATTCATTATGGGTGGGATTTTACATTTCTGGATAGCCTTTTCCAAGTGTTTTGGTGGTCTGAAGAGTCAAAGGTTGAGAGCAAAATGGCTCACAAAGATCTTCTAGAAAGAACTAGCTAGCATAATTCTCCAATAAAGAAAATAGTTTCCGCCTCCTGCATCCCCAAGTAACATGTTTGTCCATCCTGTAATACATTGTTATCTATAATTTATAAAAAAAAAGATTATGATCTTCAGATTTACCACTGCATTCCAGATA
Source organism: Gorsachius magnificus (assembly GCA_034008185.1). NCBI lineage: Eukaryota > Metazoa > Chordata > Aves > Pelecaniformes > Ardeidae > Gorsachius > Gorsachius magnificus. Next base: position 18,513,236 of record CM067086.1, read on the forward strand.
AATATGTACAGTCTGCACATACTATCAGACCATTCAATTACACTTAATCTGTGTTAATTAAGCTTTCAATTTTCCAAGCTATATTTTAATACATTTGGATCATGAAAACAAAGTCTTTATCATCATTAAGCTGATTCAACAAGATAAAATATTAACAAAGGTGCATTTATCATCATTGTAGTATAAATCCCGTCCATCCAATGATGATATAAATTAACAGCAAATCTCTTAACTGTTGCAAAATATCCATTTAGTATAACAAAACAGCATATCTGAACTACTGACTGCAAGAAAAGTTGTATTCATTTTATTTTATTACTTTTAGTTTCAGAGTTCCATGCTATTAACGTAAAATAAAATCCTGCTAAAACTTACTAGAGAAATGAAATTTAAACCAAGCATTCTATGTATTGCTACCTTATGGCCATCACCTCCACTACATAGATCATGCAAAACTCACTTTTGAAATAGTTATGCTGTTATGCTGGCATATGTAACTTAAAAAAAAAATATATATATATGTATGTGTGCACGTGTACGAATATATACACTGTTCTGTTGCTTGGAATAAAACCTATTTGTCAACTATTAAATCTGCGTGCAACATAAAAGACATCTCCCATCAAGATATGAACTCTTGCACCAACAGCTAACGCAGCTTCTTTTATTCAGGTGGTGTTGACCTCCTGCACATTCTGAAGTCTCAAACTTTTAACTTTGTCACTTTTGGTATGCTGATAATTTAAAATACATTATGTCCTTAATTACAGTATCTCCTATTTTGTGCGTAAGGGAAGAGTTCTTAGCTTTTCCATAGTCAAAAACTATACTGTTTAGGTGATAAATGTAGCCTTATATTTGTTCCCATAGGTCTTAATCATGCTGAAACAGTGATGTTTCTTATGATTCTTTTTGCATTGTCTATTTTTACAGACACAGGGAAGGTTGAAAAAAGCTTGGGGGGGAAAAAAAAAAAAAGAAAATGGATGTCACCAGAACATAACCATGATAATTATCAAAAGCTTGGTAGGAGCAACAATTTTAAAGGCCCTGTGTCAAAGGCCTGCACCCATTTCAGTTCACATGCTATGCTAAAGACTAGAGTGAGCCAAGCAGCTAGAGCAACATCCAAAAAATATCAAGCTGAAGGCTCTACTATTACATTGATCATAATGTAAGCAGGGTCCTCTTCAGTAGTGCCCCAAATCTTTGCTCTCAACTCCTCATCAACATTAAAAAAGTATTTTCTTCACTTGTCATCCACTTTATTCATTTCTGTCACCACAGACCTAAGAGTTTCAAAGCACTATCCTTATCAAGGTCCAAGTAGCAACTTAAGAAACCAGAGAAACAGTGACTCTGTTTTAAGTGATACACAACGCCTCCAGAAAAGAAGGTGCGCTGGTTTTGGCTGGAGTAGAGTTTATTTGCTTCGCAGTAGCTAATATGGGGCTATGGTTTGGATTCATGCTGTAAAAAGTGTTGATAAGGCAGGGATGCTGAGCAGGGCTGACAGAGTCAAGGCCTTTTCTGCTCCTCACCTCATCCCGCCAGTGAGGGGCTAGGGGGGCACAAGAAGCTGAGAGAGGGCACAGCCGGGTCAGTTGACCCCAACTGACCCCAGGGACATCCCATGCCATATGACATCATGCCATGCTCAGCATATAAAGCTGGGGGAAGAAGGAGGAAGGGGGGGAACACGTTGGGAGTGATGGCGTTTGTCTTCCCAAGTCACTGTTGCACGTGATGGAGCCCTGCTTTCCTGGAGCTGGCTGAACACCCGCCTGCCCATGGGAAGGAGGGAATTAATTCCTTTGCTTTGCTTGCATGCACAGCTTTTGCTTTACCTATCAAACTCTCTGTATCTCAAACCCACAGTTTCCTCACTTCTACCCTTCCCATTTTCCCCCCCATCCCACCAGGGCGGGGAGTGAGCGAGCAGCTGCGTGGGGCTGAGCTGCAGGCTGGGGTAAACCACAATGGAAGGGTAACTGCAGTAACCAGCTGACATTCAGAAGGTAACAGCAGTCATTAGCAGCCCTGGACATGCCTGTTCCAACTCTTAGATAGAACTACACAGACTGAAACCTACCTTGGTTAATACACAGAACTACAAAGGTTTAAGTGAGACTAACACCCAATCCTTCAACTATATATCTTTTTAAAAACAGGTATCTCTTAATTTGAAATACTAGAGAGAACCTCAGTGCCAAGAAGGACCTCAGCAGTACATTTTGTTCGATCAAGAGTACTCCTGCATAGCACATCTCTCTAGGAGCCTCGGTCTCTGCCCATCAAGATAGAGAAGTAGCTAAATTCAGAAGAGGCCATATCTAAAAATCCACATGCCTTGCATTATATAATCATCACTACCTGTCTTGTTTGACCTTGGATTTTGCTGAGTACACGAACGTGTCCCTATATGTGACAGTGTTCCTCTGTCAACGGCTCTTCCTCAATGTCCTTTTCCTCAAATTAAAAAAAAAATAAAATAAAAAACCCAACATGGCATGTTGATCCTGTTATCCATGACTTCCATGACTTAGAGAAGGCTACAGTGGACTGGAAAAGCTTGGAGGAATTAAAAAGCAGTGACTAAAGGAATGACAGAGCAAGAGAAGAAAAACAGGAAGAGCTGGAGGGAGGGATCCTCGTGTAATGTAAAACAATATTCTTATATATTGAGGCAATGGCCTGGAAAATGAAAGAAGGAATAAAGTAAAACAAGATACCAATACAAAAGTAGAGGTGACCGAAAAGTAAGATGACAGAATAAGGAAGTAGCAGTCTTCTCCTCTTAGCTATCCTTGTCTGGACATCTCTGCTGTTGCACTGGCAAAAGCCACCATTGACCATTTGGTCATAGTAAAGCTACTGCCTTCTCCTTCATATACTTTCTCAACAAAAGGGAAGAAATTGGGTTAACAGTTGTGTTTCACGTAAATACCAATAGGATTTTTTTTTTCCTAAAAGAAATGCTGCAGAATGACTGGTATTAGATTTGAAATGGGAGCAACCAAAGAACTTCCTATTACTCGTATTAAAACAGAAAGTCAGACTAGATACACAGGTCCTTCAAGGCCTAAATTATGAGAAAAAACATTCACAAGGTTACAAGCAGGAGACTATTTGACACAACGCACGTTTTGAAACATCAAAACATCATTGGAATTGTATTTCAGGCCATAATACAAGGTACACTTTTTTTTTAAATAAACGGATGTCTGTCCCTATAATAGTTAATGAAAAATACCTCTTTTTTCCTCCTATGCTGACGACAAAAAAAAAGGGAAAAAAAAGGATACACACATGAAATAAGAACATACTGTATTTATGCCAGGAATAAAACATGCACATCCCCATACAGAAGCTTAATTGCTGAATCTCAAAAAAGAAAACATATCATTTTAAAAAGTTATAAAATGCAGTGAAGCAGGAAACGTGCAAGTTCAACTCTTATGAAAAAGCAAACTCCAAAGTGCACGAGATAAACTAGTAAGGGAAATTGCATTACAAGGTTTGTAACTTCCAGAGTGCATTGCGTCAATATGACACCGGTTTTGATCTTTCCATTTAAGTTAAGTTATTTTACAGACCAGGATACATAAATAATGCATTCCTCCTGTAACAAAAGATAACTAGCAAAAAGCAGCAAATTGCAAACCATGAAGAAAGGCTTTAACTTACCTGTCAGCTTGTACATCTAACGTTTCAACACACTGTCAAAATGGACCACTGAGTGCTCAGTGGTCCTTTCATGTTGCTGCTGCTACAAGAGAAACAATTTCCTCTTACCTGTGCTCTAACTCTCGGATAGACAGTATGACTCCAGAAGTCGAAGCCTTCTGTTGCAGGGTGGCCAGAAACGTAAACTCGCTTTTATTCCGGAAGAGCTGAATTAACTTCTCACTCACATGGGGCGCTGCATGGATTTCTCTTTCTATATCTGAGAATTTTATTGGGGGGGGGGGGGCGGAAAGAGAGAAACAACAGTCCAGTAAAAATGCTAAGTCAGAAAGATGAAAGATTCAGATTACATTTTTCATTTTTCCATCAGAATTTTTCATTTTTGAGAGTCATCTGCCACACTCCATCACTGCATTTGTTCCATGAAAAAACCAAAATGCCATCTCTGACAGCATGCCCACTTGTCACTTTGACAAGTTCACAACTGGTCAGCTACTGATTTTCTGACAGAATTTTTAACGGGATGCTGAGCCATTTGTGTCTGCTGCGAGCAGATTAAGTTGCTGTAAATAAGGTGTGCTGCAGTCAGATAAATAGGCTTCTAAATTCTGAGAAATCTCAGGCACTGCCTCTCCCAGCACAATTCACCAAGCTCCAATTTCAGTTTTCACCACTGACTCCGTTACCACCTCTCCATCGTACATCAGAGGAAACCTGTCCTTGCACTGTGTAAGGCAGAGATGTATTATTCCTAATAATGCTATACGGCTGTGCCTCTGCCCAAGAAGTAAATATAAGACACGCTTGCAATCCACTATCATTTCAGGGATTTCTCAGTTTAAACAAGCAAAGCGTGACAGCTCATACAATATTTATTAAGCTACAGCCTGACCAGGCAAATCCAGAAATACTTCAGTTCCACTAATCCTGCTGATGTCCAAGCGGTGGCATGCCTTCTTATATTTGATCTTCTAAGATTCTAATGTGCCATCTCCCACCACATTCATTTTTATCTCATCCTTTTATCCACAATATATCATCACTGGGCAAGATGATTAATGACAAAAGGGAGAAATCACAGCATTTCACCTTCCCACCCCTTGCCATGTCTCTCACGCTGGGCCTTTGTCACACATTTGCAAGATCTGTGGCACTTGCGGTTCCTGGATGTCACAACCAATTAGAAGCCCGGTGAGCTTCCTTTCGAAAGGTTTACTTTGAAGCCAGAAATGCCGGCACAAATTCTCAGCTGGTAGAAAACCATATACTTCTACTGAATCCTGAGAATCTGGCCCAGCATGAATGCTGTAACACACAAAGGAGTGATGAGATTTACAATTCAGAATTTCACTGCGGGGGAAAAAAAAAAAAAACACAACACACATTGTGTCATTAAATGAGGCTTCGAAGACAGAAAGAAGAGAGACTGGCTTGAAAAAAAAAAACCTGAAACTCAGAAATGCAACTACTGAGGGAATGCCATGGACTGAAACCAAACTCCAAGGAAAAAGTATTCAAGCATGTTTTGTAATTGGTTGTCTCAATTTTTCCTGTACAGCTTAAAGCCCTTCCAATGAGCCTACACACTCAGAATCCATAACGCACTTGCACTCTGAAAAGCTCACTTCTGAAAGTTACTGCAAGTTAGACATCAAAAATCACTAGTCACCATTTAAAAATCTTTGCCAGAGGCTCAAATTAATTTGATAAATAAATATATTGCCTGCTTTACAGCAACAAACTATTTGTCTATCCAACGCCACTTTTATCATACCACAGGATAAAACATCAAAGAGCACAAATCACGTCCACTATCATCGGAAAGGGGAATGGGGGAAGAAACAGTCCAGCACAGAAGAACAGATTTTGTCCTTATCTACCAGATTTCACTACCTCTATCATTATCTTTGCCTATCTAGTTTCTTTAAAAAAAAAAAGCTGATGCAGAAGACACAAAACTATGTGTCCCATACACCAGTAAATTCTCCGGTGTCCAGTTTGCTGTCAATGCAGACAGGCAATCCACTGGTACTAAGTTCCAAGTAAGACTCGGAGATAAAATGTTCCAGAGCTGATAGTTGAGGATGATTACCCTTGTTTTAAAGGTTAAGAACCTTAGTATCTTACAAAATTTTTTTTTTTTCCAAAAGGGGGTCACAAACCAGAAATAAAACATGACTTATCAAAGCTTTCAAAAATTCTTTCATATGAAAGCATAGGCTGTGCTGCCAGAGGAACATATATGCTAAAATTTCAGTCAAGCTGTGCAAAGTCCAACATTTTCTCATTATAGGGGGACCCAGATATAAAGCCACATCCCACTACCTATCCACCAAACTCTATACAAAAATATAGGACTCCTTAGTCAGAACCATGAACGGATAACCAATGCACGGACTGCTTCAGTTAGAAACTTATTTCAAAATATTGTGCCATACTCTTACCACCTCTTCATAGTCACGAATGTACCAAAACCACATGCAATACCTGATATTCATTCTCTGTTGACTAAAATCAGTAAGATCCAAAGTTCTGAAATGCCAGAATCTTGGGTTCAAACTACCAGACAATGAACAGTATTTACAGACTGTTTTGCAACACTACTCTAGTATAATTCGTCCCAAGGAAGTTATATAACTAGGTTTTAAAAATCAACACACTTCTAAGTATGGTGCTATTTATTTGGAGTAGGTCTACTCAACACCAGTGCCAAGGAACAACCCCTACCCCTAGAAAACTGAAAAAACTACTTGCAGATACAAAAATGTCTACAGAAATGCTGTTCTTCATAACCTCAGTAACTATAACCAGGGGAGCTTCCCAGCAATTCCATGGTGAGATGGCAAATGCGACCCAATAGCCCGCGACTGGACTTGCAAGCCAAGGAACCCACCGAGGCTCGCGAGGATCCAGGGGGCACACGACCTGGCATTACAGAGATGATAAACCTGTCAGGGTGCTTAGCGCAGCCCTGGGCTCGCAACCTGGGGCCCGAAAGCTGGGAAGGAGCCGCATGAGGCCTTGCTGAGGGCATGGCCCAGCCAGTGTGGAATCAGCCCAGTTCCCATGCCCCATGGGACAACCCCCCAGCAGCTCGCCAGCAGTGCCCCTCCTGGTGCTGTGCGATCGCCGGGCATGTCATCTGTTTGTGTTTTGCTCAATTTCTGCAGAAAATACCACACAAATGAACTGGGAGTATGATACATTTAGAATAAGAGCTTTCTATTTTCAGGTTGATTTTCACACTTCAAAAAAAGAAAAATTGAGAATACATACACCCCCCTTACCACAGGTGCCTGAAAGGGAAAATACTTTTTATGCTCGCTATAAAAATAACTGTCTGCTCATAATGAAATGTCGTATTTCCTACATAATGTAGAACAATATAGGTTTATACAGTAATCTTCAGTGAAACATCACTTCATGCTTGAATGATAATGCAATCTCAGCAAAATAAATAAATAAACAAAGATACGACTTTCATATGCCCTTCAATGTGATTATATTTCCTTAATTTGAAATACTGACTGTCTGGAGGGGTTTTTTTAAACATACCAGAGTGTTTCTAAAATAAAACAAGCAAAAAAAAGCAAGCATGCACAGTTATTTGAAAGTACAACAGATAAAAATTATCTCAAAGCATCAAGTAAAGGCAACTTTCTACCTTCAACAAAACAGAGCAGCAGAAGACACATCTGTATCAAAGAGAGAGCATATCTGTTGCTTGATTTTAATTCCTTTTTTTTTTTTTAAGGCACAGGTCCAAGGAAGAAGTGCCAAACACCAAGCAATGGTGCAGTCTGCCAGGACAGCCATACCTGTTTAGCCCTTGCCATCCCACGTTTCCCTGCCCAAGATGGCTCTCTCCCGCTCCCGGGGTCACCTCCTTGCCTTATCCTGGCTGCTTTGTCCCGCATGAGCCCGTTCAGCCCCCAACCAGCACAGCCCTAACAAGCCAAAAGGAGCTACAAGAGGAACCAGCACCCAGGGCTACGCTTGGGCAGGGGCTCAGCAGCTGCGGCAGGGGTCTGGCCAGGCTCGCAGAGGAAGACCCCAGCACCCTGCTGAGCTGCAGCGAGCTCTTACACGCTCAGCCACCTTGATGAATCTTACCTGCAACTGCAATTACTCACAATACTCATTTTTCCAGCACCTTCAAAGTAAGTCTCACATTTTTATTTTAGTATGGGTTTGCTTTCATTTCTTAAGACCGGTCCAGATGAAAGATAATGCTGCACCGGGGCCAACGATGTCAGGGCAAGCTTTACCTTGCACGTCTGAAACTTACGGGTATTTCTGTACACACTAACCCTACATGACAAATGGAATTAAGAAGGCACAATAACTCAGGATTAGGATCAGTCCTTACAAACCCAATTTAGGCACTCAAGTCACGTGGATCCACTGCTCTATGCGTCACCAGCTCTGGCAACTAAAAATTAAAGCCTCAGGCTTTTGCCACTTGTAGACCAGAACACGATAGACCCAAATAAGAGAAAGGGAGACGTTGGCTTCAGCTCCGTTAGAAACAGTGTAAGAAAAGTATCACCACACAGAAGGAGACAAAATGAGTTAGAGAAATAAAAGGGCGGTACTAGGAAAGCAGGCAAAGTTCTTGCCAAACTTACTTTGATGGTAGTGTCAACAGTTCATCCTAGAAAGGGAAGTACATGACCCTTTGGGCTGGAATTTTAAGCAACGAAAAATGTGCCCAGTTCTTACAAGCTGAATCCCAATCCACCTGGGAAATCATTTTTCTTTAATAGATGCTTCCATCAGAGAAAAAAAACTAAAATTCAGTTCTAAATCAAGTCATGTTTTCTGAAGCAACAGACACACTTCACCATTCATGAGCCCATCTGAATACCTTTTCCTTTTACTTCCTTACTTTGGTAGGGAACACACTGCAGAACACATTGCTTTATTGGTACCTTCAATCATTTTAAAGCTATTTGTTTCAACAAGCTTTCAGGAGAATCTTTGCACTGTCACTCTGGACAAGCAAGTAGAAATTAACTCTCAACAAAAGAGAATCTGGATTTCAGCTACAGCAATTAAAGAATCGAATATTGCGGCATATTGGCTTTTACCTTGCTATGGGCAAAATCCAATAAACCTGAAATCTCTATTTAAAAAACAAACAAACAGTCCTCCTTTTTGTTTTTTAAATCAGCAGCTTTCCAAAAATGGAACCAAGAGTAGACTGAGGATCCAAAACTAGCAACTCTCAGTGTAGACAGTTTATAAAAGTTGCTCAGGATGAAAACACAACAGGTGTTTCATCAAAGCCTCTGAGCCCAAGCTGGATCCAGTACAGGCTTTCTCCACACTGGTCCCACAAATAATCTTTCAAAGAGTTAGTCAAAAAAAAAAAAAAAAAGCACCCCAACAACAACAACAACCCAAAACACTACTGGTGATAGATGCCCACTCGTTCCTGCTCCTCTAAAACCATTCCTCAGCCCAGACAAGTCACAAACAGATCCAAAATTTCACAGAAGGATGCCAACACCAACCATGGGGATGTTCTCCAGAAAGAAGGAGTTTCACTGCCAAGCAGGGAAATGCTTCAGGTAGTTGTCCCTCCCCGCCTAGCAAGGGCAAAATGTAGTTATCTGCAGATAGCACTGATTTTTTGGTTTAAGCCGTGGGGAGAAAATTCACACAAATTCCTCCTTGCATACAAACAAAAAAAAGACTTTGCAATATGCTCCTATCACAGGAATAGGCACAGAGCCTTGTACATGCCTCGGAGCACTTTGGGTGCTCAATTCTGCTATCAGCACTCAGGCTTGAGACAGCCCACGCTGCGTGGCAGGGACCCACCAGCCAAGTAGCAGCAGACCTGGACAGTACCTAAGCACAGACCCAAATTCATCCACCATGCCTGCCGCTCGCCTATGCTGCTTCCAAGCCAGGCTCAAGCACGGGGTTTAGCAAGCTGTGGGGTACTGCCAAGGGAAAATAAATGCAAGCTTACGTTAAGGTCCTGATCAGGCACCCCACTGCTCTCGGGGGGCCCCTGCACGGGCAGAGTGGGGACCACCACCGCCTGTCCTACCTGCTGGCGACCCAGAGAAAAGGATGAAAATGCCTTGCCCTTCCCTTTAAAACTACGATACCAGGGAGGATGAAAGACGACACAATGTTTTCTCAGGAGTACATCTCTGCTTCTAGGTATTCTCACCGGTATGAAAAGACATGGTAAATGCTTTTGCCTTGCTAGCTCCACTCGGAGTCCGTAATAAACAGTAGGAAATCACATTCAACAGCACAGCTTTCTAAATTATTATTCATTATAAATCACTTTTTACATGTTGCTTCAAACGCTGTTTCTCAAGAATAAGATCCGTCTGCAGTGAAATGCTTGGTGATTTTAATATGCAAACCTCCTACAGAGATGATGTCTCATTTTAATTATTGTTTCGGTTTAATGGGTTTTCATTAAATTAGAGGATGGAGCAATTACCAGGGTGAATAGCTAATGTTACAAAGGTAAGTTCCCATGACTATACAGCAAAAGCAGTTCTGCTAGAGAAGGTGGGAAAATAGTATAATTCAATGTAAACTCTCCTTTTGCATGATGCAAAGCTACCCTGGCAATAAAGGTTCATACATTGCTGTCATTTTGATGTACATGTTTGTAAACTAGTTTACAACTAGGTCTCTCCTAACAAAATTAATCTAGCATTTAAAATTATATATATAATTTCACTCCTTTCAGGAAGCTCTTGCAAACCCAATCCTAAAACTCCAGATACCAGAGACAGCAGAATTTTGAGTCACTAAAGAAATCAAACAGAGACTACTTATCAAATCACAGTCTCTCCCCAACCAATAATTTAGTTGATTTAGTGGTTTAATGTCAGACTCTGCACTTCTTGAAAATTGGCCCGACTTGAGCACTAGCTAGAATGACCACACTCGTGTTAATGAAGTAGTTGTCAGAGAGTCCAAGTCCTCTGTTTGCTTTATCAGCATTTCAAACTGAACCACGGAAATTGAGGGCTCTGGAACATAGCAGCAGGTACTACACAAGACTTGGAAATGAGTACACACCAAGAGAGAAGGCGGCCACCTACATTTCTCAAGCCCCAGTCAGCAAAAGGTCCCCTAGGTGACAGAGAAAGCAGAGCAGCAGCAGCAACCGTGGCAAAGCCTATGTTGAGAGACCACCCCTCTTGCGCTGCATATGGGTTTCAAAACTCCAGGGCCCATCCTTGTCCTTTCCACACAAGTGGACAGAATGAGCGAGGAAAGCGCTGGAGTCATCTCTCCAGCAGCAGAAGGATGAGCAGCAAGCCTGGGCACACATAGAGCGTACCGACTGATGCCATCTTCAAACCATTTGGCCATTATGGAGCAAAATCAGAAAACTGGAGTAAGCCAAACTGCTTTGCAAAAAGCTTCCTGCAGAGAACAACACTGCTCGCCTTGTTGAGCGCTACATATCACCTGTTGTTACTCAGGCAGCCACTTTTCCTTGTTTAAAGTATTTTAAGCGGCTGGCTAGTGAGCTCAGGCTCGCCTTCTCAAGTAGGCACTGTTGTTTCCTCCAGAGACTCATGCTGAAATCAAGAGTATTTACAAATGGATGATCCCTTAAATTAAATGTTTGGTACAAATGCTCCAGAAGTTACACCACCACTAAAAGCACATAATCTCCTCTTAAATCATGTGAGTTAATCAAATTACATGCGTTGTTAGTTAATTAGTTCAGGAGTCACTGATTATAACATCTTTTCCACTGTTTATCTATATTAGTTAAGGTATCACATCACTGTGACTATAAAGATTGCTATTTGCAAATTGGGAAAATAACAACATTTTAACAGAAAGAGCACGGACTACACTGCAACATTGTCATGTTTGAACAGAGCCGGTGGCAATGTGTGCAACACTGGGAAAAAGCAGTAATTGCTAAGAATCATTACCAATAAGCTGTTTGTTTTGCAGGAGTACTGTCCACTTCAGGGATCTGGTTTAGAGTATGTTAAATACTACTGTCACACAAAATAACAAGCCATCCAAGAATACTGTTTCTGTTCTGGCTTCATGCAAAAGCAAGCTAAGCAATTTTTCCCTCCCCTTCTACAAATTTCAGATATGTTCAAAGCTGCAGACCCAAAAAGTTAGAAATTACTTTTTAAAAATAACAGTGTGTACTGAACTGGACAACACATGTTCTTCAGCCGCATTTGTTTAAAAGCAACTTAAGGTGGTACCAGAAGGTGAGGAGCATCTAGAACCAAAAATCAGATACAGAAGCCAAGTTTTCCAAATAAGTACTAGTTGCAGTTTGGACTTATTTCCTCCCACTATAACCCTTAGCGTGTTTGTAATCTAGAAAAACAATTTAAACTTCTTCAATAGATCACACAGATTGATCCATTTGTATTTTTATGCTATTATGTAGTAATTCTTATTTCTCATTTAGCACTCTTCCTTCTTACAGATAATCATAAATGCTGCTCACACTTTATGGCAACAGTATTAAAAATGAATAGTAATATCAAGTACTTCCAAAGTGCTTTAGGATTCCTAAGTTTAACATGAGTATGACAGATATAGTCAACAAGTAACCCATAACCTGGATTTTCTAAGAAATTTTAAGTACCAGATCCCACTGAAGCAGGAGAGAAGCTGAATGCCCAAACTATTTTGACTCTGTTGAAAATCCCAGTCTAACATCAGCAGCGCCATACAGAAATCAGAATTTGCCTCCCTACTGAAAAGCCACATTCTTAAATGTGCACATCAAAATACCAGTTTTAAACTGTTCATTAACGAGGAAGTTTCAGCAAAACAGAAGCCTCCGACACAAGTTTCCTCACTTCCAGAGAGAGGTTACAATGCCTACTGCTACTTGCAGCAGCTAACAGACCTGTCTACACCTACACAAAGGTCTTAATTTCCAGTCCAGTAAAGCCTTTTATCACATGAATAATCCAACTAAAGGCAATGAAATTATCCGTAAAGTTCAAAGTGAACATATGCTGAAGTGCTCTCTTGGTTCAAAAACTCCCAATGATTTGAGACTCCAAATAGTTTTTTAATTACTTTTAAAGCATTTAGCTCATTTATTACTAAAATCTTACGTTTTTTTTTTTCTCCCATACAATTATCAAGCATTAAACAAATGTGCTCCGTGAACTAATTCTCCCTTCTGCTTTTTTTTTTTTTTCCCCTTAGAAAAATCACTTCCATGTTATTGCTAAAGCAAATTAAATCCTGGGTGTCTGTTTTATTTATAAACTGCATGATAATAACATGAGGCATAATACATTTGTCAAAGCCCTTCTCTACTGAAGTATAATTTCTGCTGTCAGCCTCTTTATGTTTATATTCAATATTCTAGTTGCCTTTGTTTTTTGGAACACACATAAGCACACATTTATATTTTCTCCCAAAATATGTATACATGCTATTTGTGAAGTGTTCCACACCCCACCCCAACAAAGAACCATAAATACAGCTAGATACTTAGTCATTCTCCGCAAGTTTTATATGAATTATTTGAGAGACTTAAGAATTCTCAAATATGTCACAATAATAACTGTTTTATCTTTTTACACCATAATTATGATTTGGAGCATCGCTTTTCTTATTTCACCCAAGCATACCACAACTCATGAATAAAATATGACAACTTTGATAGCATCCATTGCTGTGGGTTCATCCGTAACAGCAAACGTGCTTGGGGTACTAAGCGCTCCCTTTTGCTCCATAAGCCTTTGTTTCTGAAAATAAGCTTTTATTTAAATAGGACTGCCACATGCGTCCCCCTTTTTTGCATTTCTTGCCGTTAGCAATAACACCAGCAATAATGCTTACTTTTTTTTTAATGACTACATTTTGAAACAATTAGGATGGCATAAAGCTAGAAAGGCAGAATACCCCATCTGAAAGCTGGTACGCGCAAGACATCAAAAAACATTAAAAGCACTGCCAGCATCAGAGAACAAAAGGCTAACATAGAGGACCGTGACATTTAAACGTGTGGGCAACACTATTATAAAAAAAGAAACTGAATTTTGATCTGTATTCATAATTAATTAGAATTAAGTACGCCTAAACAACTTCCACCATTTCCCTAATAAGATTACTGTACCTAATACTGCACAGTCCTCCCACCACAACTTGCCAGTAGATTCCCTTAAAAGGAAGGCTTGAGATAAAGTGCAGTACGTGAGGGTTCCAAATCAACAGCATTTACCAAATTATTCTACAAATATCATGTTTTAAGGCTGTGCTGCTTCATTTTCCAAACAGCATGATGAACATCCATAGAGACCTCTATAGACCAAGAAAAATCATGACACACACACACAAACCCCACTCTCCTCCCACACATCTTGGCTTTGTTATTTTCCCCAGTCCCCAAGAATAGGCTTTAAAATTTCAACATTGTTATGCACAAAGAGCCAAAGTGGAGAGAGAGAAGCAGAAGCAGGTCTGTATGCCATCTGCAGACAGGCTTTTGTCAGAGAAGTAATGAGTATTTAACCTCCAAGATCCAGTTTTAATACGTGTTGCACTCTCAGAGCATCTTTGCTGCCTTCCTGTTTACAAAATATTAAAAAAAATGAAAAGAAAAGAAAAAGAAAAAAGAGGGGACACGACACAGAATTAGGCTTTACAACACAAACTTGTCCACTATAGGAGGTGCCTGTTGCCACTGATGCCAAATGGAAAACTCACAGCTTCAGAGGGAGGAGTCACCCAAGGGGAGGGCAGACCCAGTAAAATAATCCATGCAGCTGCAGTGATCCTATACTATTTTTTCCTATTTATAGCACAGAGAACCAACGGAAAACTCAGCTGTAACTGTGCAAGAAATGTTATCACACAAGGAGGGAGGATGGGGGACAGACTGTAATGAGAGATTTTGAGGCAGGCTCAGCTGTAGTATTTATTCCTCCAAAACAGTGATTCACAGATCCCTGTTGACAGCATTACAGAACCAACTTTGCCCTTTTAGCCGGTATGCAACCTACAGAACTACTGATTTAGATGAATGTTTCAGTGGGCATCAGGTGCCAAAACCAAATTTTTGTCCGATCTATTAAAGAAAAAAAAAATCCTAATGTTCTGCATTTTGTATCATTGAATAGGCCACAAAAGGCAAGGCAATCACATGACATAATGCCATAAACCAGCACAGTATGACATGATTACTTCACACCATTTATGTGGCAAAAATGAAAAATAAGAGAAAAAATGTCCCCCTCGTGTCATTCATACACCCACACTGCAGGTGACAAGATTAATCTAGAATTTGGCATAGAAGAAGTAGGTTGAGGCCTCAAGTAGCATCTAATTTTTATTCTTGATAGGTAGTTCAAGACAGCAGGTTTTTTCACCACAGGAAATGGTCCAGCCTGGCTCCTGCATTAGGTCAGTCATATCTGCCTTTGTGTACTTTTTGAACATATAATATCTTTAAAAAAAAAATTCATTGTATGTGTTTAAATGTGTGTGATAGTAACATCAGATAACACCACTTATTTTTAGGCAAAATATGTATCTCATGTATCTCTGTTCATAAGTAATTTAATCAAGTAGAACGAGTGTAAATATTTCTACCAAATGGATATTAAGACATTTCTTCTAAAATTGTTTAGAAAATTGAGAGGTCCCTCTTGGGGTCAAACCCAACCATAATGGGCCATTTTGTTTCATGGCCCACAGTGAGAATCCAGTTCTGTAGTGTTGCTTTTCCCTCTGCATTTCAAGCAGTTTTAACTCAGCAGTGCCACATGATGCTCCGATTCTGCTCTCTTTTACCCCAGCATCTGCCCAGCGACCCGGACCCGCAGCATCAGGTGCAGGGACTCCCCTGGGCAGGATTCTCCGCCTGGGGATACTCAATGCTCTGCAGGGACTCGCCTCAAGGCAGCACAACTCAGGTACCAACGCTGCTTCACCCCAAATTCCCAAAGCTCTGACTAGCACACAGGGCTGTTTGGCAAGATATTACAGAACTATATTCTTACTCCAGTTTAATATTAGCTTACTAAACAAGTACTTAATAAAACCTGATTACGTGCAGTATGATATGACTTAAGAGTATCAGTCTGCCAAAACCCTTTGCAAGAAAAAGACAATTTTTGTTGCATTTCTCTTCAGATGAAGATACAAGGAACTGTTATTCTTTCTTTTATCTAAACTGATTTACTGTCATTGTAAGGACCTAGATGCTCACGTGCTGTGGAAGCATGCAACACTTACTAGCAGTATCAGAAACCAACTTCTGCATCCCCCTCTCTGCCCAGTGAAGAGCAGAGACCTTTTGTTTCCTTTCTGCTTATCTTCATTACAGGACTTCGTCAACAGGTTGCCAGAAGCATTCGAGGCTTTTAGCATACTACAGAAATACTGAAGTGCTTATCCCACTTCACCTCTGTACTTAGCGCCGTGGCAATGAAGACAGACAAGTAGCACAATTATTGTCTCCCAGGAAAGCAAAAATAACTGCCAAGGACAGTGGCAACGTGTGCTCAGAATTCTTTCTTAATCATTACAGATATGATGGGAAACCCAAAAACATGTCAAGTAACAGAAGGCAGCATGACAACATTCAGGATGGAAAAAAAAAAAAAAGTAGAAATTGGTCACTGTCATTTAATGTGACTATTTTCTGGTTTAGCCTACGTTAACTTTGGGGGAGGGGGTAGGGGTGTTTGAAACAAGAGGATATGGAACAAGAAACTCTGCGAATATTTACAAGTTATACCTTCATATCACTATGCTGGATAAATTTTACTCGTAGGCAGGGTTCTAACATAATTCAAATATTAAACAATAGCAGAAACAGGAACACTGGATGGGTATATACGAGTATTTTAAAAACTGCTTCTGGGAACTGACAAAGTTAACAGTAGTTAAAGCCTCAAAGCATTGTTCAATAATTATGACTCAAGTGATCTTTAATTTCTTCCACTGAAGATGATTACCTCACTCATCCCCCTCCTAGCTCATTGTATTCCAGCTCCAGATCATTTCTGTTGTGAAAATGGTCAGTTTTGCAAACAAAAAAAAAAAACACCTAGCCTAACGTTTTTATTGCCCAAAAAAAATATTTACGTTGTGTATACAAAACACATTAAAACATTAGCTACATTAAAAAAGCAAACATAAATGAGAAAGAAGTTAGATGTTAGGGCTGAAGTCTCACAAGCAAACCTTGCTCAACCCTCCAGGGATGTGCATTCCAACACCGTTCTTAATTACAGCTTTGCAAAGGACCCGTGTCTCAGTGCACAATGTAAAGAACAAAGAGCAAAAAAATATTTATTTTACAAACAAGGATCTGAAGTTTTGCTTTATTTTTATTGTTCAAGGCTCACCTTGAACAGTAATCTACTGTATTGAAGTCCTTCTCTGAAGACAGAACAGACCATGACCAAGTTAATTATTCCAACACAGTATCTGAGACCTCTACAAATATTAATGAATTCTTTTCACACCACTGTTGTTAGAGGAAAAGGCATTAATACTTCAACTTTACAGGTGAACAACTAAAGCACAGCAAAATTAAGGTTCAAAATAACTAATAAAAGAAAACTACGTTATCCGAGTTGTATCCTCCAAAAACATTTGTTAAAAATTAGCGCACATCACAGATACTTTACAGCACTACCAAATCTGCACTTTCAGCGCTTTTCCCTATTGGGCTGCCTTAACTCTGCCTCTACCATAGGCAAACCCTTATCCAGTCCTACCGACCTAGTCTAAGACTGCAGTCCTCAGGTTTCCCATCCAGGACCTAGCCCCTTGCCTCCCTCTCCAGATGGCTTCTCCCAGCCGCCATCCACGGCTCCCCTTACCGGGCTCTTCATCCCTGCACCTCGCTCCCTTCCCCTCAAGCCAGAGTCCTTGTATTGTCCTTGTCACAGCTTCTCTGCCCGGCCATTGCCCGCTCCCTTCTTGGCCTCCAGCTCCTCACCTGAGCTGTTTCCCTTCCCTTCCCTCCACCTCCTCACCTGAGCCCCCATCTCCTTGCCCTGCCACAGTTTATCTCATGCAATTGCTTCTCACCCGCTGCTCCGGACCAGCCTGTATCACTTGTGGCTCTCAGGGGAGCCCCTTCATCCCAGCTATATTATTGTCACTTCACATACCCAGTCCTTGCCCCTTAAGTTCCAACTTTACTTCCCTCTCCTTTCCAGCTTCCACAGAGGTCTGGGAAGCAAGGGGGGAAAGCAGGACAAGCACCCAAGATCCCCAAAAGAGATCAAGACCTTGCTTTCTGTCCTGCCGATGGACACAAGCCCAGGAACCATCCCCATCACAGAAGTCACACTTCCCTCCACCCCCTCGGGCGCAGCCAGCCCAGCTGCTCTGCAGGAGCACAAGCGCACAAGAGCCCTGAAGGTGCGACACATGCCCAGCCACTCAGGCACACAAATGTCCCGTTCACCCGCTACACTGCAACAGGCTCAAGCACGTGCGCGTGCAAGCTCTTTGGTGAATTTATAGAATCATAGAATCGTTTAGGTTGGAAAAGACCTTTAAGATCATCAAGTCCAACCATTAACTTATCACTGCCATCCCACCACTAAACCATGGCCCTAAGCACCTCGTCTGCCCAGATTCTGAATACCCCCAGGGATGGGGACTCCACCACTTCCCTTGGCAGCCCATTCCAATGCTTGACAACCCTTTCAGTGGAGAAATTTTTCCTAATGTCCAGCCTAAACCTACCCTGGTGCAACTTGAGGCCATTTCCCCTCATCCTATCGCCCATTACCTAGAGCAGAGACCAACCCCCACCTCGCTACACCCTCCCGATCAGGCAGTTTTAGAGGGTGATAAGGTCCTCCCTCAGCCTCCTTTTCTCCAGACTGAACACCTCCAGTTCCCTCAGCCTCTCCCCAACCAGCTTCATTGCTCCCCTCTGGGAGTGTTCCAGCAACGCATCCACTAAAACTCTCTGGTACCTCATTCCATCTCCTGTTGTAGCAGTGCTTTACAGCGCAGCTTTGACAAAGGGCTGAAAGCACTGAGGGAACTCTGGCAGCTCTCTAGGATGGCAGGCAGCTGCCACAGCTCCAAAGGGCCAGGCTGGAGCTCGTAAAAGCAGGGGAACATCCCAAGGGATGAGTGCAGAGGGCAGGCAAGGATGTCACTCTCCGGAGGGACAGCCTGGGCCCTACTTCTCACCACCTTGCAAACCTCCATGTGGGGGAAGACACATCCTGGCCTTGTCCCCACCATCTCCACACAGCCACAGGTCATTAGCCACCACCATGGGTGAGCAGAGGTGCCCATCGCTGCCATCAGAACCAACAAGCCCCGTAAGCAGATCGGCTTCAAGTAAACCATCAGTTCTGCTGTCCTCCGGTGAGGGGAGGATCTCAGAAGGGACATCTCAGTGGAAAGAGAAGGGAAATGCTCAAAATTTAGCGCCAAGGAAGCAGCAATGCCAGAAACGTTACTGCATGATCGGGGCATGAGACTGACCCTCACCTCAGACGCAGATACTGTTTTTGCTTACACATACAAAAAGGCTTTTTATTTCATGACAGCTGCCTTTCCTGCCCGAGGTCCCAGGAACCCGGGACATGTACCCCACAGGCCGCACAGGGTAAAACCATAAATTCACCCCGCCCCTGTGGAAATGGGCACAGACCTGCACAACAGGGCACCTAACGGAGGGAAAAAAAACTCGCTCTTCCCTTTAAAAAAAAAAAAGGTTCACAAGTTTGAGGAGCTTGCAGAGTTTCCACGTACCGGGTTGTGAGGTGCAGGGCACCGCTGTGAGGAGAGGCAGGGGCTGCCCCGCGCCGGACACGGCTGGTTCCAGCCACCCCACGCAGGGCGCAGCAGGCCCCTTGTCCTGGCTGGTGACCCCCCAGTGAAAGCCTATTTTAAAAGGAAAAAAAAGCCTCATCCTGCTGGAGGGAAGCAGCAAGCGAGTGGCTGCACATGTGCCCAGCTGTGAGCCCAGGCAGGCAATGGGCAATATTGGTGTAAAAAAAAAAAAAAAAAAAAAAAGAAAATAAGTTCCTTTCCTTTCCAACAGCACACGGGTCATCATCTGCTTTGCCGAATACACCCAAGCAGGACACCAGCTGCCCGGGAAGGCCTGCCCAAGGCTCTGCACCGCTGCTGCCCCGAAACCCCCCAGCATCCCAGCAAGATGGGATATTCAGATACCACCAGGCATGGAAAAGGTACTAGAGCTACTCTCTTTTACGACAGCTGAAGGTGGCAGAAAGTTTCGA
Organism: Gorsachius magnificus; assembly: GCA_034008185.1. Classification (NCBI taxonomy): domain Eukaryota; kingdom Metazoa; phylum Chordata; class Aves; order Pelecaniformes; family Ardeidae; genus Gorsachius; species Gorsachius magnificus. Next base: position 18,533,152 of record CM067086.1, read on the forward strand.
GCCACCCAAGTTGTACCTTCCTCGTTTTTCTGCTACCATAAGATTTCTGATCTGTAGAAACCATACTGCTTATACTTAATATTTGCTACAAACACAGCAGGAGAGATCACACAGAAAGCAACGCTTCTCATTGCGTTATCTCATGTAAAGAGAGCCCAATGCCCTGAACTCCAAAATTAAAGTGTATCTCTCCTACTCGCTGCAGATCTCCCTGCAGTTCACCCCAGGAAGAGTAATTGCAAGTTTCAGCCATTATCTGCTTTCTCTCATTCAGTCCCTGGCTCTTTCCTGAGCTCTGCAGCTCGCACACCTTGCACGTTATGCTGGCATAACTGAGCTTTAACCACTTGAAGCAGATTAAAACCTCAGCCACAGCACACAGGTCACAGACTCGGGTACGTTCACACTCGGATGGACGAAGGTGCTGAGCTACTGCCCCACACACGTAGCCGGGGCATAACAAGCATATCCTGAACACCGTCCTAGCAGAAACAAAGTTAACATTTCCAATACAAAGGGTATGTGCCCACTCCTGACAATGAGATCAAGTGATGCAGTTTTCCTTATCCACCCATCTCAAAGCACAGCAAAGCTGGCCAGCAATCAAACCCCTTTGACTTTGGCACTGCAAAAAGCTGACTTTTAGGACTTGGACTCCTAGAGCGGGATCTGGAAACACCTCTACTCTCTAAACGAGCAATTAGCAACTCAAGAAGGAAGCTGTCTCAAAAAGAAGTCAGGATCCATAACACATTGAAAGGAAACACCAACAGCAAGGGCTCTACTGCATCTGGAAGTTCATGCGAGTGTGTTGGGAAGCACCTTACTCACTGGGGACTGCAGCTTTGCTCTCTCTTTTGGCCTGAAGCAGGACAGTCCTTCTGTTTCAGGAAATGAAGATTCACTCTTTTCTCACAAAATCATTGCCTTTCTCTGTCCTTCAAGATACTTGTTATTCTTTCACCTTTCCTGTTGGAGCCACGACTGTAGAGAAAAGAACTCGGCAGTCACCGGTACAAAGTGGGAAGAAGCAGCATGACTGAACTCTGGGCTGCAGGAGCCGCAGGCCAGGTGTTGCTCTTACAAATCCAGCGGTCATTTAATAGATGTAAAGAAACAGTCAAGGAATAAAGGACTACACATAGCTAGACTTTTAACAGTACTTGATGGTTTATTTCACCAAGCGCTATACATAGCATACATAGTAAAAAGACCATTCCTAATTTAACAACTAAGTTGAAAAATACTGCCAGATTGCTAGGAAAAGAAACAGCAAAGCCTTAATAAACTTCTTGGGGGACCTGCTTTATAAATAAAGGCTTTAAGCCTCTGTTAGTTCAAAAGAGATGTTGAGAGAAGAATTAAAAAGAAACGGGCATAGCTGACAGGTTGTAAAAGGAATAAAATTTTACTTCTCCAACAAGGACTGAGCACAGAACAAAAGTCAGACTGGTTAAGGTAATTGCATAATGTAACAGCTAGGCTAAACATTGGGCTCAGTCTAACTAGAAACAGGATGACCAGTTAAGCACCTCCTCTTGCCTTATTTATAATGAGAGCCTTTCTCTGCCACTCAACTCAAGATCCTGCTGAGGTTTCCACCTACAGGGTCAAAAGAAGCCCTGCTTCCCTGCTATCTGAAACACAGACTAGGACCAAGCCCCAGTAAGTGAGCCATGGCTCAGTGGTTCTTAATGTACTAAAATGTATAGTATCATCTTATTCTAGGAATTTCAGTATAATTTTGTCATGTTTGTAAGATGCTATTTACAGATGTCTTTCACTTAATGTTTGTAAGATGTTACTGTAATGCAGTGACTGGACAATTAATATTTTCAGTACATTTCTTTAAGGTACATTTCCCACCCACCCCCAGAACTGCTTCCTTGAATTCCTTGGACCCCTGGTTGGAGGTGAGGAAATGTGGGGTCAGACACCAGGATCTTGGATGCCCCCTTCCCCAAGAGCACTCTAGTCAAGAACCTCCACTCACCCTCCCTTCGTCCCTTTGTGCTAGAACAACCCATTTGGACACAAAGACTTTTTTTCCCCCCTCTTGTTCATATAAATAACTATAAGATAAATAATTAAGGCACCTTAACATTAGGGGTCTTTAGAGTCAGACTGTTTGCAGAATTGCAGTTACAAGTTATATATCTACATTTCATCCCATTCACACTGTCAGCACTTACACTGCTTTTTGGATTCCCTCATCCCCATTTTACAGAGAATGGAACTGAAACACACAAATAATGGAACTGATCAATCAAAAATCCAGCTGAAATACTCTAATAATCAAAGTCCATGCCCAACAGGACCACTCAGATGACTACACTTTTTTGAATTAGAAACAGATTTGCTTGCCCAAAGGCAACCCACGTCTCTCAATTGTCACTTTGGTTCTACCATGCTGTCACACAAAATGGAGCTGAATTTGTTTCTTTGCCTGTAAAGCTGCTTCACACGGAAACAGAGTTTCAGCTGTTACTACCAATAGTATTATAAAATCAGAACACTCCACTGGCTTCATTGAGGCTGTCTTGGACTGAAATCGCTAACGCTCCAGGGAAAAGAATCCTTCAACATTTTCTCTAGGATAAATCCAATCATGACATCACTCCACACAAACTTTGTAACAACCAGTATGTCACTTACTGGAGCAGAGCTAACATCACTGATCATAAATTTAATTAAAAATAATATTTTCTCTTTCTTTTGTGCATATCTACCCAACACACACACACCCCCTTAATTTCTTCTTTTTGCCTCTAAATGCAACTGAAAGAATGCCCAAAACTTACAAAGCTTTCCTTTTCAAAGGGCTTAATTCACAGAAAAAAAACCTTACCTAGGAAAATAACCCATGTTTTCACTACAGCAGTATACATAACTGTCTGGGTTGGGGAAAAATTACCATTTCTCTACCTCAAAGATGCAGACATCCAGGGACACGCAAAGGAACACTCAGTTTGAACAGCTCTACTAAAGCCATTTTAGGAAATACATCTTACAAGACAGAAAATGATCCACAGGGAACCTTCGTGCAAGCTCAGAGCCCTGTTACATTGCTATAAGGACACTGCCAAAGGCAGCAGGCAAAAACATCTCTATGAAAACCGCACGCCAAAGAACACATTCACAAACTCGTCTCATTTCCTAAACTAGGAAATCCTCAGTAGCGAAAGCCCACGAGTTAAGAGGTCTTCTAATGTGGCTCCATGATCAGCAATCAGCCTGGCAGGTGAAGCAGGTCCTCCCCTGCCCACAGCCCCAGAGGCAACGCTGGAGCAGCGTGGCACAGCAAGGCACAGCACGCCTTAGCTACTCACGTACGGCAAGAACTAATCAAAGCAAAGCTCTGCTGAAAGGACCACATCTTGGAGACTGAAATAGCTGGTCCAAGAGGATACAATAATTTTAAACCTAAACGCTAACTTCCAGTCTTTCCTCTGGGAGCGTCACGTTGGCTGGGTTTGGGTTTTTTTGTGAATCTCTGTGGGAAAAAGCATTACTTCTAACTTAGACATAGCAGTTGCCCGTACAATGCCCTAACTTCTATATCGGTTTTACCATATGGCAAGATAAAAATCAAAATTAAGTATCTCCTGGTTCCAGCCAAAGGACCTCGCACACAGCCAAACCGTAGTTGTAAAGTTAAGTCACCTCTATTAGTAAAAGGAAATTCATTCAGCTGCCGACACACTGCTGACATTTAACAAATAACAGATGTGAACAAGAAGGGCAGCAGCCAACGGGGCAGCCTCGGACTTCCATCCCGTCTGACGGCAGCAGCAAAAGACCCCTTGCAGACCTCTCTCGGGATGCAGCGATAGACCAAAGGTCTTCAGCCTCCTCCCAGCCCAAGGGCTGATGAGCTTATCTGAAGAGAATTATATTCCTGAGCTATCTTCAAAGAAGTTTTATACTAGAGGCTATCTCCAAGCACAGGGCTATTCCTGTGTGCATTAGCAAGAAAAAAATTCTGTTCCGGGAATTAAAAAAAGCTTTATTTACCTAACTACAGGCTTCAAAGGGTTTATTCACTTCGTACAGTGAATTTCTGTTCATTGCTTCCCATGAACACGTATCTTCCAATTCATCTACTCACGTGAATTTTACAAGCTCTACCTTTTTTATACTAGTCTTCACCAAGTTTGTAAATTACACGTGGAGTCCTCCAAGGCAAAAAGAGGTGAATATCCATAACATCTTCACCATTAGCCTTTCAAAGCTACTTTCAGTATCAATGGCTTCAATCGGTGTCCTGAAAAAGTCATCTCAGTCTCCTTCCCTGCAGCTCTGACCACCAGCCTGCGAAAACTCACCATGACAGTTCGTCAGCATGCTTGTGATTAGCTGCGTGGAATAGCACTTGGAAATACTAAAATATTTTAAGTCAGTTAGGCTACTGCAATCCTTAGAGGAATGACTGTACTTAAATATTGTTTGTCTGTAATACACAAGCCTGGAGTCAGGGTATCAGAAGAAAAACAACTGATACCTTGAAATGAATAAATTAATGCTCTCCTTCTGGACATTAATCTGGGAATCGGTGAAAATTATGCTACTTACTGTACCATAAAGGATTGAAATATGAGTAACAGATTCTGAGGAGGTCTCCGGAAGCCTCTCTACTCTCGCTCCTAAACCGGCCTTGGCCAGGTGAACAATGAACTAAGATTATAGACCCTCTTCTTTTATTACTTATGAGAAAGTCAGTTAGCGTTGCAGATGCAGAACTAAAGCTAAATAAGATCATAATCCTTTGCCTCTTAAAGACAACTACAGAGGACAAATATCAAAAAGTGAGACACTAACATGCACACTTCAACACAGAGTAAAGCACAGTAAAAACAAACATAGGAAGTCTCCACAATAAAAGTGTTCCCAACTGTGCTTTAACGTGCATGTTAATATCAACTGATATAAATGTCTTTCTCGCCTAATAAGCATATTGTAGCAACGCAGTGCTTCTACCCCACAGGACGCTGGCTCCTTATCTGGACCTGACTTAAGTCCATGGTAAAACTTGTTAATTCATCCAGAATTTGACTCACTAAAAATACAAAAAAAAAAAACCACCACCAAAACCAAAAACAACAACAGTGTTTTAAAATACTTCACAAGCATTATCTTAGACTATTGAATGAGAAAAAAACACCATTCAAAGTGACTTATTCTGTACCTGGTACTCAGCTTGGACAGTTAAACGCAATACTGTTCAATTTTCTCACTTGAACAGTTTCCACAAAGTTGATGAAAGACTCGCTCCATGTTACTAATCAGTGTCAATACATTAAATGTTTTCTCATAGTTATGTAGCTTCAGCTCTGTGTGTGTCCACATGTGCACAGGAACAGAGGGAAAGTACACAAGAATACAACCGACTCCATGCCTTGGAACCACTTGGACATACTTATTAGAAATAAAAACTGGGGATGTTGAAAAACCCACCCAAAAATACTTCCCTAAAGATCGCTAACCTCAACTACCTGTCAGCACACTGGAAAAAAAAAAAAAAAAAAAAAAAAGTAGTCATACGTATTTCAGGAAAGTAATGAGGACTATTCCCAAAATATAAAACTAAAAGAAAGCGACAGTTCAGTTAGACCAGGGAATCAGTTCGGCGTCAAAGCTCTTACGAGCTCACGCAGACAGCAGTGAGGTAAGAGAAGTTGAGGATGTTTCTCTTACCTTGGAATAAAAACGCTTTGCTGGCATTGTGTAGCCCCGACACTTGCGTTACCCCAAGGGTTGTATTCACAAGATCCAGTTCTGTGATGATATCAATTTGTAAGTCAGGATCCATTCCAAATCCTACAGCTGTTGGAGGCAGAGAGAGAGAGAGAGTGTGTTAGATCAATTTTTATTTCAAATCAGGTAACGAAAAGTATGGGTAAGAATATCTAGCGCAGACATTCCTAGTACCATCACACTCACACATACACTCTACACAGTAATTACTTATAAGACAGTAACTCTGCTGCAGGAAGGATATACTTTTCCAGTTCTTTCAATTAAACTATTTCCTTCCCACAGATTTTACTACACACAGGTTAAAACATTCTGAAACTGATACATTAATCCAGTATCTTCACAAGGCTAAAGAATAGTAAATAAATAAAGCATTACCACCTATGCAAAAAGATGAAAGAGATTTGCAGCATTCATCTATTGGCCACGCTATTTCCAGGGAGACGTGAGGACTGAAAATTCCTCTCACATTTCATGCCTAGCTGCAATCAGGCCCCACAGCTCATAGTCTAAATGGAATCTGTTTTCCCAACTGGAAAAAATGACCCTGGAGGAAATACAGTAGCAGGGCAAAGGAAGCCATCCTCTAATCCAAGAGCCCTGGGTGACTCACAAAACTGTTTGATACCACTTCAGAAGCACACCTCCGTATTTCAGCACAGCCGGTGCCTGTCAAGCCTGCCAAAGCCTACCTACAAATAGGAGACATTCATTCACCCGAACCGGCAGTAGTACCTTCTGGTCTGCAGGAGCATCTACTGGAGAAGCACAAATCAAAATCTACAATTTGCAAATGGCTCATGCCCAAGAAAAGACCAGGCGCTCCTTGAACTAGTAGGGACCTGATGGGATGGACAGAAAAGACAAACACTCAAGCAGTTCGAAGTTGCTACGCTCAAATGTTCAGGGCAACTTGATGGTTATGGCACAGCAAGTTCTTAAACGTATCTCCTTTTTCTAGGGATGGGAAGAGGCCGGCCTGACCATGTTGTCTCTCTCAACATAGCAATAAGTGTGGCATGAGATCTGTGCCTGAGACACAGGTCAACTATCTCATGTGGAATCCAAGAGCCTTCCTAATGAAAATTTTCACTAGCGTCATTAGTGACGGGAACAGGCTCCAAGAATGAAATCCTGACACAGCTGAAGTCAATGGTAAAAGCCCCACTGACTTCCATGAAGCAAGGACGTTACCTGTAAGGCACATCCAGACTAATTTCCACTGAGTGGACTTCACGTTCACATCTAAATTGATTCATTTGTTATTCCAGGACTGTGCTTCTGGATCAGTTAAGCAGCAAATATTCTAGTTTGATTCTCTGAAAGGCTCTAAGAACTCACTGAGGTGTAGAGAACGAACAAGAAGTTACATATTCTACTCATAAATCATCTGTACCACAGCACTTTCTCCTTTACTCAGGGATTAAAACTTGTTGGAATAACGTGTTGTGCTAATGCAGAGGATACTACTGCACAAGGGGCAGAGTAGTAAAAAATATAGAAAAGACAGCTTTAGGAAGTTTCTAGCAACCTTACTCTAAAAGGAAAATTAAAACCTAGAGACATCTGGCAGAAATGAAGCTCCAAGAGTGTGGACATATCCAAGTGTGTACATACACCATGCTTTCATAGGGATGTGGGAAAAATGGGACTTAACATTTCTTCTACGGTTTTCATTCAGAAGAAAAGCAGCACACTGTAAATTGTGTCAACTTATCTCTCAGGAAAGAGAGCGTCTGCTGTCCCTGCCAAGAATGGAGCGTGCTGTTCCTCATTTCAAAGGGGTTAGATCTATTCAGATCAGCAAAAAACTACTAATACGAAGGGAGGACAAGTAGGGACTGAAACTTGCTCAATGGAAAGGACAAACTACGTCCAGTAAGACAAATCTTAGGCCCATTGAAGTCAGCGAAAACTCTGCCACAGACATCAACAGGGTGAGGACAGAAACCACATCTAGCAAGTACAGGCACTCCCATAAATCACAGTAGCTCCACTGCTCTATTAAAGCTGTTTATTCCAGCCTGAATACCCGAGGCTCAACAAGTATAGATAACTGTAGCTCCACAGGCTTCAATTTATGCCAGTGAAGGATCATGTGTGACAACTTCAGTGTGCCCCCATCCAGCTTTTAAAATGCTTTCAAAAACAGAAGCTATTTCTAATGTCACTGTAACTACTTAGCAAGAGCCTACACTGCTTTAAATACCCAGACATTTTCCTGTTCTGGCTCTTCAAACTGCAGCAGGCACTCAAAAGCCTATTTAATAATTAATAAACAACAAATCAGCAGCTTCAGTATGATAACCAAGTCTCCTTTTCCCCTGTGGTCTCCCACAGTCTATCAATCAGAAAGATACCACAGGCATATCAACTGCACTCGCATCTAGTGTTTTGCGCTGCCTCTCTTCAGTGGAACAAGAAGCTGGAAATACCGTTTCTTTCTTTAGTAAAAATTAACCATCAACCCGTCTGCTCTCACTGGAGAACCGCACAGAGCTCGGGCCCGATCCTGACCAATGTTGCTTTCAAGTCCTATTTAGAGTAGTTGGGCCATTCCCCTTAAGTCAGTGCCTTACACAAGCAAAACTCCAACTGATTCGGTCAGGTGGGTGGGAATAGAAATCATCTCAGAACTTGGTAGATTTGGCCCAATGTGAACTGAAGGCACTAGAGCAGATTAGAGGATTAAGCCATATAATTATGAATGATGTCACTAGGAAATCCCTAAAAGAAATTAATTCTGCCTTACAGCTCCGACAGCTTGTATTCTCTGCTTGTGCCGTTATCACCTACACCCAAGCACCAGCAATCATGCCACGCTCCATCTAGCTAATGTGCAGCCATGCAACGGATGCAGCGCATTTATAATTTCCTCGACATATGTAACACGCTATTCGGGGATGGAAAAACTTTAAGTAAAAGCACACTCAAGATAACCAAGCCATTCCCACAGACCCGTGTGCAATCATTCAAACGGCAAGGAGAGGGCTGTAGGAGAGGCATTTTGCTCTTCCCCCTCACAGCTTCAGCGGCAATTGTTGCACACAAAGAACTTTCCGAGTGGCTTCGCAATTCCAAGTAGTGGAGTTTCGGGTCCTACTGACCATTTCAAACGTCTGTGCACGCTACCGGTGGTAACACCACTATGAAAGGGACAGGCGGTATTTTCTTCTAACTATTTTTATGTCGGCCCTCTCAGGATCTGTAGATTTTGACGAGGAAATCATTACGCTAGGAACAATTATAATTTTAAAGCATGGATTCCTTTGCACTTCAGATAACCGCGCTGGGTAATTTCCTTGAGAATAGCTACAAGCATCACCGAGAAACATCCCCCTCGTGAGCTCCAGCCGAGGAAGAGAGGGGCAAGGGGAAGGAGAACAAAGCCTCCACAAGGAACAAGAAACGGCACTTCGGGCGCGCAACGCCGCAGGAATAACCGCGTACGGAACAAGGCGGCGGGCACGGCACCGGCAGCACCGCCGCCCTTGCAGCCCGCCTGCAGCGCGCCTTCCCCCCCCCCGCCGGCAGCACCGCGCACCGCCCGGCCGGACCCCGGCGCCCCGCTCCGCTCCGCCCGCGCCCCGTCCCCGCGGGGCGCAGCGCGCACGCCGCCGTCGGAAAACTTTCCCTCGCCGACCCCCCGCACCCGCGGGGCGGCCACCCGCCGGGGCTCCCCGCTGGGGCCAAGCCGGGCTGCCACCCGCCGAGCCCCTCGCCCGCTCCGCTCAACGAGGCACGCCCGGCCCCGCCGCGGCGGCAGCCGGGCCGCCCGGTCTCCGCAGCGGGCACAGCCCGGCGCCGCCGCCGCGCAAAGTTTCCGCCCGCCGCCGTGCACGCCGGGCGGCGGCCCCGGCCCTCCTCCCCGGGGAGACGGCGGGGACGGACGGCGGCCCCGCGGCCCCGGCCCCTCACCTGCCCCGGCGGCGGCCGCACACGCCCAGAGGAGCAGGAGCAGACCCATCGGCGCGGCGCGGGCGGCGGCGCCCGCCTCCCTCCCGGCAGCTGCTGCGGAGCCGCGCCGAGCCCAGCCCAGCCCAGCCCAGGCGGCCGGCCACGCTGCGGAGCGGCCCCCGCCCGCCCCCGCCCTCCGCACGGTCCCCTTCTCCCCGAAAGCCGCGTTCCCCGCCGACAAGAAGTCCCCACCGCCGAGGAGGCGGGCACGTCCCGCAGCCCCGGGGGGGTGGACTTTCGCCAACCCCTCCTCGCTCTCGGCCTGAAAATACCGAGAATCAACCCTTGTTAACTATTTAGCCTTAGCCATAATGTGATACGAACAAACAAAACGAAGTTCTGAGGCATAATACCCCAACGCCTACCCTTCTACCGGCTTCTTGCACGTCCTTGCTCAACTCACTTAATTGCTCCTTCATGCGTCTAAAGTGTAAAAGGGAGGTAAAGTATTTAAAGGTACTTGTGAGTCATCTGAGAATCTGCTCCAATGGCTGTTTTAAAACCTGGTTTTGAATATTTCTTCCCTCCAGCCTTTAGTTTGGCTCGATCCTTGGCGAGAAACAGACCGCGGCAGGCATCCATTATGAGCAATGACTCGCCCCCATTAGAACACCTGATTTAAATTTGAAATAGAGATTATCGGCCCCAGATCAAGTTCCCAACCCACTGAACAGGAGCAGAGTGAGATTTCTGGCTGATCTAGCATTGCTAGCGTTCAAATCAAGCCATTTCAGCTGTAAAACCAGAGGATCCTCCTCTCTGCTGCCTCCCCTCATCACACTGTGGTTTCGGTTCAGCACAACACCAATTCCAGCCGTCTTAAATGTAAAATAATAATAATCTGTACATTTGGATAAATTTAGGATGACACCAAAAAAAACACCCCAAAACACCCGCCAAAACCATGCCTGCCTTAGAGGGCAGTTGCATTTGCACACCTGTACATCAGCAAGAGCAAAGAGTATAGCTTGGTTGCCTAATTACTTAATTAGTAAGATCCTTGAAAACAGCTGTTCCTGGCTGCAAGCTGGGTAATGCAAGGCACTCCAGGCAATCTCTGGGGTGGTCATTCCAAAAGCATCTCAGTGATTTATCTCCAATGTAGCAAAAAAAAATGTTACTCAAATACAACTTTGCATCTTCTTCCTTTTTTTATGGTGCGGTGTTATTAGCACCACTCTTACCTGTGAGGCACGGGGAGAAGTATATGCATGGTATGGAAGTATGTATTCATAGAGATACAGCCATAGCAACAAGAAAAAGAGACAATGGTACACCAGCAGGTGAAGACACACCCTTCTGTCCCATCCTGATAAAGCCATTTTGCTGCACAGTATTTACTCTTGGATTTAAGAGCAGGTTTTTTTCTGTGAAATAGGTCTATACGTCCAATTCATGTTAGCTTAGCTATGCTCGTGCTTACCCGGTAGTAAACCCAGGGTCCGTATACACACAAAATTGAACCTAATTCACCTCAAGTTTTCCCTTTTCCACTTGGTGCAGAGTCTTCAGTGGATATAGAATTTAAACTGGTCATAAATAGATTCTTAAACAGATCTGCTATTAAAGCTGAACCTAAATCTGGATTAAATGCTGTTTAAAAAAATTACAGTGGGTACATACAAAAATTTGCACTGAGTTATTAGCTTTGAAGCACAGCCTCAGACGCATCTGGAAAGATCTCATGGACAAAGACTGCCCTAACCATTCCTGACTTGTTCTTCTGTCGATCAGAAACATCCAAAGAGCCCACAGGTACTGCAAAAAGTAACACTGGTAACTTGGTAGGAAGGGCTCAGAACAGAGCTGGTCCCACAAACATGGGTATTCCTCAAGTCCCGCTCAGCACCCAAATGATCCCACATTGGGAGAGCATTAGTAATCGCACAAGCATTTTCAGCTGTTCGTATTAGATAAGGGATAGGACAAATGGATGGACAAAAAAAAATTTCAAAATCACATTCTCCCAGCCAACACTATTTTTACACCTCCTCTAATGGCAACAAATTGTCTTCCTTTATCACCAAAAAATCTGATATTCTGATATGATCTTGTTAGAAGTTTAAATAGCTGAAAGGCTTGACATTCAGATAAGAATTAAAACTGTGTTCCTGAACATTCCTAGCAGTTAAAAACCCCTAAATTCTGATGGCACTTTTTTGCAAGAGCAAAGCATTAGTCGTGGCAAGCTCGCTGCGTTTCAGCTCAGATAATATTCTTGTGAAAGATTCTTCTTGCACTTGCAGTTGGACATTGAATGCTTCTTGATTTTGACCTAAATTGTCATGATGTTGCTAACTGTGGTGTTAAGCTGTTAGTCCAGTCAGCCGCAAAGCTTGTGGCATTTTGTAGTTTGGCGAAGTATTTTTGACTGCGCCCCGGTATCTCTCGGAGCAGTTGTAAGGTTGTTTGCATGCCTTGGATGAAAGGCAATTAGAAGCGCTAAGTATTACTTTAAGCGTCGCTGAATGTGTGGACTCAGTTGCCAGCTGAACTGCAACCGCTGGAAAACAACCGTGCTTCCACCTGGAAAATAAACCACCTCGGAGCTCATGGAATAGAAAATTGCCTCGATTCACAAATAAGGCTCACATCCCTGGAAAGCCTGGCTCCAGAGGGATGCTTGCAATCCATGTGGACAAAGTTTCCTTTGCAGCCAGCAGAGGGCAAGCATTGACAACAGTGCTTACAGCTACATACTAAGAAAAAGAGTAGATGTAAAGGGAGGGGGGGAATACTGTATGCCATGCCTGTCCTACCAACCGCTATATAGTTGTGAAGGTCTAAATCCTATCAGTCCAATAGGCTGAAAGTATCCACCTTGGTGTTTATAATTACATAAATAACTTAACACATGCACCAGAATGAAGCCTTACAAAGAGAAATCATTTGTCTACTTCTGTACTCCGTCATGGATCAATACCTACTGCTTTTCTTTTTTTAGTTCTCAAACACATGGTTAGCTAATGTTTGAAGACTTCAAAGTTTAAATTAAATTTTACAACTGATTAATCTATTAGGTTGGTATAAGATGTGCCCTTTGGTCTACACCCTGACCATAGGAATTTTGGTACCTGAAAGAGTAAAATTATTCCAAATAATTATTCCAAATGAAACACACCTGCTAGTACTGCAACAGGAGATGAGACTATCTTCTAGTCATTTAAGTAACGTACATTGGTTTAAAGCAGGGCTTGGGTGGATCCATACAACCCAGTTAAAAGGACATGGATTTTTACCTGTTCCCCTGTGTTTAAAGATTCAAAGCAGCAGTGCCTTAGCAGTAACAGCAAAGGACTGTCCCTTACTCCAAAATCAATGTGTTGTATCATTGAATCACATTGGCTGACTCCGGAGATTTGACATATCCCAAGCACCTCAGTTTTTCCTCCTGAAAAAGGGGACTAACGACACTTACCTGCCTCTCAGGACTCTTCTGATGCTCGCTGGTAACTTCAGACTTCTCCAAGATTAAATCTGCCTTACACGTGCAGAGAATTACTGTAGTCTTCCATCATTAGCTCCTGCCATCCCCTTCATCTGCACACACACGTCTCAGAGAAACGCAAGTTTACAGACAGAACAAAGTACTTTTGGGGGGCGGGGGGGTGGATCTGATTACCAGAACTGCTGAAACAGTTCTGCCACATAGCTACTGACCATCTTCAGGATTAGGCCCTCACCTGGAATCTCTGCCACACTCTTGGCACCACACTAGTGTCTCAGGTGTTGCTGCATTCGATGCCACACTGACACCAGGCACTGTACTTCAGCTATTCAATTTGGGGAAAGCTGGTCCAAAGCTCTTGTCCGCCAGCAGTGAAACAGGATGGATCAGTACCATTTCCACAGCAGACTGCTGGGAAGGGAAGAACCAGCTTACCATAGCAGGATCGTGGCACATCGCCCTCACCACACCACGGGAATTCAGCTTTAAACAAAAGCTGATGTTATTGTATGACATCATGTTATTGTACAACATCATGTTATCGTATGACAACAGTGTCCTTACACTTTCCCTCTTTGCTTGCTCTTCCCTTACATCTCTCATTTGCATCTCCAGCTGATGCGAACCTCTATTGTTTTTAACAGTCAAACAACCTTGGGGATGACTGAATTGATAGGATCAGAAGGATTTAAGCAAATCCAGTTGGTCCTCTGATAAGCAATCAATTATTCCACAAGCTACAGAGCACTCAAATAGTTAAGAAGCCAACCATTTAATTGATACTTGTTTCTGCAGCTGTGCAATATCTCCTTTTCCCAAGAGGGCTGTTTCCAGTTGCTGCTCAAGGTTTCTAACAATCAGATGGATCAATTCTGCAGATACCTTAAGGCTGTGTGTTAAGTAAGAATGATGTTTGTGGTGTGCATTGGGTGGGGAAGGAAGCAGTGGGGAAAAAAAAAAAAGACATTCCATTCACCACAAAAATGCCCGTGTATTTTCTGTTTTAAACACTGGACATTTATTTAGAGTCTTTAGAGCCCATACATCATTGAATAATTTTAATTTATCACATCCAAATATAATAGGCAAATATATAATACAATAAATTGCATTTATACACATAAATACAAAATTTGAGGTAGGGCCTCAAGAATAATGATTTCTTAAATTAATAACATACAGCATTACAGTATGCACTATATGAGATATATATGATGCATCCTTTGTAACATAATATATCTTCTCCACCTATAGCTAATGAAAAAATTATAATGACTTGGTTAGGGGTACAAATCTTTATCCATAGGCAGCAGTACCCCATAGAATGCCTGTAAATATATATATATATATTTATATATGACATTACGCAAGTAATTAAGATTTAACCCATCAGCGATGGGTCTGTAATAAAGTGCCATAGGACACAGGGCGCAAATTCTCAGCCGGTGTAAATTGTCACAGCTCCAAAGCAAGCTGTGATAATTTATACCAGCTAAGCATCTACCTTACAAGGTAATACTACATAATATAAATGACAGATAACAATGTGTTTTAGTCGATCAATAATTTTCCTAACAATGGAAGATAGCTATAAGGCAAATGGTTACCTGAAGATGTAGTTAAATATTATGGGCAAATAATAACATTGCAAGCAGTAAGGTCCAGCCCAGTTCTCACATTATGCTAAACCCATCAGGAAAACCTTCTCCCTTTGGTGACAGGCTGCCTGAGGGTGACAAAGGCAGAAAACCCACATACCCCTACCCTCCCCCTCTAGTCATCAACCTGAGTTCCTCGGGAATATCAAGCTCTAACCATTTGGCAGGTATCTTATGTGCACACCATTTAACTACAAACTAAGAAACAAGTGTCTCCTGCAAGAGCGTTACCAGCAAAACAGAGATGCTTTCTGGGATGCCACTTGCCAAAGCTCTGCAGCCTGCAACCCACAGTCCCTACGAGTCTGTCTTTGATTGCAAGAAGTGGAGCTGCAGAATAAGAAACCAATAGGAAACCAATGTTTGCCAGAAATAAGCAATTGCTTTAACACAGCAACAAGAAATCATATTATCCATACAACTGTACATATATTCAAAAAGACCAAAGGAATTTAAAATAAATCAGGCGTTGGAATTTCATGGGAAGAGATAGCCTCACAGTGTATTGGAAGCAATGATCTTCAGTGCTGAGGCACATCTAACGTGGTCAGTGGAGCAGAACCTAATCAAAAGACTACTTTGACCCAATTGGAACATCATATAAAGACAATCCAAGTCTTTCGCAATTAAAGGTCATTTTGTTAAACCCTTCTTTTGGAAACAAAGTGCTGCCATGTCTAGCTGAAACACAGGTTTTGAACATTGCATATTAAAAACAACTAGGAAGACCCCAAAGAATTTGAAGATGGCAAGCATTTGCATTAGGTATAATCTTTAATGCATACGATAATGCATCTCAGCTCATCAGAAATTCAATTTCATTTCAAAGGAAAAATATGCAACATAAGTAATTTCACCAAATTTGAACATTTTTTACTCACAAGATAGATAGACCTGCAAGTACATACATCACATTTTTACTAATATGGCTTTTTCCCCTCCTTTTTTTTTTTTTTTTTTTTTAAAGATCTTTACTGGTATTTAATTAGTTACTAAATTTATTTTTAGAAAATTATCAAAGTGCATGCAAACTTTTCGTAGAACATGGTATATGAAGTGCATTCCCAAACCTCAAGGTTTTTTCTCATTTAAAGAAGACACTGCTGGTTAATTTAATCTCAACATTCAGATTTGGCCAGTAAAATACTTTAAAAAAAAGTCTAATGTGGAAAAAAAAGTCTGCACTTAACATACAGTGAAAACTTCATATCTTCTGTGATTTTTGTATGCATTTCTCCTCCCTCTCCAAATGTTTTTGCAAGCCTGGGAATGGAGGTCAAAGCTGAAGACAAGTATCAGCTAGAACAAAATCACTATCATCTGTTTTCAGAGTTTCAAAGTCAAGCCTAATTCTGTGCTAATGACTTAGCAGGCACAGGAACAACATCTAAATTAAAAGCTAGCAGATTAATTACATAAATCATGGAAAGCAATTAAGTTTTTCATATGCATTCTGGTTTGGTAATCCAAGCCAAAGAAAAGATATCATAACCTAGCATTATTCCTTCAAAGGATTTCTCTTTTATACTCAAGGTAGACGGTAACTGACATCCTTACACTGAGGTAATTTTATTGCAATTAGTTAATCCCAGTTCCAATGCATGTCCTGAGACAAGTTAGTAAGTGAAAGGATTCAAAACTGTGAAGCGATTTTGAGTGTGTTTTCTTTTTTTAAGAGAGGAACAAAACTACGGATTTTTTTTTTTTTTTTAATCACAGTAGTAATGAAGAGAAACTGGCCTGGACTCCAAAAAAACAAATCAAGACACTAGGTAATGTTGGTCAAGAGAGGCCTAAAGCTATTTATCCTGACAAAAATACCTAATTCCCACTGGAAGTGCTGCCATAGGTTCCTTTCTTCACCCACAGAAGGTCCCTCAGTCCCACATAGACGTGGGGGCCAAATTTCTAGCTCATCTTTATGGACCTTCATTACATCAAACAGAGCGTGGCTTCTCAAACCTGCCTCTGCCGGGAAAATAAAAGCCAGAAGTAAGAATAGCGAGCCCCTTTTTAAAAGAGGAGGTAAAGCTGAAACAAGGGGGCACACCTTTAAGGCAGAGAAGCTCCCAGAAGGATCACATCTTGCTGCCATGCAAGACGGGGACCAACAGAGCCCGTGGAGTGGGGATTCAGGGGCCAGCACAAAATGGTACAAAATCTGCCCTCACTTTGCTCAGCGACAACCCCCAACGGTGCTTCGCTTGCCCTGCATGAGGATTAAAGGTCTCCAGCAGTGCCTAGAACTGGCAACACTAATTGCCCCGTGAAAGAGGAAGTTCAGCAAAATGATTAATATATTTAATATACATATATATATACACACACACGAGAGAGAAAAGAAGTTAACCATTTATGGAAGTGTTACAGTAAGGTTTAGTTTTCGTTTTGTTTTCTTCAGCGGGATGAAACAACATGTCTACTGATCTACAGACACACATTAACTGAAGATTTACCTGAGACCCTGTAATATGCAGACAGACAGACAAAAGAACGGGATAGAAACTGTCCCCTGAAAGGAAAGAACATTTACTGGCTACTACAGTGATGTGTGTGGGGAGGGGAAAAAACAGGCTAAACTACTCTAAGCTCACCATCTCTACACTGATTGATAAGATATTTATAAAGACATAAAACATCACTAGTACACACTACATGAACACTGATCACTTAAAAAATATCATATATGTATGTATAGGATATAACAAGATAGTAAAGGTTACAGTTTTGCCAATTATAGAAGATATATTTTTCTCCCTCATTCTAGTGCATTTACAATAAATTGGGTTAATTTTCTATTCAGGTAAATAAATGTACTCTTAAAAAGCTCTATTTTTACTCTGCCCAAGAGATTAGAAAACTATTTAAGTCTAACATTCATATCACCTCTTATATCTGATTTCTAAAATGTAATGATTTATAATGTCCTATAGCTATGCAATGCTATAACAGCCACCTACTAAATTGTACTCTCCCCCCAACCCTCACGTTTTATATATCTAACGTTGCATCCGTGAGGATGGCTGCAGTGGTTAATTGTTGGGGTTTTTTGGGGGTTTATTTCATGAAAATGTTTTAAATGCAAAAAAAAATAAAACCCAAAAACCTATGTACATTTCAGAGAGAATACTGCTTTGAAGAATTTACGTGCTATATATATAATATATAGACAGGTGGGGTTCTGCTATTTCCCCATGAGTTGAAAGAGAAGAATACATCTAAAGGTTATATAAAGATGTTTATAGGAGAATGAACGGGGAGTCACAAAGTCGAACAGCACATCTAACAACTGTTGTCAGGTGGTAACTAGACTACACTTACCACTGTAAGAATACAAAGTTAGGCACAAATTATATGATGGCTTCTTGAGGAGCTACTGTAAACAAAAGCAGAGAAACAAGAAAACCATGTTCCGAGTACTGAAGTGAGTAAAACCACAGTTGCACTTAGTGTGGAGCAAGGTTTCAGATGCTTTGCATAACTGAGGCATTTTTAATTGAAATGACAGGTATCAAGTTGTCAAAGGAAATATATGATGGTATTTTAAACAGTGATACCCATACGCCTCAGTCTGGCACCATTTCCAAACCACTTCTAGACTCAAATGCGGTTTAGTCCCAATCTCAAATTATTAGTTCTTTAAATTTTGCTTTCATTTTTCTGCTTGAAGAGATCAAATGGATTATTGTGTTTCTGTTCTGATGCCACATATTGCTTCCTGGTGTGCTGTTTAAAGGGTCTCTGCTTGTTTAAATAATGAGTCCTCAAAATTAGTATAAATCATAAAAGAAGCGTGCAGACACAACGGGTCAAGGTCTACTGTCCATGTAGACAAAGTGACCCAGCTCAGTGCGACAGCCTTGTGTTCGTTTTACACCAGGACTACAGGAGATCCCTTTCTTTGCTCGCTTCTATCTCATCTGATGGCTGAACTTCCCTTTGATTACACTGGTAACAACATCCTAGTGCCATCATATCCACCTGCTCCAAGGATGCTTGCATAAAACAAGTCAAATTCTGCACATAATTGCCTTAAAAGATTTTTTCTGGCACATTTGGTTTATTCCTACATAACCTGGCAAAACCTGGTACGTCACCTGTTGCGCAACACACTTCTGCTATTTCGCCGGGAACAGAACACGTCATGGGCATCACCTACACCTAGAAGTGGTCTAGCTAGGTCTTCCCTATGGCATGCAACATTAAGTCCTACTTTCCTAAGCAACCACTTTCAGGCACTGCAAAAAAGAAAAGGAGAAACAGTGGGGGAAAAAAAATGGAAAAAAAGACCAGAGAAGGCTGACAATGTTATTGCCACCCCTGTAATAATTATTAGCATTGGGTCCCCAGTTCTATATCCTTCACTGGCAGTTTAAGTCCCAGGGAAGAGGTTCCCAGTGGATCAATCATGTTCATGTAACGTTCACCACGGTGCTTGGCCAAAAACGGACCCCAGTCCGGCTGCGGAGAACACACCAACTTGAGTCGCTGCAATGTGGGGGAGAGAAAAGAGAGTCTCATTTGGAGTCGCGGAGGAGAATTACAATGCAGAAGAAATGAGGGTAGGCTCATTTGAGATTATTGATGATGGTCCTGCAATGCTCCACTGCTCAGTGTTTGGTTTGCACAAAGTTTGCAAGATTAATAGAGGATAAAGTGCCCAGATTTTAATTATACATTCTCCCCCGCACCATATGAGGGGAGCTCAGAACCACTGCTACAGTTTGTGAGGCTCACTTACTGAAGGACATGTACGCAATTTCTTAGCCCAATGGTCTAAGCAGTGGGTAACTGCATTAAAATAATTGGATTTCTGTTTAGCATATTTCCCAAAAGTATACAAATGACCAAAAAGTAGTACGTTGCTATGAATGAACAAAGATTTTAATTTTGAGATGACAAAATGTTTCATTTCTGTCTGCAGGAAAAAAGAAAGAGGAGAACATTAACCTGGCAAACAACAAAAATCTTCTAATCTTTCCACTGATTTCTTTATTGAATATATAATTTGATTGGCGCATTTACAGATAAAAAGGAGAGAAAACATATTTCTGATGACTTAAGAGGGAACAATTATATGTTTATTACCTAATAAAGTGAATCAGACCTCTGTATCGGTTATTTTAATCTCTGCTTAATTACCAGCTTGCAACTCTTACCTCCCAAATCAGCCATAATAGTTTTATGCAGCAGAGTTGATATTCAGGAAATACTGAGCTACGACTGAAATAGCTTTAGCAAAAGCCCCTTCAAAACAGATCCAACTTTTTGGTGTTTCTTTGGGTGCACTACTAAAGGGACAGCAAGGAGAGGACCCTATTTTTGCGGCAATATGTGTGCCAGTAGTACACCTGTAAGTTCGAAGGTTTGAGGCAGAACAATTCATCTCAATGAGACAAATTTAAGAGACAATGAACAAGTCAGTCTAATTTCACATCAGCTCATTTCCAGTAGGAGCAGTTGTCTCCTGACTTGGGCACACCACGCACGCTACACAAGGGCTGAACGGCCCTTTAGACAAGTGGCCTCACTGTCTAGTGCAACCGTGTACTTGGATGCCCTCCCTAGGGTGCTCCACCACTTAATATTAAACTCCTTTGCTCCAAGTGAAGCAGAGAAGCATGGTCTTTTCCCTTAGGCATGTGTAGCTTGACATATTGAGAGACCAAAAGATTATTCTGCTTTAGTACATTTTCTCATCTTTTCATTTTTGAGTCTTATAACAGCCCCAATGGGTTTTGCAGGAGAGCAGAAAAGCGGGGGGGGGGGGGGCGGAACGGGACGTCTGTTCTTTATCCCAAGGAGAGAGCAGCACAAGCAGTGTGCAGCGAGGAGAGGACAGGACTGAGAAAGCCTCAAAGGCCAAAAATGAGACCGTTGAACTTCTTCAGATGACAAGGCGAAGGCAATGAAGGGATGAAACGTTGGCATGAGAAAGACGTTGCTGTACTGCACCCTGCAACAAAGTGAGGAGCTAGTGAGATGGAAACAGCCAGGGAGCGGTGGTGGTGGCAGCTGGGGTAGCAGGCAGTGCTGGGGCACAAGGACAGGTAGCAGAAGGGGACTGCCGCATTTCTGGAGTGGTGAGAAGGGGTAGGTATCTGATTTGCAAAAGAAACAGAAGCAGTATAAAAGGCCATCTGGAATTTTTTTAAGCCCAGGTGCCAGAGACAATCAGCTTAGTCAAGAAAAGAAAAAAAAAGAGACGAAGAAGGGGGAAAAGAAAGATTTTCAGCTAAGTATTATGAAGAGTAGCTAGAGCTGTAGAACATGACGTCTTATTCCTGAACTTCATCAAGCAGCACAACCTCCCAGAGCGCATCCCAGGTGACTCAAGTACCCGACCATCTTGTGCTCTGCAAACGGGTGACTCCTGATTGACATCTCCTAGCACCAACTGCTGGGCTTGCCGCGACACCATGCACACCAGCACACCGGCAGTTGATGCTTCCTACATCTATGCATTGCTTTTGCAAAAAAGCCAAAGCTTGGAGAACAACTTGCTCTCATTAACACCATGCCAGGGCTTAGGAAATTTTTAACTCCTTCTAGTTCTTATAAAAGCAATCACTTAACAATTTAGGAGCATTTTTTTTTTTTTTTAGGAACAAGGAATAGAAGGTCTGCATTTTAAATCAACTAAGCATCTCTTTGCAACACAATAACTAGCTTACCAGAAAGTAATCTTAGCACTCTTAGACATTCAATATCACAAAAAATCAATGTAAAAATAAAACAGTCTCCTGTGACCATATTTTTAAGCAGCAAAAAAGACAGAAGGATTACCTCAATAAATTTGCCTGGGGCCAGATGCATTTTTATCACAAACATAACCGGTATCCAGATAACTGAGCAGGCCAGCATCAGCCATCCAAGCACCATGGACCAGCCTGGATAGTGGTAAGCTCCGTAAGTCATTGGTTCCCATTGGTAAAAACTGAAGCAAAGAATAAACTGGAAACAAGGAAGGAAAACAAATATGTTTGAATAAGCAAAACAAGCCTGCTATGCAACAAATGGTAAGTATCCGCACACAGAGTTGGTACGTAAGGAATACAGCTCAAAGTACACACACCTAAGGCAGAGCACTCCCACAAGCTGTGATAAACAGGTCAGAGACTGAATCTAATGAGTTTCATGGAAATCTTACAGAATCCCACAAAATTCAGTGTATTTATGCCAGAAGAATTGAAATTTGAATCTTGCCCTTAGAGTAACATGCTTTATTACATGGTCTATTGGCAGTTTTACCTAATGTGATTATGCTAAGTTACTCCATTTCACTTACCATATGAATAGCAATACATCTGCTTACACTTGTGCATAATTCAGTAACTTTTGGGAAATGCCTGTGCTTGCAATAATTGCACACAGAAGATTTATAGCAGTATAACTAGGTGAAGGCACATATAAAAATGATCAGTTTTATTTCCAGAGATGTGGAGTAATTGAAAGTCTAATATTAGACTATCCAAATATATCAAATATTAGCTTTACAGAGGCGATAATAGAAAAGAATGTATTGCTTGGTTTTGCTTTGTCTTTTTCATTACATAAAAATTGAATTACGGCTGATCAGTGTCAATTTATTTCTCACCATAAGTTCACTAAATATTACATTTGGAGGGAACAACAACAGAACATGCAAGTTTGAACTGACTTTGTTGGTTTTCCAAATGTTCTTTGCTTAAGACACAATATAATTTCCTATTCCCTGGTTGTGATTACTGGCAGTGGCTAAGAGTGCCAGTCCGATCAGTAAAGGAACTGAGCAATTTGCAGAAAAGCCTTACGATTCCCTTCAGAATTGTAACAACGGGTCTAAAGCAGCATCTTGAAAACAGCCATTGGAAGAAAAAAAAGATTAAAAAAAAAAATATGTGCACATGCCTTTGTTTTTAACAAGGCCCTCAAGAGAAAAAATACATTGCCATTGATGTTACCCTACTACTATAGATTAAACAGGGCTATGTCTTCAAATGTTTAAACATGGATTTACAAACTATACCTATATGTTGTCACAGTCAAACAACAGTTGCCGCTGGATAGGTGAGAGAGCTCTACCTGTTTTTCATGCACAGCAATAATCTACTTCAGTGAAGACAACTGGTAAAGAGAATCTATGCAGGAAGGTAGACCTCCTTCGTTATGCCCGCTGGAGAAACTGTTCTCATTGTAGAAAGTTTCTTTTCCTTGCAACTCAGGATTTTGTTGGGCTTCCCCAAAACTCATTAGTCCCTTCGCATACGCATTTCTGTCTGCAAAAACTAAACCTTTTCAGTTTTCAGAAAAAAAAAGCAAACTAATTCCCGAATGAACCATACCAAAAAGAAATAACCAACTTTATCCAGAGACTTTTTTCCCCTCCCCAGAAATAAAAAGGTTTACCAACGTTTACGCTGCACTAAAGAACAGCACAAATAGGAACTTCTCAGCACATAAGATGAAATATAGTATCTCTGGAAGAAGTGACTGCAAAGGACTACAGGGTCACCAAAAGGACCATAGGATCACCATTTTGCTTCTTCACCCCACCAAGCTGATACCATACTTAACTGTTTCAAACTGTGTGTCTTACCAGAAATTCTAGTAACTTTTCTTATCTTGTACCTAAAAATCAATGAAGACTTGTAGGAACTATCTAGCACTGCTGTGAAATGATGGGGTTTTAAAACCCTACACAAATACTGATAATCTTGCTGCACCTGTGGTCCAGGCCTGAGGAATTTCAGGCTGATGCACGTTCTCTCAAATGTAAAATACTGGTGAAAGAAGGCTCGGTTGTTTTGTAGTGATTTATCAGGCTGAAGGCTTTTGGAATGGCTAAAAGTATTATTTCATTCTTGTGCCGAAACATAGAATCGTTCAGGTTGGAAAAGACCTTTAAGATCAAGTCCAACTGTTAACGCAACACTGCCATCGCACCACTAAACCGTGGCCTTAAGCACCTCATCTACCCATCTTTTATACACCTCCAGGGATGGGGGCCCAACCACTTCCCTTGGCAGCCCATTCCAATGCTTGGCAACCCTTTTGGTGAAGAAATTTTTCCTAATGTCCAATCTAAACCTGCCCTGGCGCAACTTGAGGCCCCTTCCCCTCATCCTATTTCCCATTACCAGGGAGAACAGACCAACCCCCACCTCACTACCCCCTCCTGTCAGGCAGTTGTAGAGGGCGATCAGGTCTCCCCTCAGCCTCCTTTTCCCCAGGCTGAACACCCCCAGGTCCCTCAGTCGCTCCCCGTCAGCCTTGTGCTCCAGACCCCTCACCAGCTTTGTTGCCCTTCTCTGGACACGCTCCAGCCCCTCAATGTCCTTCCTGTAGTGAGGGGCCCAAAACTGAACACAGCATTCAAGGTGCAGCCCACCAGTGCTGAGTACAGAGGCACGATCACTTCCCTGGTCCTGCTGGCCACATTATTCCTGATACAGGCCAGGATGCCATCTGCCTTCTCAGCCCCCTGGGCACACTGCTGGCTCGTATTCATGATAGGCAGTTAAAGATTGTATCTGCACCCAGGTTAAAGTGTAAACGAAGCCATGTGTTAGAGAGCTAGATAGTTAACGTCGATAGAGTTGTTATACTTTGGTTCTCGGACTTGGTAACGCGTGGGCAGCAAGGGTACGATTGCAACCGTGCCCCCTTTTAGGTGAACTGGAGATCTGAAGTGGGAGTAGGGCATCATGCCGGGGTTTGGGGTGGGAAGGGAAAGAGAGAGAACAACAACCAAAAAAAAAACAAAACACGATCTTATTTTAGTTTAAATCCCTTTTCTTATTAGTGTAAATAAAAAAAAAAACCAAAAGAAAAAAACTAACAAAAAAAAACCCAAACAAAAAACCAAAAAAGACTAAAAGCACGGGCAGGTCAGCGCCCCCCCTCCCCACCCCTCCCCGCGTGCGCTGCCAGCCGCTGTCGCACAGCGCCACCTGCCGGTGACGGCGGGGCAGCGCCGCGGCCCCCGGGGCTCCCGGCCCGGGCTCGCGAGGTGCGAGGGGGCGAGCACCTCCGCTGCCCCCGCGTAACACCTCGGCGTTCGGAGGCACAAATTCCCTTTTTCTTCCTTTTTTTCTTTTTAATTTTTTTTTTTTAAAAGAAACCGAAGTGATTTGTATTTGCTAGCGAAAACACAACCATCTCGACCTTTGCAAAAATATCTCCACCTTTGCAACTAAAACCTTGTCCCTCGCATTTCCACATGAGCCTCTCCGCTGCACGTCTCAGATTAGTTAGTTTATGACCCAGTAAAATGGTTTTTCCCTAGCTCAGCCTGAGGACAGAGAGGACGACCATGTAATTCCCTCTCCATGTGTATATATGCATACATATATACCACACCTCCACCCCTATACAATAAAAGCTACGAGGCAATGGTATCCCATACCGGCGCTTTCCACAGACAGGGAAAGGCTACCGCAGCAATGTGTGGAGACTCGCCATCCCTCTCTGCCAAAAAATACCATTACATACTCCCTGTTGCGTCTGCTATGCACACGTGCAAGAACGCACGTGCACACACGTGTCTGGGTGTCCAGGTCCCTGCACCCAAGATCTAATTACTACTGTTCAGAAACATCATGAATGATGAAGAAATAACAAGAAAACTCTTTGGGGAAGGCATTAACAAATTTTTTTGCTTACTGTTAAAATAGTTGGGGTCACAAAGGCCCAGCAGACTCTCCAGAATTTACTTGGCTGGAATCCAATCATCATCTCTATATCTTCACAAAACCTTTGCAATCCTGTAAATAGCAAATGTAAACGCAATTAGGTGTGAAAGAAACCAGCTGCCATTTGCAAAATAGCTCTTGTGACCTCCCTCGTGTCTAACTACAAAAACAAACTCTGACTTGCTGGTTGAAAACTTCAGTGGAGGATCTAACACACAGTAAAAAAAGGAGGAGATTATTATGGTGGGAACTATTCTAATAAAATAGTTACTTCCGAAGGAATAAACCAAAATTGAGCTTTTACGTATAGATTAAGTGCTTGGTAAGTTTTGGGTTAAAGCATTAATATTATGTACTGGTAAGCTGCAATGATGTGTACGCTTGTTAAATATTTCACGGTGAAGATGAACCTAATTAATATCTGTATACCTGTTTCAGCATAGACAGTATCTGAGCTTCTCTATACCTACTGCGTGACAGGGTACAACTGTATATGCTGTTCATTTTCAACTGATAGTAAGCAATACTTAGAATTATTAGAGAGCACCTGCAAATATTTTAAATTATGTTCAATGTTGTTGGAACAAACAGATCAACTGACGTGTTAATTCTTCAGGTTATCTTATTGATTGCATCCATAAAGTTAGTTGAGTTAATAAAAGGTGCAAGGTTAGAAAATGGCGTTTCAGCCATCTCTGCAGCGATATCCCTGGCCATGCTGTGGATGGAAAAGGTGTGCTGGCTGCTATCGCACATCTGATAAAAGCCAGGCTGCTTCTCAGCCTTGTTCTGCAGAGCTGTTTAGGTTAAATGGCCCCTACTCATACAGCTATTAGTAATTTGTCCAAAAATAATAAAACCAAAATTGAAATTTGTTCCAGCCTTTCTAATGACGATAAGAAAAGACAGGTCTGGGGTCCAAGGCTGAGCTCACCTACCACACAAACATTTTAAATTTGGGACAATTTTTATTATTATTCTATTATTATTATAATAACATTATAATTAGTATTATATTTATTATAGTAATTATCAGTATTATATTAGGCTTGTTTTATAAAGCAGGCGATCATCTCTGTTATTTAAATTTTACAGAGCATTATTCTACAGCATTCAGTCTAACTTTTCTGATGTGAGGGTAGGGATGGAGCTTCAATAGTGGAGAGAAGTCATTGAGCAAGGGAAGAAATACCTGGAACAGAAGTAATAACCCGCTTTATGTTCTTATTGCCCTTAGAGCCAGCCACTGCAGCTGCTGAACATAGGGATAATCCCTAGGCTTGATCCACCAAATTTTAAAGCTTTTCAGTTGATATCAAGGAGAAAAAAATCTATCCACCTGGCTGTTCCAAAAATTAAGAAGGTATAAAATAGCGATGGTTCATTATTCAGTGCCTTCTGATGCACCCCTAAGATGGTGCTAGGACAGCCCTGAAGGCCCAGCTCAGAGGCTAAGCACAGAGTAAGCCAGTTTGGGCAGATAGCATGACAGAGAAAAGATAAAATATTCTGGTATGATAAGAAATAGAGAAGAAAAATCCATAAATTAAACAAGACGACGGCGTTGCAAGAACTGCATTTAGAGGAGGGGAAAAGTACAACCTGCAGCAGATGTAAGCTTAAAAAACTAACCCACAGTGACCCAGAAGTCACATTTTGTTCTGCAACTGTAATTTCTCTCCCTCTTTTTCTCTTTTTCATTAACTACAGCAAATGCTCTTGTTCAGAAAGCCTCTTCTCCTCTCCGTAAAACACATGTAATTTTTACGACCCGTGGAATCACCGTACTTCAGCACCTGTCTGACTCATCGTGTGCTTCTCCACCTTGTAATAGAGATTTGTGTGCCTGGACTGACCATAATCCCTAGGGTCACTGCGTTACGGACCCAAAAGGAGATCTTCGCTGCAACTGGATGATCTGCACTTGTTATTTTATTTACCTTCTTATTACAGTTCAGCATACCATCTGCAGTGAGCTACTCAGGAGGTGCTCATGCAGTGGCCACCCCTGCAGCGTGCTGTGGTGGGAACAAAACTAGTTTTAACCTAGCTACAGCAGCACAAGGTGTGGGCTGAAGGGTCTTTCCACAAAGCTTAAAGCTCGTCCGAGTGTTTCTACTTCAACCATACTCGCTGCTGCAAAGGAGTTCTACCTAACTGCATAGTTACCAGGGGCTTCTGCCCCCAAAATTCATGCAACCCTCATGCAAATCTGCACAAATTTGTTTGAAACTCCAATTAAAAAAAATTAGTTCCTTCTTGTAACCGTCGGTAGATATTCACAGCCTCAAGCGCTTTTAAGTAGTAGCAGTTCAGGAGTCAAATGCATGTAAGCAGATACAGGGATTACCCAGTACTCATCTCTTTCCCGGTGAAAGACTGAAAATAGGTTCGTCAAGTTCCGCAGCAAAATGCGAAGGATGATTTCGTTAACAGAAAGGCGATTAAATCTCAGTATATCTGGTCTCTCTCTCAGATCAGTCAGCCCTGCTGAATAACTTTGGAAAATAAACAATACATGATGCTCTATATCTCAATTTCCACTCTCTAAAGTAGGATGATGTATTCGTAAGTGTTGCAGATATAAAAATCCATTAAAAAGGAGAAGGTAAACCCAGCCAGACAGCTACTTCAGTATTCTGCTACAGGTAAAATGTTCAAAATTACTAACACTTTCTACAAACACACTGCAGCAGTTACCGCTGGCTCTGACGACGAACCTTCCCAACAGCAGACTGTCAAAATACAGATCTAGAAGGAGCACGAGTAAAATTAAGGCCACACATTTTGAGTTTCCAACAGTGGCTCGCTCGAGCGCAAGGATCTTTGTATTCAGCTTCAGGTCACAAAAAGCAACAGTGGGAATTACGCTGGTGATTAAATTAGCACCCACCGCTCTGAGCTGTTCTTTACCAATCATGCATCATAATCTAAACAACTGGAGAATAAACATCTATACCAGCATGTGAGATTAAAACCAGCATCTGACTGCATTATGTAGCACTGGCTCTACTGAAAAATAAATGATTGCAAGGAAATAACCAAGTGTGCCTCTTTTTAATTTAAAAGTCTCAACAAGCTCAGCAAGCAGAACGTGTAACAAGAACTAAAGACAGATTTATTTCATCATAAAAGCACCTGCCACTATTGTGCCAACCTGCTTGCCGTGAAGAGTACAAGGATACAAAGGTGTCAGCGGAGTGTAAAACAGCAGTTGTCAGAGCTTGAAAATATATTATGCCTATTTTAAGCACTGCTTGAAGGAATATAACAAGAGCAGCAGCTCCACTTGTATTTACAACATGCAAATCACAAAGCTACGAGCTGTATTCCTATGAACAGTCCTTAGAAAAGTAGCTTTAACGCAGCGGAAGTAACTATGATACATTAGTCAAGCGGATAACGATTGTAAAGTAAATCTTTCTTTTTTCGTGCTAAAAACCAGGAAGCTCTTTAGCCTAGCACAGGGTTAACTCCAGGGAATAATCTTTGAAATAGTTTATGTCAAAGTCTTTACTAAATTCTGTTGATTAGCAGTCAGTTGGCCCAGAAAGCATGGAAAGAATGATTTGTAACCAGCAGATCTTTTCCAAGTCTGATTACATTAAAGCAATATTTAACTGAAAAAAAAGCTCTCCTCTATTCAAGTCCTTCCTTTGCAGTGCTATAACTATTTCTGTATTGTTTTATGTTTTTCGTAAAAGTTAGTGTTTTAAGGGATACTGGATTTCTTGGGCAAAGCAGGCACTAGCTAGAGCGATTTTGCTTACAAGCCTAATGAAATGTTGTTCCGCAAAGGCAGGTCTGTAGCGCTTCTGCCACACAGTGTTCAGAAGAAGAACAGAGTCACTATTTGCTCCCAATTTACCTTCATCCTTATTTAAAAATGTACAGAACAAAGGCATTCTACAAATTTAACTAGGTTTGGGGGGGTTTAAAGTATTCTAGGCAAGGAATTTTTGTCTTGCACACTGATGGCAATGGCTTTGAAGGGAGCGATCTTTTTGGCACAGGCCGGGTGATGCTGTAGGCACTGCTGGCCAGGAGTTCAGCATCTAGTGCTTTAGCACAGCGTTGTTCAGACGTGGTCTCAGCAAGCAGATGAGGAAGAAGAAGGGAAAAATCACCCAACAAACACTTGTACTCTTCTTGAGCATTCTCACTCATCATCTCTTATGGAATTGTATTGATTTTAGGAAAGCTGGGAAATTGGTCAATACGATAACCAGATGCTAATATCTTGGATGTTCTCCATAGGAACGGGTAAATGCCAAACCTGGTGGTAACCAGGGGAGGGAATGAGCAAACCTTGCCTGTCTTCAGGCGACTGAAGCACAGAGCAAGGGCACAACTTGCCAGCATTGATTTTCAAGCCAGGATTCTGCTAAATAATCCCCCAAATCCATCTCTCCACTTCAGGAGTTATCTCAAAGCATTACTCTCAAGTCCTTTGAGAAGACTGGTTGAATGTAAAGCTGATAGCAGCTATCAGTATCAGTTCACTCACAGAGATGACACTTCTAAACCAACTCTAATTAAAATGCTTACATTTCAGGGACATAAAAAACAGCACTCATTTTGATCAACGAAAACATGATCGGCCTAAATCAACTTTTCTCTTGGTGTTTTAACTTTTTCTACTGTATTCTGTAATATTTCCTAACTAGGTCATGTCTGACTTGGCTTA
Organism: Gorsachius magnificus; assembly: GCA_034008185.1. Classification (NCBI taxonomy): domain Eukaryota; kingdom Metazoa; phylum Chordata; class Aves; order Pelecaniformes; family Ardeidae; genus Gorsachius; species Gorsachius magnificus. The sequence continues at coordinate 18,563,329 of CM067086.1, forward strand.
CAAACCACTCGAGCCTCATCACTGGATTGGATGTCAGTGGAGGCAAAACACACTTCTGTATTTCCATGAAATTAGAGAGAATAAGGAAGAGCTGATTCCCTGTCCTGTCTATAACATTCATTTCTCAACCCAGAGCAACAAATTCTGCATGTTTTAAATTACATACTATTTTTTAAGGTAATTTATATTACAGAGTGGACCCCACAATGTAGGTCAATCTAAGTATCTAGTGCACAGGACTAGAGCCTAAGATGCTGCTGCTAATAGGCACCTTCAACAGAACATCTTGGGATTGTTTGTGTCTTGCTGATAGAAAATAGATTACTCATTCCTCTCCCCAGCAACAAGGAAACAGCCTTATCTTTGTTGTCTTTAATGCTGAGATTCAGATCTTCCTTTGCTTTCGAAGACAAGACTTAAGTGGCACCACCACACTTCAGACAGATGAATTATCTGTTATGCAGGGAGGTCTTCACATGTCCTACTACAACCAGGTGAGATCACATATTTCCAAGAATCCATCTCCTGAAAGCACTGGGCAAGCTTGGGAGCAAATCACCAGCTGGTATCAACTGATGTAGCTACAGCAGCACCAAGGTAAATTCATTGCTTTATGCTAGCTAGGGACCTTCCTCCTAATTTTACGTATGTCAGCATGGATCAATCAAATCGGTGTTGCCACTGTGCACATTTAATCAATCTGAGTAGCTACATAGTCATGATCCTGTGTTACAGACAGATGGGCTAAAGGGAAGGCTGGATGCCTACATGGAAAATAAACCCTTCAAAAGTTGTTAAATGCAAAGATACCACTTCTGGCTCAGGAGGTCCCTGAGCCTAAAACTGTCGGAGTGTGAAAGAGTCCCTGGAGAAGCGTCACTAAATACTTGATCTATTCTTATACTCATCTCTAAGCATTGACTTTAAGCTACTGGTAGAAAAGGGACATTAGACTATATGGAGGTCTTATCAATACATGTGTTTAAAGGAATTCTATAGTAATGAAGTCCCATTATGCTTCCATTCAAAATAAGGAGATTCTGAGGCTTTTTATTAAAAAAAAATAAAATAAGGTGTTACTCCTTTCCTTAAGAATTTCATGTTGCCAGCTACTTTACCATATGCTAAAGTGTTACTTTGACATAGGCTGCCCAATAATGGTATTCCTTCTTACCATATATATAGGAAACTCCAACGAGCTCAAAGATGGCAATGATGACAAGAGAATAAGAAGCTGCATAAGTGTCCACAAGCTGTAACATATACATTCCACCCTAAAGAAAAAAGGACAAAACAGCCATTACTTGTGGCATATACCTGGTGTCTCTTTTCATATGTGTCACAACTCTAATGGGCACTAAGGTAGGCAAAACGGACGGGAGCAGGACCCAGGACTGTCTATCCCAAGCAGCATCCAAACACTGACCGGCCACAGGCTCGTGCTGCGCTATAGTTTCTTCCTTCTGGCTGAATGACTATCAAATCCAACAAGAAAAAAGCAGAGGGTACATCTGAGTCTGGGAGCTAACACACCTTGGGAAGACATTGGTTTCAGTCCTTTCAGGTTAAGGACTCAAGTGCAATCAGACCTCCCAGCAGCAATGTCTCTAACCACTTGTCAAAAGCAAAATCACCATTGAAACCAGAAATACTGTAATAGTGAGTCCAGTTCAACTCTTTGGAAAGGATATAATGCCCTGCCTTCAGAGCACGGGTTAAGCAGTATAATTCAAGGAAAGGAAGGACTGAATCCATCCTAGGCTTTGGAACAGCAAAGTTGGGCTGGTAGGTAACGAGGTGAGGGGAAAGACAGAAAAAGGAGGAAAAAGGATTAATAGCAAGATAGATTTTGTGCACCTCCTCTTGAAATTGCTGTGAGTTTATAATGCCGGACGAATTAGTGGGCAAAAAACACTGAAGACTAGCAATGGTAGGTGAGAATTTCATTATTAACTCCACAGTTTGCCAAGACTATCGGTATATATCTAGTGTGGGAGGGAAAGCACCCAAAACTGGTGTGCATGTGTGCATGACTCACAAACTTTTTTTAAAAATGAATACCTAACTTATATGACTACTTTGGGATGTTTGCCTAGGGACAAATTTTGGCAGTCTGAATCTCAGAAAGATGGGAACAGCAAAGTCCTTTAAATATATCTCAGTCTGAGCATCCATAAAAAAAGGCTTTCAGACTCACTGGGTGTCTTTGCGCATGCAGCAGAATTCAGCTTCATCTTCTGCAATTTGAGCAGGAGGAGAACGGCCACCAGAGGGGGACTGGGGACAGACAGTGATGCTTAAAGACGATATTGTTACCTGAGTGATCATAGGAAATCCCATGATGAAAAAGGAGATGCAGCACCCAAGAGTGAACAGTGCCTTGTGCGTACGTAAGTATTTGGGGAACTCATCCGAAACAGAGGTCACTATAGTCTCGATAGTGGCAAACTGAAAGACAAAATAAAAGAATTAATTTCAGCACACACCATGTACACAAAGCGGCCCAGATGGATACAATGGAATGTGAGAGGGAGTATTTCAAATCCTAGGCATTAAATGCTCCTATGTCAAGATTGAAGCTTCACCCAAATAATTTTAGCACTGCTGGCTTCACATCATTGCTCTTTTTGGAAAGTGTTTCACTGACCTCATGGAAAATAGCAATTAATCTCCTGGTCTTCCAAACAAATAAATAGGAAAAGCAAGAAGAAAAAAATGGGAAACAAAAGCAGTTTACCATAGTGTCCAATCCAAGTGTCAGAAGCATCAGAAAGAATATTATAGCCCAGAACGGAGAGAGGGGAAGCCTGGTTAAGGCTTCTGGGTAAACCACAAAAGCAATTCCAGGACCTAAAAATGAGAAAAATAAAGGCTGTGATATCTTGCATTGCGTTAACATTATCGACTGAATGGAAAAGAGGGAGACATGACAAGTCGTGTTTCCAAGTATAATACAGTATTACTCCACTTGATAAAAGTAAAAAAGATCTGAATCATAGAATCATAGAATGTTTGGGGTTGGAAGGGACCCCTAGAGGTCACCCAGTCCAACCCCCCTGCAGTGAGCATGGGCATCTTCAACCAGCACAGGTTGCTCAGAGCCCCGTCCAACCTGGTCTTGAATGTTTCCGGGGATGGGGCCTCCACTACCTCCCTGGGCAACCCGTTCCAGTGTTTCACCACCCTCATTGTAAAGAATTTCGTCCTTATATCCAGTCTAAACTTACCCTGCTTCAGTTTAAAACCATTACCCCTTGTCCTGTCACAGCTGGCCCTACTAAAAAGATTTTCCCCATCTTTCCTATAGGCCCCCTTTAGGTACTGAAAGGCCGCAATCAGGTCTCCCCGCAGCCTTCTCTTCTCCAGGCTGAACAAGCCCAACTCCCTCAGCCTGTCCTCATAGGAGAGGTGCTCCAGCCCTCGGATCATTTTAGTAGCCCTCCTCTGGACCCTCTCCAACAGTTCCATGTCCTTCTTGTGCTGAGGGCTCCAGAGCTGGACGCAGTACTCCAGGTGAGGTCTCACCAGAGCAGAGTAGAGGGGCAGAATCACCTCCCTCGACCTGCTGGCCACGCTTCTCTTCACACAGCCCGGGGAACGGTTGGCCTTCTGGGCCGCCAACGCACATTGCCGGCCCATGTCCAGCTTTTCATCTATCAGTACCCCCAAGTCCTTCTCGGCAGGGCTGCTCTCGATCCTTTCTTCCCCCAGCCTGTACTGATACTGGGGGTTACCCCGACCCAGGTGCAGGACCTTGCACTTGGCCTTGTTGAACCTCATGAGGTTCACACAGGCCCACCTCTTCAGCTTGTCCAGGTCTCTTTGGATGACATCCTGTCCTTCTGGCAATTCAGTCTCTCATATTTACAGAAAGATTTAACCATTGCAGAATTTAGCCTCACATGATTAATTTCTATTTTGGCTGTAAGTTTCAAAACGCTCATATATTCCTACTTTCCAAGCTGCAGAATACATATTTAAGCAGTATACAAATATACTGATCCAAATATGAAAAATAAAAAAAAATTACATACTGCAGCTGTGTTTCTTTCCTGCTCTGTGATCAAATTCCTATCACTTGTCCTGCCAATTAGCAACCCAGCCTTAGATCACCATAACAATTATCCAAACCTCAGTACTGAGGAAAAGAAAATACTCTTCATTAACTCATCAGCACACAGTCAAATGAGGAGGAGAGAACTTAACAGATGCACACAACTGATACCAGACACAAGGTAATTACTACCGTGAATCAAAAAAAAATCCACAAGACATTCTGAAAAAATGCACAGCAGAAAAAATAACAAGATGAGGGTCTCTTAAAGCCTTAACCAGGAATTTTCCTTTCTCTGTTGGTTTGATATCTTGGGCTATAATTTTTATTGACTGTAAAGAAAAAGTATTTTTACAAGTATGCTTAGATTTGCCTGGGAGAAAAGTCTGTGGAAATGTGGTGGTAGCATTACAGTAGATGGCACTTCTTCTCTGTTTATCCCAGCTAAACGAGTGCCCACTTCGAATGTTCTGAAGGATGTTCCCTGTCAGGCGAGATACAAATGAAAGCCAAGTTGTACTGACAACATGACCCATGCCATGAGAAGAGGCTCCAAACTCACTCTCTCCTGGCCATTTCTAATCTAGGTTATTGCATCCCATTTCCCACGGCTCCTCATGCTGTTTCTGTTTGAGGTAGAACTGTTACTTTCTCACATACTGAGAAAAAACACAGTTTTAGAAGAAATAATCTCCATGGGAAACTTGTGAAGTGCTTGGAGTTCCTTCTAAACAAAAGATAAATATGAAAATTAACAACAAGGTAAAAAAATAGCACTGTACGTGACTCAGTAAGTGTTGCTGCCTTTAAAATGTGCTGAGAAAAATGGCTTTTTGCAATAGGAAGGTGCACGTAGAAATAATATGTATTCATGAACACGTGCTTTTGTCTCTTGATTAAAGATTTCTTCTTGACTATTAGAGATAAAGGCTCTGTTTGCACTAGCTTTCTGCATGTAGAAGTTCAATTAAGTCTTGGCGTTCCCATTAATCACAATTTTAGAAATATTTTAATTATAGAATATTAAAGTGCCCATCTCTGCATCTCGGCCCCTCATAAATCTCCAAGGTATCACATGGCAGGGAGCACCCAGGCACAGGCAAACAGTCCTCCCCTGGCTGGCTGGCTCCCACCCTCTCCATCTTCTGAGACTTAGGGGGAGATGAACTCTTTCTAAAGGGCTATTAAAGCCAGAAAAACTCAAAAGGTTTTAGATATGTTGAAACAAAAAAAAGTCAGATGACCTCGAACTTTCATTTTAAATTAGTGAAATTTTTCAGTTACGGTATGTTCTTAATCAAACAGAGTAGAACAAAAATAGATTGTCCTGTCTTTCCCTCCATGAAGAGTGTTTTATTTGTTCATCGGGTACCTGAGTTTTTCCTGAAAGGAAAATTCTAAGTGAAAAAAATACTATTTATTTCAGATTAATATTTTAGGAGGGAAAAAAAAAAAAAAATAGAATCCCTTCCCATTTCCATTAACAATTTCATTCAAGGTTTAAAAAACCTGAAGAGTGACTATCATAATTTTTGCAGTTTTCTCCTTCACTGCAAAAAGAAATGCAACTTTAAAATTAAAAAGGTAGGTAGGGACAAGCACTGGCTCTTTTCCCCTCTTGCTGAGTCTGCTTTTTAATTCTGTTAATTCAATGTGCTAACTCAGCCTGCAATTATCCCTAGTATTCACTCTTGTCCTACGGTACAGTCATCTTCTCATACGGGACTGAATTTTGTTTCCCACTGTCATGGAGAAGAGTCAAGTCTCACCGTCATGAAATATTTTTAAACAGACCAAATGGGCTTTTACAAATGCACTGACAGCCCTACAATCAGATTGTCTTGTGGCAGCTTTTTCACATCCCCGTGAACAGCTGCTGAAACAGCTGTGAACAGAGCGCCCCAGCCTGTGACTCGTCACTCACTTGGAGACCACCAACAAGCACTCAACAGGAAAGGGTTTGCCATCCCCTGCGCTAAATATTATGCCGTCTCCAGGGAGATGAACCATCTGAACCAAGCGTTTCCTCCACCACCCCTAACAGCCACATCCCTTCATCCCCACACTGTCCATATCCCTTTGTAGCTTCCACTGCAGCTTCACTCAAGCAGGGCTTCTTCGACTCGAACTCCTTACAAATAATTTCAGTGAGTACAGCGTGGTTTAGATTTTGGGGTTGGTTTTGTTTGTTTGTTTCAGGATGGAGGTAAATTCTAAAATAAAAAGATTAATGGAAACATTCCTAAAACACCTGGCCTCAAATGGAGTTTTTCAAACATAAGAGTATCATCCAGCCAGAAATGAGGGGATGAGAATGAAACTTTTCTTTTCCCACTTAGCTGACTGGAAGACCAAAAAGAAGACATGAGGCAGTGAACACCAAATTGATATCACGGTAGTTTGCAAGTGCAGTATCCCCTATTACTCAACATGGACCTGTTGGAGCGGTTCCAGAAGAGGACCATGAAGATGATCTGAGGGCTGGAACTCCTCTCCTATGAGGACAGTCTGAGAGAGTTGGGAGTGGTTCAGCCTGAAGAAGAGAAGTCTCCCAAGCAACCTCATTGCAGCCTTTCAGTACTTAAAGGGGGCTTATAAGAAAGATGGGGACAGACGTTTTAATAGGACCGGAGCAATAGAACAAGGGGTGATGGTTTTAAACTAAAAGAGGGTAGATTCAGATTAGATAGAAGGAAGAAATTTTTTTTACAGAGAGGGTGGTGAAACACTGGAACAGATTTCCCAGAGAAATGGAAGATGCCCCATCCTTGGGAACATTCAAGGTCAGGCTGAACGGGGCTCTGAGCAACCTGCACTGGTTGAAGATGTCCCTGCTCACTGCAGGGGGGTTGGACTGGATGGCCTCTAAAGGACCCTTCCAACCCAAATCACTCTGATTCTACTTGCTATGAAGAAACAGTTTGCTGGATGACCATCCTATTAAATTCTCCTCTGGTGCAAGCCCCAGACTAACTCCCTCCCTGTGACAACTGCAGCTCACAAGCTTCCCCTCACCTCAATATCTGGGCTGCCATGTGCCAGCCAAAGGAGCTTCAGAAATTGAATCTGACCCAGCACCTTTATTTGCATCTCACTGAGGTCAGAAGTACTGCAAATTCTGTGGGATTATCCATGTTTCAGTTTACAGAGAAGGAATAAGCGAAAAGAAACTAAAAGCCTTTTTGGTCGTGTTAACCAGCAGCAAGATCTTGTTCCCTCCTCTGTTGTTCTCCTCCTTTCACCTGTAGCAGTTCATTTCTAATAAACAATTAGAAACATTAGAGTTCCAAAAAAAAGTATTTTTCAAGGAAAAAAAATATGGAATGCTTCATCTGCTTCACCGGCTCTTGTTCCTACAACTACAGGGTTTCTGTGTCCCCAGGTCATATTGTCTGTTTTCCATTTAGCTCCCACAACAATGTTAATTACAGATTAACCTCTGTGCCTAATTTGTCCAGATTGACCTAGGAACATTACTGTACAGAAACTATGGAAAGTTGTCTTGATTTCTGTTCCCTGTTGTCAACTCACTGCTACAATTTCTGAATCATGGTGCTCAGTCAGTCAGGTACCTCAGGCTACGTGTAGCATCTTATGGCATTGAATTTATCCACACAACAAACCTGTCAGAAAAACACTCAGTGTCTTCACATTAGTGCAGACTGAGGGACGTGTCACGGATAGAAGTCATGAGTATGCGACATTCATTTTTTTAACCCTGCCATCCTTGTCCCATTCAGAGCCTCCTCTTGCTCTGTGCTATTGTGGATCAGGGCGATAACATTGGGGACCATCCCCATGGCTCACGGAGAAGCCATTAATCACTTCCCTTCAGTGCTTGGGAATTACCGTGTCTGTGCTGAAAGCTAATACAGGGCACTTAGCACCCACACGTGCTCACAGAAACAGCTATGGTGGGGGAATTGTAAGTATCTATATGAGTTATTACAAAGTTATTAAAAATCTGTCCTTTTCACACAGTTCAAAAACGATATTAAAGATCTGGGTGTTGCTTGGCTTAGAGCCAAAGTGCTGTACATTTCACAGGAAATGTAGGACTAGACTAAGGTAACCTTTATCCCTCCATAATCCCATCAGATTTTTACAACCCTTTAAACTTCTCAGATTCTTACCCCAACAGCTCCTCCCTTCCTCTCCTCCCGCTACTTCATACCAAACCATACACGACAGCACCAATTCTTCCATCAGTCACACTACTCTCGCTCACATTCAGCTCTACAAATTAAGGTGTTTCAGATCCCCATGTGTAACCAAATTGCTTCACTAACCAAGATCGGTTCTTCAGAAATCTTTTACTTCCCCAGGGAGGCAGCTCCTTGCTCTCCACTGTTCAGAAGCTCAATCCAACTCTCACACCATATTTCTCCCATCCCCCACATCGTGAAGCCCACTGTTCTCTCATCCAAGATTCCCACCACCACGGACACCTTTCTACCTTGCAGAGGATTTGACAAATAGCAGCAGAGACAAATGAGAAAAACAGCCACCATTTAGAGTATGTGAAGGAGACATCTCACCCTACCCCCCAAAAGTCATTTACATAAAGATTTAAAACGAGTCTCAGCTTGTTTCCTTCTCTTACCAAACAAGTAATAAGGAGGCTTCAAGTAATGGTTTGACTTCCCAGTGTACCTTCTCCCGTAAAGAAATGCCTACAAGTGGTTTACTAATCAACTCCAATTTGAAGCCATTATTCCCACTATCAGTGTCATCATTAACGATAGGGCTGAAGATGCCACCAGGTGCCTGTCTAAGCAATGAAATGGCAGCGTACCCTACCTTGGTCTGCCACAGCTTCAATATTCACTTTGAGCTCATTTGCCATGAAGCCAATAACTGAGAAGATGACAAAGCCTGCAAATATACTTGTGGCACTGTTGGTACACGTGACTATCAATGTGTCCCTGAAAAGAAAACACAAGAAGCCACATCACGTTGTTGTAACACACGCAAGGGAGGAAGGATTTGTACACAATTAAGGAGTCTCTCTCATGAGCACACACATCCTGTGGGAATGCTGATGAAGGTACACTTTTACACTCAGGTACATTTGATGCTGATCAGAGATGACAGAAGTCTTCACAACACCACCAGTAATCAGCTGTGCAAGTTTCCATTACCCACACGCTACATAGAAAGCCACAGGCCAAGCAGGAGGATGAGCGTTTCTGCTCTTGACCTCTCCAAAGAAGGTAGCAATGGTGACACGATTTGTAATGCAGTGTTTTACTCTTCGCCTGATGCAGATATCTGCTCACTGTATTACATAGGAACTAACCACCACCATGCAGGTAAGATGATTTTTTTCCTGTATCTTTCTTATATTTATAGACAAAATTTCAGAGTTGAGCTTTCCGTACTTTGCAGCACTGACTTAAACACCTGCCCATCTGCAGAGGATTCCCTGATACAATTTTCCGTTGTTGTTGTTGTTAAGGGAATCTCAAGAAATCCATACCTGAAATGTCACACCATACTGGGTAAGGATGTGTGACTTGACAGAAAAACAGCCCTCATGATCCCCATCCACAGTTATTACATTCTTGATAGGATTTTTATTTTTTCTTCACAATATGTGTAAAAGAAAATATGTGAAGACAGCTTCCCCTTGAACTACTACAACCTAGGAACAAACAAGTCACTCATTTTAATTGTTTGGGGGCTTAGGCTTTTTTTTTTTTTTTTTTTCCTAAGTTGACTAGAATTGCTTATTCCTACTGCTATTTGTTTGTCAGGAACAGAATGAAATACCACCTGAAAAGTTGTCAAGAACCTCACTGAGCTGGGAAACTTCTGGAATCTCTAACAGAGCATCTCTTAACAGGAATGGTTAGGTTAACTCTTCAAGTCTACAGAAAAAAAAATTACAAAGTTCTGTTTGGAATCATCACGTGTTAATCTTCTTCCAAATCCCAGACACATTTTAAGTAAAGTATTTTAGGTTTGCATTATGAAGTGAATTTATGCAAATTTACTGCAATTACACATCATTTAATGATGTTTAAAATGAATATGTCATTGAAAAATACAGTTTTATCTGCTGTATTAGAATGTAATGAATATTAAAATTGAAAGGAAAAGCAGTCATGCTTCATTTCAGTATTCAAGATGTGTTGTAAAATTAAAAATATTAGAAGTAACTAAGCTTTTCTAATTATTTCTGCTTCAGTCTCCCATAGATTTCTCTAACATAGGTAAAGCATGTATTTAGTATTAGACCTGTAGGATTTTTATACTTCATTAACATGTATTTTATTCAAAATTATCATTAATATTTTCCAAAAACCACAAAACATTGCTAAATGAATGCAGAAAGATAGCATGACACTTGTCCCATTTTTTGCCCTGATATTCTGAATACATTCATTGATCAACAACAACAAAAAAAAAAATCAAAGCCTGGGACAAATATTTTCAAAAATGGAACCCAAAGGATTGCTGGGTGGGAGTTACCAAGTACGCAGCACTGTTACTTATTCATATTTTAGGGTAATTGTATTAAATTACTTTTGAACACCATAAGGAAATTGTTTTGGAAATACTTTTTAACATCCTGATCCACATTTCTTTTTAAAGTTAAGTATTTTGTATACAGAAGTCTATAGGATATGGGAGTTTCAAATCCCAAGGAGCCTGTGCTTTAAAGTCTTCATTCTGGAAAGAATTTAAGCCTGCCCTTGGAGCAGTCCCTACAGAGCCTGCTGGCTGTCCTGAATCAGCACCGCTGTCCTTGCAGGAATCAGTAAAGGTTTGCTTCAGGAAACAAGATTGGCTTTAAAGACGATAAAATAGCAGTGAACCATTCTACTAATGCCACTTGCTTTTGTTTTTTCCATCTGCAGACATTTATCTGGCACGCTTTTTGATGAAAAACTATAGTATGCCACCAGAACTATTACTTTTTTCCTTGTAAAAATAACTTCCAGTGATTTCAAATAAGAGGGATTTTAAATTTTACAGCCCGAAATAACTTTGTACCTGTAAAACCACAATAAGAGCAACCGGAAAAAATAGTAACATTTAGGAGAGACAGGATCACATATATAGAAATCAAGTGTTAAATTCATGCAGGCCTCACGACGGCAAACTTCATCCCATTCTACACATGGGTAGTTCTTCAGCAGAGGCTGCCAACTGGCACGGTTTCATACCAGTGCTCACAGCTGTCAACAGCTTCCCAGCTTGCCCTTCTACCTCAACCTGCTGGTTCTGAAAATGAAGAGCCAACAGGGACTATAAGAAGCCTGTGGCTCTTCTTGAGATACAATGTACAAACCCTCAAAATATTAAAAAGAAACAAACAAAAAAACACACCACACAAAAGGAAAGAAAAGAGGAGAGGAGAGAAAAAGAAAAAAGACAAAAAGAGAAAAGAAAAAAAATAAAAGATAGAAGAGGAGGGTCTTTCAAACCAGATTTCTGCAAGCTGGAAGATGACTGGTTTTGGAGAAGACCCGTTTACTAAGACCGATGGGTTTCACTCTCACATACCTGTAGCAATTATTATGGAATTTGTTGTAAGAAGAGAGAGTTATTAGACCTCCCCATGCTGCAGATAAGGAGAAAAAAATCTGAGTGGCAGCATCCTTCCAAACCTAAGACAGAGAGGAGAAGAAATAGCATCGGCTTCAGGAAGCAGTATTAGAGAGATCAATAACACTATTAAATGTTACTGTTGGGGCATTAACACACGAGTAGTTTAAATGAACTTCAGAGCAATAGATGTCAATAAAACATTTAAAAGCAAAATTCTGCCCATTTGATGGGGGCTGTTCTTGTTGAGTCCATATAAAATGACAGAATAACCTTTGTTGTATATGGAGGGCACAAATGTTCAAACTATATTGCTTGACACATACCAGTTCAAATACGTTCAGCAAAGAAAATACAAATCAAGAGGAAAAATCTGTATCAGGTGCTGATGGTTTATGCGCCAGTGGTCCTAAATAATACCTTGTCTTCGTGACAAAAGTAAGAACTTCAGTGTCGCTTGATGTGCTACTTATGAGTGAGATTACATTAAAATTAGGGTAAATTTCTGTCATTAGATGTACAACAAACAACATAGCATAAGTTAGGGCTATTCAGACACCAGGGCCCAGTTTCCTCCCATCAGAAGAAAAGACACATTCAACCAAGTCTCTCTTAAAAAAATAAAACCACAAAACAACCAAACAGCATTGTTTGCCCTCTATGATAAGTTCTTCAAAGCCTTAAATACATTTACATAAAACATTTATAAACTGTCTGGAATTTCAAAGGAGTTGGTCTCACTTATCACTTGCAAAATGTTCAAAGCAGTGGTATTTCTATTTACAAGCTTTCCTACCAAGTCTGATTTTCCACCCAGGTCCACAGTGCAGAAATGGAGATACATGTCCACCCACAGATAGCCAGGCAGACCTGTACAGCAGGCACACACTAACCAGCTTGAAGATGTTCCTTAAATACTACTTTAAAACTTACAGGCAGTCAATCCTTCATCCAGCTGAGCATAATATACAGCTCTTACTGTTAAAATTGCAAATAAAATTAATATCAGAAGCTCGCCTGAATATTATCAAACACTTACCCAGGGTTTTACAGATACTTAGTGTATTCAGACAGCCCCATTTTGCAAAAGGCACCAGTTCTCACCTCCTTTACTGCACGATGTGGGAATCAAAAATGCTCACATTAATGCAAAATTAATTTCTGTATTGTTTGCAAAAGATTTAATATTCCCGTCACCAAAGGATCAAAATACCCATTACTGCAGAGAAATTAAGGAAATTAAGATCTGCACAATTCGTCCAAGAAATAATTTTCAGCTTTAATTATCAATCTGTCAGTGTGATATCACAAGGCTATCGATAGAGGAAAAAAATTCTTAGGGGAAAAAAAAAACCCAAACCAGTAAATTTCCTGAGGTATTGCTAAAAATTCCTCTTAAATTTCTAAAGAGTTTGAATTGCAACTCTCAGCTCAGGCCTCAGTTCAGTCTCCGGACTCCTGCCTCAAGACACTTCAGACCAACGCGCAGGCACTCATGTGCCATGCCAGAAAAATATATGATCCCTGGGCGGGTTTATGTGTACGCAGACACAAATCCATGTGCATTTTTAGAACATGCTTTACTGGCTTTGTTGGCAATAGATGGCCTTTTTAGAAATCAGCTGAACTCACAAGTGAGGCAGCAGAGCTGAAGCTCTATCTCATGCAGTCAATGCCTAAAGAACAAAGCCAGGTACTGAGTCCTTTAATTCTGTCCTCTCCTACACAGCAAGTAGCTTTGTTTCTGAAAAAACAGGTAGGATAATGATCACAGCTCTTCTGTGTCGATGTATATGCTATTGGGGACTTAGGAAGTATAATTTGATTTTGTTTAATCTAATGTCTCATATCCATTATTCAGAACAATCTCTGCTCAGTGAGTATAATGCACCTATTCAGAGCATTTCCCAAGAAATGCAGGTAGGTTTATTATGTTTCCTATTAAAAGCTTCATGTGCTTGTTCAAGTCAAGGCAGCATCCACCAGACATCAGCGTGTGAAAACCTATACTTCCTTTTGAATTCCCTATTTTCCAGATGCACCTACTCTGAGAGCTTCAGGTGGAATATTACACGCAATGTAAAAACCCTATCTACAACAATATAAGTTAAAAAAAAGTCACGTGCACACAAGTAACAAGCATCCATGGCAACCACACTCCACAAAAGATGAAGAACAAGTTTCCACAGATGACAATGCTGCCTCTGCGCAGAGAAAACGCTTGCAAGAGACATGAAGAAATCTGTATGAATCATTCACCCTAGCAGCGTTATAAGTGCAATAATAAGCCCACCATAGCATCAATTAGCTTCTCCCACTTTGGTGTGATGAAGTACCAGATTCCAGCTCCAGCTCCAGGTAGAGTTACTCCTCTTATGAGAAGGATGATGAGAACTACATAGGGGAACGTAGCTGTGAAGTACACCACCTGGACAAAAAAAAAAATAATAAAAAAAAAATAGTATTGAAAGGGCTTATTTGGGTATATAAGAAGAGGTGGGGGGGAATACAAGTGCTGCACTATTGCCTGAAGAAAGTAATTGCTTGAGTTCAGAGACAACAGGGTTATTTCCCAGGAAATCTGAAATTTTACAGCTCTTGCTGCCAGAAACAGGAATAGTATCAATAGCAACAGAGGTAGGAGTTGGGTTCTAGACAGAGAGGGGAAGAAAAATCAGAAAAGAAAGTCAGGAGAGGAACGGTAGGGATTGAGAGTGAAATGGATATATCACTTTTGATCCTTGCTCCAAGTAAACTGACACAGCTCAATGGAAACACAGTGAGCAATGACACTCAATACCACTTAAATCTCTGATTTTTTTCTATATATTTCTTCATATTTAATGAAGCCTAAAAAATTTTTATTACTGTTTGTACCTCTTAGTAATTACATATCACCATGAAAACATTTATGATCCCAATGCAAAAAAACCAAAAAACAGAAGTCAGTGCAATGATCCAGATAGATCTAGTCATCATTATGTCTAAATACGCAGCAGAGGTTGTGTGTTTAACATCTTAATAATTACCTAGTACCGAGCAGAGCTCTCTCTGTGGCCAAATAAAATGGCTAAATTATGACCAGTTAAGCTGTACCCTCTACCCAGAAGTATTTCAAATCCTTTTACACTTGAACCTCTGAATCTTACAGGGACCAGAATCATCTGAGCTGAAGTGACTTTTGAAACTGCTTTCCCAACTTTCTCCTTGCTGTTTCAAGAAGTTGCCAGTTTCGGGCTGTGGATATACTGAACTCATCTGTGCATAAATACAGGTTTTCTAACCCTGACACCAAGGAGCCACTATTTTTCTGGGCCACAAAGACTCACTTAAAGAAATATCTACTGCCACATCCAAACCAAACTTACTCTTCATAGAATCATAGAATTGTTTTGGTTGGAAAAGACCTTTACTATCATCAAGTCCAACCATTAACCTAGCACTGCCATTCTTCTCTACAACTTCTGTTCCTTGGCTCTGGCCTTCCATGAAACAGTTTTTCCTATCACTCTAAGGTAGGGAAAATAAAACTATCTCAACTTTCCCCTGGGATTTTCTGATAATTCCCAAGCTACCTCACAACAGATGATGTCACCTTCTAGATGCAAAGGGATGGCTTGGAATCAGAAACCCTGTACCCAGCTCTAGAAAATTCATAGCTGTCTCTGCACATCCACTATCTTTATCCCAGCAAATATCTAGTTATTTTGCTCCAGCTTTTTTATCTTTTCAGCCTACTCTTTGTAAACAAGCTAGATTTATGCTCTGTCATCATCTAACATTCTAACCTGTCTGTTAATTGCAGTGGCATTGATGGAGAAGTCTCAGACACTGGGTTCCTGCAGGTTTTGCAAAAAATAAAAAAAAACCCAAACACAACAACAAAACAAACCACTTAAACCAGTGCTGCTGCTGCTGCAGAAGTTGCGTTTCTCTGTTCAGAGGGCTGCCCAGCCAATTCGTATGCCTGCACCTCGTGCAAATGAGAGGCCATGCTCCCTCTTGGCACGGGCGTCTCATTAGGAGGCATGGCAGAAACCTGCAGCTTTGAGGGGCAAGGGAGAGCGAGGCGTGTGATGTCAGAGAAACAGAGCAAGGAGCTGGGTGACATCAAGGCAGAGTTTTAGAAAGATGGCGCACAAATACTTTGGAAAAGAGGGTACACGCTGTCACTGCTCATGCTCGACCAACTTAAGTTGGGTTTTGATTTTAAAATATGTTACTTAACATCTTAATTTACATCACAATTTCCCTGATTACACTGAAATGTGAGATGACAGCAGAATTTTAATGAATACCACACAGAATAGGGAAGGCTGCTGAAGGCGCCTTTTTTCCCATCCTACTGCTGAGCGCATCTCAAGAGCTCATTTTAAACTTACTGAAGATTAGGGAACAAATGCTGAACCAAAATTATCTTTTTTTTTTTTTTTTTTATGTTTTGCCTAGACAGGAAAACACAGACAGGTAAGGGGCATTTAATGAATACTTCACCATTTACTGAAAATAGTTTTCAGTAATTCACTGCCTTAAAGAGTGTGATTCCCTTAGAGCAGCACGCTGCTTTCCTGCAAGTGTACAATCACAACTATTTTTCTTACTTTTCCCGATGACTTGATTCCTTTAGCAAGGGAGGCATATACTATCACCCAAGCTAGGAAAAGAGACAGTGCCAAGGGCCATCTAATCTCACCAGGATATTCAATCCCTGCTGAAATCTTCAATACAAAGTACCTAAGAAGAAAAAAGAAATTAAAAATAAAAATTAAAAAGGAAAAAAATATAATGACAGCAACTGCAGGCAGCAATTCAGTGCAAATTCCTACAGTATTTTGTTTTGCTTCAGCGTTCTCAGCAGTTCCTCTAGAAGGTTCCGGTGGTTCTCACCATGTATTATTTTATTTATCTGCATTGCAGTAGTAGATAAAAATGCCAGGCATGGGCCAACACCCCAGCTGTACTATGCACCATAGGAACAGAACACAAATAATCCAGTGTTTGAAATTTAGCTTTTATCATTCCTACGCATAAAAAATGGGTATCATTTGCTGTCCTTAACTACTGTATTTCTAGTCTTCCAGACAGTGATCTGTTTGCTGTTACAGCGGCTTTGGGAGATGAATGTAATGTCTCCAAGCAAAGAAAGATCTTACTTGAAGTATTCTTCGCTTCCACTGACAAACGTTTTGTTTCCTTCACTGGTGAAGTTAACCATGGTCAGGTTTGGATAGGCACTCATACAGAAAGTAGAGTTCTTGATTTGTATTTTTGGGTGGTCACCAATAATGCAGGAATCTAGGAAGAAAAGAAATCAAAGAGAAAAATAACCTGCCTAGATATTTTTTTTCTTCGGGTTGGGTGTAAAATGATGATAAAAAGCATTGGATCGCACACCTTGAGCTTTTGTTCTGTGTTAAGATTTCTGGAACCCCTCGCTTACAGAAGCCGTAGAGGTCTGAGAGAACTCAGTCTTAAAATATCTGATGATTTTCCCCTTTATCCCAAATCTATGGTGTAAAAAGAGTCTGAGGAAGGGAAATAACTTCTGCCCCCTCGCTCGGGGCCACCCCACCTGCAGGCCCCGGGCCGGGCTGAGGGAGGCAGGGGCAGCCCCGCGGGCAGCTCCGTGGTTGCTGGGTCTGGCTTTTCCTCTCTTCAGGTTGCTGCATTGTTCGGGCCGTTTGCAAAAACGTTTTTCGGGTTTGGTTTTTGGGTGTTTCTTTTGTGCTTGGTTTTTAAAAAAAAAAAAATAAATAAAAAAGCCTCGTTAAAAATAAGCCTCGCTAAAGCCCAAGAAGTTGTCTTTAACAGGGGCCGCCAACTATAGCATTTTGTTCAGTGCTTTCTCCCCTGCACTGTTTTTTACCCGGGGGGGGGGGGAAGGAAAAAAAAGTTGGGCTTTTATTAGCGTTATAGTTGAAAAATCCCATTTATCCTTGATGAGGCGAAATTTAAGTAGAAGAGGGGAAGGAAAGCGCCCGTGCTACACAGATGGTTTGGGAAGCGAGGGTCCCTTCCCCCGCGCTGGGAACCCCGCCGGCCGCAGCCCCCGCTGGCATCTCCTGGGGCGCAGCTGAGCCGCGGAAAGCTCTGGAACCCCCCACGGCCGCAAGGGGGGGGGGAAAAAGAAAGAAGAAGAAAAAAAGAAAAAGAAAAAAAAAAAAGCAGCCCAACTTACCTAGCAAAAGTTTGTTTTTATCTTTACAGTCTGGCGTGTTCCAGGGGTTGTTACAGGAAGCCCAAGGCAGCACAGGTACAAAGGAGGCGAACAGGTAGAAAAGTGTGTAGCACAGGATGATGTTGTAATAGATGGCGATGAGGACCGAGATGATCAGCATGGCGATGCCGCAGCCTGCGGGAGCAGAGGGGGGCGCAGGGTAAGGGGGTTCGCCCCGGCGGGAGGCGCGGGCCTCAGCGAGCAGCAGGGCCCGGCCCGGCCCCCCCCCCCCCCCCCCCCCGGCGACCGCGCAAGTTGCGCGCTGAGCCGCTCGCCGAGCAAGCCCGCGGGGCTTAAGCCATGCAAAGGCGGGGGGAAGGAGGGGGGTGCAGGTCATGCTCCCCCCCCCAAAGGAGGGCCGGCCCCTGCTCCGCTCACCTTGCAAGGCGGGAATGGCTTTCCAGACGGACACGGGCCCCTGGCTGGCAAACTGCCCCAGGGAGACTTCCAGGAAGAAAATGGGGATCCCGGCCAGAGCCAGCATCATCACCTCGGGGATGAGGAACGCACCTGCGGGGGAAGGAGGGGGGGAGGAAGGGGGGAAGAGAGAACGGCCTGAACGAGGGCGCGCAGGGGCCGCGCAGCCCGGGACCCCCCCCAGCACCCCGGGAAAGGGCTCGCTCTCCCCCGGCCCACCAGCGCCCGCTCCCGCCCGGCTCCCGGGAGAGCTTCCTCAAGGCCCCCAGAGGTGCCGTTCCTTACCGGCTCCCGTGCCCCCGGCCTCGACAGCGGGGAGCAGCTTTCTGCACCCCCAGCGTTTGCTCGAGACGATATCAGTCTTAAACGAATCTTTTAACATCTCGCACTTACCAGTTCTTACGTGCAAAAAGAAAAAAAAAACCCTCACTTTTTTTTTTTTTTTAAAGGCTGATTTTGGCCTCAAATCGCTATTTCTCACACACAAACCAGCTCTCGCAGCCCCTACTCAGCTGTTCCCAATGCTCACAGCACAAACATCCCATGCTGATGGCCCTGCAGCTGCGGGAGGGTGCAGTAGTAACACCCACCCGTTCCCAGTTTAAGTAACAGCCTCTGTTGGGAGAATCTTCCCAAATAAACGTTTTTTTCCCCCCCCCTTGTAAACTATTAAGGGCGCAATCCCTCTTCCAACTTCTCTTCTCCTCTGTTCCGTTGAGCAGCAATCGCGCTGTATAACATATTTAATAAATATACTCGCTATTATTTTTCAATCGGGTCATTGAGAGATTTAAAAGAAATCCCCCAAACGTCACGGAACGACATAACGTCTCGACTCGGGTTCAACCGTCCTCCTGTGACTTTCCCGACTCCCAGGTCCTTTGTACCGCCCTCTCCTCCCCTCGCCCCGCCGTTTTGCGGATTCAGACTCGATCGCGTTTAAATTAGCGAAGGGGGGGACCGGAGCCCTCACGCGTGAATAACCCCGCTCTTCGCTTTCCCCCCCTCTCCGGCCAGCAGCAATTGCGGGTGTTTTTAAGGAAGGCGCTACCTTCTAACGAAATCTTGCCGAGGCTTTCCTACTTTCCGAACCGACCATCAGAAAAACCCAGCGCGGGTTTTCTCTGAGTCTCTGGTGGTCTGGACGTGCGCCCCCAGACCTCGGCTCAGCCCGGGGCTTGCTGCCCGGCTTTGCCAGGCAAGCGGCAGCCGCCGGTCCCCGCTTCCCTCGTGTTTTTCCCTTCCAAAAAAGTGGGGACCGGCTCAGCCACGTACGGTACTGCGGGTAGAGAGACAGGAAAAAGCCATCATACCTCCCCCATTCTTAAAGGCCAGGTACGGGAACCTCCAGACATTGCCCAGCCCCACTGCATAACCCACCATGGAGAGGATGAAATCCAGCTTGCTAGACCAGTTCCCTCGGGCTTTATTTTCATCCCCTACATCGTCTTCCTAAAGGGGGGGGGAAAGGGGAGAGGGGGGAAAAAAAGAAAAAAAAAAAAAAAAAAAAAAAAAAAAAGAGAGAGATCGAAAACCAGCCACTTTTGCAAACAAGCATCGCGGTGCTGCGGCTGCCGGGTTCAGCGCGGGGAGCACCGGCGAGCAGCGGCCGGGGGTGGGGGGACCCAGGGAGGACCCTCGCCCGCAGCCCCGGGGGGAGAACCCTTCCCCACAGCCCGGGCTCCCTGCTGCCAGGAAAAGCAGGACAGGGACTCTTAAACACCGACCCTCTCTCAGGCTGCTCCCGAGGGCAGCCCGGGGGGTTGGGGGGGTGTCAGCCCCCGCTGCCCGGCCGGCTCCTCCGGGACGAAACGCGCAGGGCTTGCCTCGACCGGTCCCTTCCCGGGGATCCCGGCCACCGCAATGCGCATCCCCGCCGGTGCCGGCATCCGAACAGGGCCGGGCGGGGGGCGGAGGGGGGTGGGGGCTAGCTCCTAATTACCCGGTGCACGGGAGGTCCCATTGCCCTCTCTGGGGAGCGGAGCCCTCGGTGCCCTTGGACGGGGATGGACTGACCGCGAAAAAAAAAGTTAAAACCCCGCTTTTACAGAATTAACACCCCACCCCCTTTCACGGTAAACCCAGATATGCGGGAGGGCAGGGAGAGCGCCGGCGGACCGCAGTGCCAGGCTCTGAGGGTTTGGCGTCTCGTGGGGTTGGGTTGATTGATTTCTCCTTATTTTTGGTTACAGGCCCCAAGGCATTCAGCCGCCAGAGGTTTTGAGCACCCGGCCGAGCCTGCGGAGGGAAGAGCAGGGGCATCCTTTCGCATCTGATGCTGCGGGAAGGCCTTGGCCTCATGCAGGGAGGCGTAAGCGGTGCACGCACACACGTGCCGCAGGCGGAACAGGGTTATGCTGGCAGGCAGGGCTCAGTGAACACATTGGAATTAGCAGGGGACTACTGATTGTCGGTTATACCGATATCAGATTATTAGCACTCGCCAACGGTACAGCACTTTACCTAGGACCTTCTCTCCCCTCTTTCCTTCCCCCCTCCCCATCTACGACTGATTTGGATCTGATTTCAGAGCCCCAAATTGGTACCGAGCGGCAAAGACCTCTCACTCCCACAAGCTGAAGGCGGGAGGAAGAAACCCTGTAAGGAGCCAACTTACCCCCTCCACTCTGCCAGGAAGAACGGAAGTGTTGCCATCCGTGCCCAGTACCACGGTGCTCTGGCTCAAGGTCACCCAGGTGCCTTTGGCATTGTTTCGCTCCAGTGTGCTCTTACCAAGGTTTAGATTTGCGTCCCCGTCTGTGCTTTGCAAAGCGGGAATTTTGCAGTGAGGGATAGCAGCTTGCCCGGTGGCCCCAGGGGTGTGCTTGCATGGAAAGGTGTCCACAGATTCCCTCCGGAGGGTAGAGTTGGCTTGCACTGGGGTGATGCTGAGCTTGCAGATCCCGACTTTGGTCCTCTCAAAATCATTTGGTTTAGCTTCTTCAGAGGGAAATGTTTTGTTGTCATTAGAGAGGGATCGGGGTAGCCTGGCCATCGTAGAGGGGGCTTGCAGTGGGGCATTCTGTGGCTCATTTTCAGGGCTGATTCTTACAATTCCCGTACCTTCATTGGGCCCAGGAGCAACAGCTTCAGGACTGTTCACAACCTGCTTGCTCATATCCCTTTGACTGTCGTAATCCTAAAATGACAACATCACATATTTTACCAAAAGGGGGGAAAAAAAGGCTGGGACTGCAGAGATTCTATGAATATCCTTCCTCTTGCACAAAACGCGTGCACTAGAAAATCTGGACACAAAAGCGTTGCAGAATTTCGAGGAGCCCCAACTCGCCTGCTTGCCCTCTCATTCAATGTTAATATTCTGGGGGAGAAAACAGTAAGGTACGCAAAAAACTCAAAACAAACCAACAACTGCACCAGCATCTGCAAGCCCGTAATTCCAGTTTAAATAAGTGTTTCTACAGCACTGCGCCGCCAGACCTCGTTAGATTTCACATCACGACTGTAGGATGCTCCCTTCCCTATCACCAGTGTAGAAAGATTCTTTAATTTTACGCCCCATTTCCTTTCTGTCATTCAACAATTCACATCAGCTTTTTTTTTTTTAATATATATAGGCAATAGACAAGCTGCCCTGTAGGCAGCCAGAGATGTTAAAAAACAAGCAAAATAGTGCTGGTGAGCATTTCTGAGCTGGCTGCCACCCTTCACAACCCGACAGTGAAACGCAAAAATAACCACACCACCACAGAGGAATCAGTGCCAAGAACAGCTAGCTTTCTGTTCTTTTTCTTGTGTTTTCGACTTGCATGCCTCTAAGGATTTTTTTAAGCATTGCTGTATTCATTAAACAGATTATTGATGACACACACACGCACACACCGCCTTTCCCTCCAGTTTAAAATTATATTTTAAAATGCATCTTCTTTTTCTACCTTAACCAACCCGCAGGCAAACCCTACCTTTCCCGTCCGTTTACTATTAGCTTTACAAATACACCTTCTTTTTCAGAAGAAGGTTGCACAGAACTACCCGACGCTGTTTCTGCTGCGAGTTTTCTCTTCGTCTTAATCCCATCTCCCAGCGTCAGGGGTGAGACCCGCAAAGACTCGGGCGCTACCCGAGTGCACTTGGGGGTACCAGCGTTGCCCCCGCTCCCCATTCCCCGGCAGCAGCCCTACCCCCGGTCCGCGGGAGGCTTCCCGCGCTGGCTGCTCCGTCAGCACCGCGGAGAGCTCCGTCAGCACCGCGGAGAGCTCCCCCTCCGGCACCGCTTCCCTCCCTTCAGCCCTTTTCAACGCCAAAGAAAAGAAATCAAGCACTTACCATGTCTTAAAATCGCCACAGATTGACTGGGTCGAGGTAAAACCAGCAGTACAGGCAATTGACAGACTGGATTTTGCCCAGTCCACAGCAAAGCTTTCTATACTTCCTTGGGAAAGACTGGGTTTGCGTCAGTGCATAGCAAGGTGCCCTTCCTTTGACATTTTCTTGATAATAAGAGTTTGATAAATCATTACCCTTGGTTTCAGATTTTAAAGGGACAACAAGAAGCCAGAGCGCCGGCTAGCTGTCACTCACGCGGCAGTGGGATTGCGTGTTCCGTGTGACTCATATGGGGGCTGATTACTAAACCAAACCCAGCAAGAGCACGGAAGAACTTTCTTGCTGGTAATTAGAGGGAACATGTGAGAAACACGTACTACTGCACCCAAAGCAGGAGAGGATTAGGGAGAAACCTTCCGTTTCTACCCCTCTCCCCCCCTCCCGGTTATTGTAGCGTGCGATCCATCTCTTCCCGCCCCCCCCCCCCCCCCATTTCTGCAGTTCATAGTCGAATCAGACGTTATAACAGCTTATATATATATACAAATTATATATTTATACATATATCCACATATCTATATACTGTGTATAAAGTAGACAAACACATTTTAATTTTGTCGTCCTTATTCTCCTTGCACCAGACAACACTATACCGTCTATTTTTACCGTGCCTCATGGGGAGGAACCCACAGCCTCAATTAAATTAAAACGATACACACAATAAAGCAATCTTCTCTTTCATCAAAACTATCTTAAGAGCAGTTAAGGGGGAGCAAAGATGACGGCAACTGCAGTCAAGTTGTTGGTGTTCTCCCCCCCCATTTATGTTTGAGAATTGGGAGAGGGGGAGGGAGGGGGAATTACTCATCATTAAAAGATGTTCAGACGTTAACGCACAATCGTTTTTGTAACGAAGTCATTCACCCATAATCACCTCTCGTTAGCGTTATTTGCTATTTGAGGGGCTTTCTCAAACATTCGTTGTACCCAAGGTAACTTTGTTCGCGCTGACAAAATCAAAAAGCGCAGACAAATCGGGGGTGCTCCCTAAGCAACCTTCCCAGTTGTTTCAGCGTCAGAGATGCTGTTCCTCCGCATACACTCAGCGTCAGGTTCTGCAGAGGATATTTTGTATTTTGGCGTGAGCGATGCGAAGCCTGCACCTGGTGGGGGAGAGGAGGGGACGAAACTCGCCAGCATCACACGCATTTCTTGCACGTCCTTGATTTTACGGGTTAATAACGTTTGTTTCAGCGGACAGAGTAAAGAAAAAAATGAAAATCGCAGTAGCCCAGGCAACTCTGCAAAGCCTCTGGGTGCCCGGTGCCGTCGTGGGCAGGGGACCGGAGAGCTTTGTTCCACCGCAGGCTGCGGCTGGGCGGGCAGGCGGAGCCGAGGGGGTTGCCCACCTCCGCTACGATTCAGCCCAGCTCCCTCACCTGACACCCGGCCATTGCGGAGGTGAGCAGAAATACACCTGCAAGAATTACTAACAGCACCGCGAAAGCCAAGGAGATCGGGGCTAGCAAAGCAGAACGTTGGAAATCGGTCTTTGCAGAAAAGACCACCCCGTCCCCCAACCGAGAAATGCTTTCGCCTTACAGCAGGGCGTCTGTATAACGCAGCCACCGTTAACTTGCTACGCTGCTGCTCAGGACGCCTACAAGCATATGCTGTAGGTATAGAATTATAATACGCCCATATAGGTATTTTTACACATATACACCGCGCCTGTAGATTGCTGTACGTTCCTCTCTTCAAATACACTCTTCTGCCATATACTCTCCCCCGGCTCTATTCAGAAATGGAGGGGCGCGCACAGAAGCTGGGGAGGGGGGAAGCCCGGGGTATTTTGCAGTCGTTCTTCCCCGGCGCACCCGCCAGCCGCAGGGAACGCAGCGGGGTCGTAAGCTCAGTTCTGCTGCCCTTCGGGTTACATTAATGCCTCTAAAGGCACAGACCAAATTAAAAGCGACAAGGCAGCAGTCCAAGAAGTATTTTGGTGGCGAAGACCCCCTAGACATCTTCTAGATTCATAGGGTTGACTTATTTTGGTTTTTTGTTCGGTTTTTTTTCCCCCAGAAAACTGACAATATTAATTTCTCATGTTCTTTTCTAAGCGATATTTTTGCTTTCTCCATCAGCACTGAAACGTGAAATCGAAGGTTCACCCCTGTACAAGAGGAATCGATCTCCTTTACTTTCAGAAAGGGCCAAGAGCACCCCTCGCTCCCCCCCACCCCAGGGAAGGGCTCTCTTGGCGGGGCACGGCGGGAGGCTGCCGCTGGGGACCCGTGCTTGCACGAGAGGGAAGCCACAGGGAAACCCGACTTGGATTCAAACATTTTCACATCTCGTGACAGCCCCGTCGCGGGCTATCGGGACCGCAAAGCCGCGCTGATCGCGCCCTTCTCTCGGGGGCACACGGTTTCGGCCGGAGACACCCGCCCTTGGAGTTACGTTTCCTCTCAAAACCAACCCACACCCCTCCCACGTGGGGGTTTAACGCCCCAGTTAGCTGCCAGTACGTTCATTAACATGACTTTTCTGAGCTCCCTTTTGGTTTCTCATCGTCCCCCCCAGACGTGTGTCCCGGAGCCGAGCCCCCCCCCCTTTCACAGCCCCGAGTAGGGACGTAAAAGTCATTAAGGACACCAAGGAAAAGGACCTGGCTGCAGGTCACAGCAGAGGCCCCCCAACCTCTCCCTCACTCGGGGGGGGTCCCCCCCACCCCCGACACAAGCAGGCCCTGCCTGGAGGGGTCACTGCCTGCTTCCCAAAGCCGTGACCACTGGCCCAGCCCTCGGGGCCGCCCGCACCGCCGCTGGGAGGGAGAGCGGGCGGCTGCTCGGGGAGGGGGGGGGGGGGCTGTGGTCTTTCAAAAAAAAAAAACAAACAAAAAAACCCCACCACACCACCAGGGAAGACACCCCCTTCCCCGAAACAACCCCCCCGGGGCCCGCCTGCTTGCGGTGATCCCCCGCGGAGGCAGGGCTGCCCGCAAACCCGCGCAGCGGCCGCACAAGTGCCTCCGTCTTAATTACTTTGTCAAAGATGAAAAATAGCAATTGATTTCCCCCCCCGCTTCCCTTGCTCGCCATCCCGCCTCTTCCCCTGCCCCCCTCTTTGCAGATAAGCAAATGCGCAAACGAAGCGGGGGAGCCGGCATCACCGGGTGGGGGGGGGGCGTAGGGGGACCCCCCGCCCCGTAACACCCACTTTCCCGCCTTTACACCGCACTCGGTATAAAACCAAGTCACGACAGGAGCAAGCGACGACACCTCTCCACAAACACCCCGAGCAGACCTCCACGCCGTTTCCATCCCTGCGCTAAAATCCGCCCCCTTGGCTACTTTAGGACTGGCTTAAGCATTGCAGCTGTTGATCTGAAATACGCTTCCTCCTCCTCCTCCTTCCTTCCCACTGGCAAGTTTGCCGCAAATCGAGGGAAACTGCACACCCTTGCCCCCCCGTCCGTGTCCCCCCCCTCTCCCCGGGACTTGCAGCCGCGCCCCGCAGGCTCCGCAAGCTCAGCTTGTCCCGGGGTCCTCACCTAGGGGAGAATATCAGCTGGTGTGGACCACCTCACACAGCACATTAATCCGTGCAACTGGCGGGAGGTTTCCTTCTCCCTCTCCTCTCCTCGGTCTCGGTTTTTTTTGGTTTTGTTTTTTTTGTTTGGTTTTTTTTTTTTTTTTTCTGCGCGCGGAGCTTGCCAGCAAACGCAGAGAAGGCGGCTCTGGCGGGAGCTCTCCACGGATGACGGCCATTTAAACTCTAGTCTCCCTTAAAACTAAAAAAGCAAATATAATGGTAAGGATGAGGAAGGGTGTGAAGAGCTGGGGGAACGCCTTTAACCCCCCAGTTAAGATGGCAATCGAATAGCCTTTTCCTAAAGGCAATTAGGTTAGAGAGGTGTTAAACGTAGCTGTGAAGTGCACTGATTCAAGCTGACTCTTGCAGTCAAATGTGGTGTTTCCTCTGGTCGTTGGCCTTGTGGGTGGGTGACACCGAATTCAGGCAAGTCCCCAGCCAGGCCTGTCCCATCCGCAGCCTCAAAGATGGACAGGTCCCCATCCCTGAGGACCCGCATCCCTGAGACTGCAGAGCTGCAAAGAGAACCTCGAGCTGCTTCCTGGGGGATAAACCTGCCCTCAAGCCAGGGCTTTGATACCTTGCAGAGAGATTCCAGCTTTGGGTAACGTCGAAATATATATTATGTATATATATATTTATATGTATTATATATATTTCTATAAATAATATGTAAATATTTTATAATATATATAATATATATTTGTACGGTATAAAAGATCATGGCTTTTCTTGTAACTGTGTTTTCAACTACTGACATGATTTACCACAATACGTAACGCAAAGCCAAGAACAAAATTGGATTCACTCAGCTGAGTTAGAAATCAAAACCAGCAAAAGCAGACATCGATGAGGCAGATCTTGTGAAGCGCTACTCGACCTTCACTTTCTTGTATTTCCCTTTTCATTCTAACTATATATGTGGATTTTTCTAGCCTTACCTTAACTGCACACTTTTCCCTTGCAGAGAGCACAGACCCTTTCTCAAGATTCACCTTACCAGGCTGCAATATTTTGCCCCTCTCAGTTAATTATGTCCCAGTAATGAAGAGACTGTAAAATCTTTCAGGTGATAATTACCCGTTATTTTTCTCCTGAGAAACGCCTCAGGTTCATCCTGCTATTTATTAGCTCTACTGTGCACTTTCTGATGAGCTTGCTTGCAATTGCCTTAACCTATATAACTCACTGGATGGCCCTTGGATTTTCAGATAATTGTCAAAGTCCAGCATCTTCACTGGGAAAAAGGAGTCAGTTCCCTGAGAGATTTAACTCCTTCAGTGGAGACCATTGTAAATGACAGAAAATTAAAATAAAGGGGGATCAGGTGGGGGAGGAAACAGAAGCATCTGGAGGAAATTCCTGCACCAGTGGCCAGGCATTTATGCTCCTAACAGCTATTTAACCCATACATACCTGTTTCTTCATTTGTCTAAACATTTTCATTAACCACAAGGCATAATCTCAATACAAGACATTATAAAGACAGGTTTAAACCCCCACTTTACAATAGGACAGGGCTCTATAAAAAACAAAGCACATATTTAATGAAAAATGATAAATGCTATTTAGAGCTCTACATATATTTCCATGATTTATCCATGTGCAATCAAGTCAAAGATATTTTTTCTGGTGCCATAGTAAGCTCAGGACTTAGCCTAGATCAACACTTCTCCCTACTCAGCTAAGAATATACCTGTCCTTACAGTGCAAACAAGACAAAAATACATCTTTTTGAACTAGTGGTTCTCAAGACAGAGTTAAGAGCAGTAGTTTCTTCTAACTGCACAAATACATAATAAGCAACAAACAAATAAGCCTCCTTAAATCCACGCTGGGTCTGCGCAGGGAGAGCTGCAGAAACAACACATACAGGCATGCTTTGCAGAGCAGTCCGAATGCTTTTGGATGTCATCAGCCAGGTTGCTATATCTCAGTCTTGGCACAAATCTAAGAGGGGTGATGGACAGTGGCTGTGGCAACCATGGACAGAGAGGCCAGAACAGAATCATAGAATCGTTCTGGTTGGAAAAGACCTTTAAGATCATCAAGTCCAACCTAACCCAGCCCTGTCATCCCACCATTAAACCATGTCCCTAAGCACCTCGTCTACCCATCTTTTCTATACCTCCAGGGATGGGGACACAACCACTTCCCTGGGCAGCCCATTCCTATGCTTGAAAACCCTTTCATTGAAAAAATTTTTCCTAATTCCCAACCTAAACCTCCCCTGGCGCAACTTGAGGCCTTTTTCCCTTGTCCTATCACCCGTTACCTGGGAAAAGAGAACAAGACCCACCTCGCTACACCTTCCTGTCAGGCAGTTGTAGAGGGCAACCAGGTGTCTCCTCAGCCTCCTCTTCTCCAGGCTGAACACCCCCAGTTCCCTCAGTCGCTCGCCATCAGCTTTGCGCTCCAGACCCCTCACCAGCTTTGTTGCTCTCCTCTGGACGCGTTCCAGTGGAGAAGCAGAACCTCGCTGTGAGAAGAGCAGGGCGGCAGCCCTGATGCCAGATCTGGCAGGTCAGGGAGACAGCCAAGGAACTGCGCATGGAGGGACGCTGAACCCCAGCATGTTCACAGGGGAAGTTCACCCACAGAAATGTGCCTAAATCACCTGCAAAGTGGTTTTGCTTGGCAAGCAGGGAAGTTTTGGAGCACACAGACTCATTGTTCAGCTGAGAAACATCAACTCAGCTAAATACCAATCTTAATAAAGATTAACAACATTATCTGAAAAGAGTAATTCTCCAGACTCTGGTAGCTTGGTTGCTTGTTTCTACATGAACATACCACACTAAGGTTTGAAATTCTGATCAGAAACTTGGAAAGAAAATGTCACAAATATCACAAAATGAGAGAAAGGTCATTTTCTAGGCAGATGCCCTGGGAGAACACCATAAGCATCACACAGAAAATGCACCAGATTCTATCAGGTAATCAATCCATGTTAACACCTTTCGCTCACCGCCTTACTCACCTTCAACTGCTGAGTCAAAATACGTAAGAATGCAAAATTGTGTCACACATGTCTGTGAGGCTATGGGAGCTTTCCCAGGAGTCAGCAGCATTGTCTACACGGTCCCATTTTAAGAAAAAAAACGTAATAAACATACTGATGTAACTAATTCAGTATTTCACAAGGCAAGTCATGATAGTAATTTGGATTTCTGATTGGGGGGGTGAGGGGGAGGGAAGCAAGCCTTAAACTTTTCCTGCCGTCTCTCGTAGGAAGTTCTGGGTTTGTTTAAACCAGAGTGCTCTGCATTACTTATTTTCCCTCTTTCACTGTGAAAGGGGAAATCCCTCAACACATAGTGAAGTGGGTCTGGTGATTGTCCTGCAGAGGTAACAAAACTGTGGCCCCTCTGCCAGCAAGCATGAAAAAAATCCCACACTACATCTTGTGGAGTGCCAGATAAAGAAATCCATCTGTGCAGGGTTGATGAGCCAACCCAGTGCTGGGATGTCAATCTAAATCACCGAGTGGTTTGTAAGACATTCATAGGAGCCGTGAACTTTTAAGATCATAGGTTAAATATAACTTTATTTTGGCTGAAGAATAAATGCTAGGGGCAAATTTTCAGCTACAGCTTCTCTCACTGGGACACCCATTTGAAGAACATTTAGTAATGACTCCCTTTCCTGAACCAAACTGGTCACAGGGTACTTGGAGCAGCTCTGTGGGAATATACTGGTGGAAACCTGTTGCATTATCACATCCTCCTTAGCAGGCTCCCAGTGTAAGTCCAGACACAGCTCTATTCCGGGGGCTAAGCCTTGGGTACAAGAGAGACGGGTATGCCTATGCTGTGGCAGCTGCAACTACCCTGGGGTTGAGGAACAGGAGATAGGGATATATTACATAGCCACTTTTCAGCTCCATTACACTGTCAGATGGCTCAAAGGGGCTGGCATCACAGCAGAGAATCTGGCTTACAGCTTGTACACATGTGGCTGTTATTCAAAGCCTTCTCAGCTGTTCGTCAGCGCTACATAATCCCGTAATGTCTGCACTTCATGAAGCACAGACCTACTCTCTATAATCCCACAGTATTTGTTCTGGTCATGCTGAACTTGACTTGAACTGTAGCATACCTTCAACTTTGATTCTGAGGAGAAAACTCCAGCAATATTTGCAGTAAAAAAATACATTACAAGTACTATTTACTCCCCAAAACTATCTGTGCATTCCATCTAGGGCATTAGATTTAAACCAAAAGACATCAAATTGGTTAAAAACAGTTAGAAAAAGCAAGAAGGCGTCTACCAGTTTCCGTATTGAAATCAGGTTTAAGCATTCCCTTGAGCATAAATCTCCAAGCAATTAGTAAGACACTGCTCTCCTAAGGTACGAGATTCATTGTTTAAATGACTGTTTTGTTAACTCCTATGGTTCATCTTCTGAAACTCTGTGTCTTCACACTGAGCTCCACATACACTTAATGCCTCGGTCATATGAAAAAGTCAAGGCTATCCACTATGTAAGGTGATGGAAAACTGAAGCCAGACTTCAGTGTCAAGACCATTTTCTTATTAAGCTTCCCAGCTCACTCCCACACTTGTCAGTGTGAGGGTAAGAAATGCAGAAAAAGATCACCAGAGGTATTTCAGTAGCGAGTTTCTCACAAGTACCTTTTTCTATTTAATCTTTCTTTACCCTTTCCTAATTAAAGCCACATTTATCTGGGACACTCAGGGGATGTTTTCTCATCACACTGCAAAGAACTTAAAAAATATAGCTAAATACCATCATTTCTCTTCTGCAGCTGAAGAAGCAGACAGGCAGTGGGTGAAACTGGAGAAGGGAGGAACCTACCAAGGATGACGTGAGACTAGAGCTGAGCTCTGCCACAAGCCTCCCCGGTGACCTCAGGCCATCATCACTTCAACTGAGAGTTTGCATGAACATGGGCAGTAACCTCCATTCTCTCTCCTCCTGTTCAGCAATATATTCTTCTGAGATCAGGTCTGGCTCCAAGGACTTAAATCAGTTTCATATCCCCTTGGGTATCTTCTCAGTAGAGAGGCCAGTACTCTGGGATAAAAGCATTTATTTAAGTAACTTCAAAAAGCATTAGCCATCTTAATTTTAGGCAACTGCATGACTATAAAGTACTGTTACGCTGGCAGCCAGGATGAAGTTTCACAGGTTTAAGGAATTAAACCCTCAGCACTCCTCAAAAAAACTCTGTCAAGTCTTAAAAGAAAGAAAAAACGGTACAAAAACCTGCCTATAAATCAGTCCTTATTACATATTTTCATAGTCTCTATAAATATGACACTGCAACATAACTATGCCTTGAGGCCACTGTGCCATGGTTAACCCATACTATGCTTTCCAAATTGCATCATACTGCTAGAAAATCTTCCTCAAAACTTTAACCTTTTTAGCACGTTGGCATTAAATGTCTCCTTTCCAATCTGGCAATTGATTTATTTCTTGTCCTTTGCACAGAACATGAGCTGATGTGGATTTATTGGCATTGTCCCTTCACCCACACTTACACCAGAGGCTAACTCTATGCCCCCAAATAGCTGGACATTATTAGGAAGCAATCTGAATCAACAAAATCAGAGTACTCAGAGTTGGGGGGGGGGGGGGGGGAAATTTCAGCACCCAATTCAGCCCTTACTTTAAATTGGTCAGCCCTGAACTGGTCAGACAGTTGGACCAGATGCTTGTTGTAGCACCCTTCCAGCTAAAATAGTCTGTTCTATTCCATACAGATCCCGAGATCAGGTAATGAATCATCTTGAGTGCAAAGCAGAAGACCAGAAAGCCTCGCCTTTGTCCAAGGTAACGGTTGCCCAACTTGACTGGTTAGATACAATTACAAAGAAGTCAGCAATATTCTATAGCTGAAAGACAGAATTCATCCTAGAAAGGGATTTGAAGCAATCTAAAAGCAGTTTCAAAACCATGCTTGGTGGACAGGCAAAAGGGACTATAAATTAACAGAGAAATTGTGATATTGGTAATTACGTGCAAAAAGTAGAGTTTGCCATCTGCTTGTAGTCTTTAATTGTCACGTTAGTCAAGTGACATTAGCGTAAGAGGAATAGATTCAAGAGTAAGATTTAGCACCACAGTAGCCAATGTTTCCACATGCTGCGGTCTCAGATCCTTACCTGTCTGAAACTGGAAGTTAAGTCCTCGACAGAAAGGACCCAGAGAGACACTAATGACAAGCTTACCTCCGCCAGCTTTGGTAAAGCAGTTTTATTGTGCTTTTTAAAAAATTTTATTCTTGTTTTCCTCATTACCTGACATTTTGCAAGTAGAGTCCCATTCACCATGACAAGAATTACTGTTATTCGCTCAACCATTCATTCAGTGTCTGAACAGCAGCTCAGGCCACTGGAGATACAGGCTGAATTCTTACCCTTCCCACATGCATCTTTCCTCCCCAGTGCTTATTTTGCAATCCTTTTCTGAAATGTCTGGCCTACCACCTCACGCTGGGCTGGTGGATCCTTGCCATGTACTTCTGACCAGAAAAGCAGCTAAAGGGGCACTGACTTAGATACCTCATATTTCCCATGCCAGAGTACGGATGAGGTGGTGTCCTGGGCCTCTCTCTCATCAGCAGTAAGATTGCAAACATGACTCAGCACAAGACAGAAAAGCTGCCCTGTCAATCTTTGCTTTCTTTTTTTTCCTCCCTTGTGGTTGTTTTTGCCTTGATTTATGATTTTTCATACTGTTGTTTGGGTTTTTGTGGGGGTTTTTGTTTGGTTTTTTTGTTTTTTTTTTTTTTTTTTTGTAGTTGCACCTTTTTTCAAAGTAGCATTGGATTCTAGTAGCAGCAGCAATGGAAAACAACTCCAACCTCTCACTTGTTTGTATTGTTTTTCCCCAAAAAGGAAGTGCTTACCTTTTTAAAAACCTCATAAACACCTAGTAGAGAGGATTATATTTCTCTTTTTCTATTTTTTTTCTTAACATATCTTTACTAAAAGATCAAAAAAACCCCTTTTTGGTTAATCCTATACAACCTTTACTTTCAAAACGTCAGACTTGTTTAACTATTTTATGTTGTACAGCAAGACATCCATGGTAACTTCTTTCCTTCTCCGGATTTATTATGTTAGCATAGTATGGTCACATTTTCAAGTAAAGGTCTCTCCTGAGATGAGAGGTCAATGCTCAGCACCTCTTACAAACATATTTGGCCCTGTCATTCCCAGCTCTTTTCCTCAATAAGCACATCAGTAATGGGGGAATCTCTGATGACTTTGGTGTGTTGCCCTGCCACTGCTCACACATGAATTCCCTTTTAAAAAGGGTGAAAACACGTGACTGACTGACACAAGAGACATCTATGGAAAACGAAGAGACACCCAGAACGCAAGACTTCTCCATTCAGAACACCCCAAAACACAGGCCCTCAAAGCCATTTATTGATTTACTCTCTACCATTCATCTGCTATTTTATTTTTTCTCTAGACATTGTGCAATGAGGGAGCAAGTTGCTCATGCATGTACTTCTCATTCTAACCTTTCTTGTCTTGCTGTAAGGGGGAGAGATCTAAGTCTTTTGGGGGCCCTTTTCCAGTTTTAGCCCTCAACTGCTAAAGCGTGTCTGCCTGGAGCTTAGGCATGTCCGGCCTTACCCACGTATCACAAGCTTTTACACACCTGCTTCTTCACAGCTAGCTTCAGAATAACCCCTCTCCAGAACAGGTAGTCATTTTTCATAAAACACTGAGTTACAGCAACCAGGAAGAGTATCAGAGAAGGGAAAAGCATGACCTATTTAGCAGGCTATTTTCTTGACTAACTTAACAACAGGCTTCAGTAAACCTCGTACAACACCTCTTGACTGTGCCCTTATCAGCCACCCTATAGTCCAGCCCCAGCTGGAAAAGCAGCCACACCAGGGGAACACTGCAAAATATGACATGGAAAACAGGAGAGCCTCAACAAAACCAGCACGCACGCTGAGCAAGAACAGATGAACAAACAGACCAGACCCTCAAGGGTGTGAAAACCAGGCGTGGTAACAATTTCAGAGTCCCCAGAGGTGATGAGCCCCTTTGCCTCGGCAGCCTCCCTGGCTGAGCTGCCCACCATGGATTCACCCAGACTCTCTGGATTCAGGCAAAGCCCATCATTGTTGTTCTACCCATCGCAGCCGTGGAAGGCAAATTGTTCCTTTCCTCCCTGGAAAAGTCATATTTAAAGTTTCATCTCCCTTACTGTTCTCTACCTTGAGATAGATGGCCTCAGTCTATTCATTGCTTCCCCAACAGTCAGCTTTTCTACGTCTCTGCT
The DNA here is from genome assembly GCA_034008185.1 of Gorsachius magnificus. NCBI lineage: Eukaryota > Metazoa > Chordata > Aves > Pelecaniformes > Ardeidae > Gorsachius > Gorsachius magnificus. The sequence goes on from CM067086.1 coordinate 18,597,730, forward strand.
CACTTTTATTTATCCATACTTGCTGCAATTGTTCCATCTCTTCCTGAAATATCACGTCCTGAGACACTTACACATCTCTAGATAGAAACATAAAATTAAATACAACTTCTAAAGCCTTTACAGATTTTCAACCGCTATTAGAATTTAAACGGTGCTCAGAGGTTTTCAGGTAAGTTAGATGCCCATCTTGCTTAGAAATTTTTAAGAATCCATCTTACTTGAAGACAAAGCTTTACAATGAAGCTATTTAAATAATCTAAACAAGATCCCCCTCTAATTTAAGTCTTTTAGATATTTGCCTTTTAAAAATATGTATAATAACACAAGTCAGAAAACTAAGGTGTATATTTTCAGTTTAAACTTAGCAGACTTACAAGCAAATCAGAGACTGGGTTTTGGGGCAATGGTAGTGATACGCATTACAGCTACCAGTTCACATGTTATTCAAACATACTAAAATGCAACTCAAATCACATGCATTGGAAGCATAATTCCCATATTTTAACAATATGGTTGCCCTCGTTATTGCACTCTTCATATCTTACGTGTTTTACTCTTTGTATGAGATTTTATTCTCAAGGTACAAGAATCTTGCTTGGTGCCATGAGTGTGACCAGCTTATTGGCTTGGTGCGATTGGTGATTGATTTCATCTTTCACTTACCTCTGCATATGTATTTTCCTCTTCAGATGCTGAAAAAGCAAAAGAATCATATTACTGGTCAAAGACAATCATAAATATTCATAAACAGAAATTTTTATACGTAACACTTTTGAAAGTAGTTTTGATATTTCAATCCAAACTTCCAATTACTTCCATGGGAGATACTCCTAACACTTGAATAAATGTGTCAACTAAAAAAGGACTTTTAAATACACTTCTGTTCCATGGCAAAACAAACGGGTTATGATTACTTTCAGTCTCTCTTGCATAGTTTCTAAGGAAACAAGATATCACATCAAATTCTGCTTTGTTGGAGATCGCACATTAAGGGCTTTGCAGAAACTTAGCATCTAAGCATCTCCAGATACCCTTACTGCAGAACTGTAGCTTTTTGGATTACAGGTGTCAAGTATAGTCATTCATTGAGTGACACTACAAAGCATTTTTCCCCCTTCTCCTTTTCTTTTTTCTTTTTTTTCTTTTTTGTTTAAATTGTTTTGTTCTGCTGCTTTGAGACTAACCCCTCAGTTCTCCTCAAGTTGATCAAAAAAATCAGAGGGAAACCTAGAATTGACATACCTGCACTTCCTGCACAGTGACAGTAATGTCTCTCTTGCCGTCATAAACGCATCCCCCTTTAATTGCAACTGGGCAAGTGGATAGAAGATATGTTTAGTAAGATGTGCTTGGAAGACACTTTTTGACAGTGGTGGTATTTGATTTGCTGTTCTACCACCTGAGCAGGGGTGTGGGCTTTGGCCAGGTGAGGAGATGAAGTGGGCTGACTCTAGCTGTCATCACTCCCATCCCTGAAGAAGAAAGAGCCATGGGGCCATCCAAGCTATAGGGTCTTGCACGGTATGGCAAGCTATATGGGCAAACTCGGAGACAGTTTACGCCTGCACAAATGTATGCAATATATCCACCTGGACAAAACAATTATTCCACCGTCAGTATTCTCATCTCTCCTGTGTCCGAGTGTTATGAATCCTGATTTAGGATCCTGCCGACTATGCCAATTTGTTGCAAATGAGTGAAATGCACCTCACTCAAAAGAGAAAAGCAGCAGTATGTTTTATGGAGGTAAAATAATCTAACAGAGTTCAATCAATTCAATGGAATTTAACTAACTTGAACAGGGGTTTGCCAACGTTCGGTAAGTTTGATGGCAAGGTTCATCTTTTTTACTGCATGGTGGAAACATACAAAGGAAAATTGAGCTACATTCAAGTTAGACTGATTCACAGAGAGACAAGGGATGCAAAAAGGTAAGGAGGACCCTCCCATTGAGTCATGAGGTTCAGAGTGGACCCCCTTGCTTTCTAAACAACTCCTCAGAGAAGAATCTAGGTGTGGCTACATCCAAACCTAGTCTCAGACTTGGTCAATGGCTTATGTCTAAGGGATTATATATGCAAATTTTAGGTAATGTTTCATTAGCATTGATTTAGCATGCAATAAAAGTTACCATACTACAAGGTTATGTGTGATATTGGTCACTTACCAAACATCTGAAGTTGGTAAAAGGTCTCTGGCTCAAGCAGCAATCTTGAGAGCTGTCCCAGCACAAGGGGAGATCACTGCCACACAGCCACGCTGCCTAGCAGGCAGAGCTCCAAAAGGCTCACTGAGGCTGTCATATTTAAGGGATAAAGGGGTTGGCTCGCAGTCAAGTTACGTGTGATGGAAAAGGTATGTGTGAGATCCCTTGCACCCACAACCTTCTTTCTTCCTTGACAAATGAGCCTTGGAAAAGCCACCCGCTATTCATGTGTTAATTGCACAATCTGTGTTCCAAGCTCACATGCATCGATGCTCACTGTGTCACTCCGCTCCTTTGTGGGTTTTCAGAAAACAGAGTGAAACTAGAGGAGTTCACGGCCCGACTATGGCTCAGGCCTCTTCTGGAGCCTGCACCAAACCACCGCCAGTCTAGTCAAGGGGTTGAGGGCACCCCTCACACAGAGGAAATTTTTCAGAGCAGTAGGCATTACTTTATATGACTTGTTACAAATCAACAACACAGAGACATCTTTGATGTATAGGATGGCTCCTGCCTCTTTCTACACAATTTGCTCATCTTCAAGCAGCACATTACTCAACTTTGAGCAATAACATTTAGACAGACGAATGAAATTGATTTTGACATCTGGAGACTTCAACCTGGAGAATTTCACAGAACTTGGCCAGAGGTTCCTTTCTCCAGTCTCCTGCTGGGACTGACAATTATTAATGGTTTCACTTCAGACATGAAGAAACCAAGCCTGCTTGGTCTGTAGCAGAGAGGCAAATTCGAGGTATCACACAGCCCTGATCCCAAGGAAAAGCAAAGAACCCCCAAAGAAAGTGAAGGAGCATATGAACACACACTTCAATGCCATTTTGATTGAGACAAATACAATTTGGGAGCATGTGTCAGATACAGGGGGAAAAAAACCAAACCAAAATCAGACTGGAAATGAATGTACAGCCCAAGGAGGAGCAGCAGCAAAAAGCTCTGCAAGGACAGAACTTTTTCTTCTGCAGAGATGATCTAGAAACTACCAGCAGCTCATGATACCAGCTAACAGAGTCAGCAGTCTTCAAACAGGGCTGACCCAGAATCTCTTAATTTGGTTTCTTTTTTTTAGCCTAGCAAGATCTTCAAGAACTGCTGCAAAACTCCAATTTAGTTACAACAGGGAAGTGGACCTGCCATACAGCTTCCCCTTGGACAGTCCCAGGCAAGAGAAAGGGATATGAGCATGCTCAATAAATACTTTTGGTGTGATTACCACCCAACATATTGAGCTTGTATACAGAGCCAGAACACTATTAACACTCTGGCAAGATTTTATACCCTTTTCAAAATCCCACACAACCAGACAGAAGCAAGCTAGTGCAAACTGGAGCCCAGAGGATGTACTACAAAAAGATTAAATGTCATCTTGCACTATCTACAGCTGGCCTTTTGTCAGATCCGTGCGTAACCCCCTGTAAGAACCCTCCAGGTGATAGCTCATAGCCTTCCTTCTGTTTCCATGCTACTGATCATGAAAAATAGCTCCACAGCGTAAGCTGCAACAGGCTGGGAGGGAGTGAAGAGGGAAAAAGAAATTAGACTTGTAGAGACTTCTGTGAAGTACAGGAAAACACAATAGGTTCTGATGACGTTTTCTTAAATGACACTGAGTTCTAAGTTGAGATAATTACAATATCAAGTTCCAGGTAGCTATTTTATTGCCTTTTATTAACTTTCCCTACCATCTACAGTCTTGTTACCAGCTAGGCTTATGCATCCCTTTCCTTAACTCAGCTTCAGTTCTAGAGAAAAGGTAAATTAAATTACACTTGGCTAACTCCATCTAAGACTTCATTTTTTTATGGAAGGCATTTTATTTTTTTAAGGGAAGAGCAGGTAAAGGTGAGGTGCTCTAGAAAGAGACTGTGCATTTAAAATATTTAATGCAAAAAAAGCACATGATAGATCTACCTAGTCCCCCACCCTCCCTGGTTCTCCACACCACTGCCTTTTCAATCAGACTGGTTAAGTATTGCTTAATGCATAGTAAACGCCAGACAAAGAAACAAACCCAAAAGTTTTACTCTGGACCACATCCCCTCCTCCCCCAAATAATCAAAGCTCCACATATTGAACAGAGTAAATGCAGATCGGGAAAGTGATTTGAAGATACGTATTTGTCCTCTTCCACAGGATCGGTACGCTCCAGTGTTTTAAAAATATGGCTGGCAATAACAGACTTTGCAGTGACCCACTAAACCCGAGGTTTACAGTAGTGGTAATATATTAGCCGGGTGTATTGACTCATAGGAATGGCTTCCGTTTTGCTCACAGTGTTATAGCAAGATACACAAACATGTGAAGTTATGAAAACATTCAAGCACAGAGTGGTCCCAGAGGAGCAATGGCAGAACTCGGGAACAACCACCATGTTCTGGAGGCATGTGAAAGAGTAGTGTTTGATCAAAGAACCATTAAGCTCCCCTGTAAGTTTACTGAATGCCTTTTCCCAACTCTATAGACTTATCAAGACAATTTTTTGCTAGGAATAAATCCAGGTGCACAGAGAAATGGTGAGACTGTCCTAACATCTCAGCCATTGCTTGCTTATTCCACTGGGAGAAGCAAGGGTTTCAGAGGGCAATGACAAAAGCTGACTACAAAGGGAAATTTTTCAAATAGAGATCTGGGAAAACAGCTTTTCTGGTTGCCATTCTGGGACAGTTATAGCTAAAATTTCACCACCCGTCATCTTACAGTGTTGACTGCGCTAAGGTTTTCCTGCTGACAGCTTTCTTACCCACTTCCTTCAATAATGTCTCAATTACTGCAAAAGTAATTAACTGTCATACAGATGAACACATCAGGCATGAAATCTCCGAAACAAAACAATACTTGTCTGTGAAAAACAAAATTCCATTAAGGGATGAGTGAACCACAGCCCTAACTCCATGGTATATTCCTTAGCCAGATGTTGCACCTAGGTTTTATGTTAAGAGTTGACCAAAATCATGGGTTAAAAGGCAAACTGAAAGCCATGAAAAATCAAGACTTTATTACCACCCTTATAGCACCAGTCATGCTGCCTATGTTTTTTTTTAAATATAAGAAAATGAGAAAAAACATGACACCTTCTAAATATTAAAACACAGATCAAGTTATTACGAAGAAATAATATTCAGGAGTCTGTTTCAGAGAAAACAGTCAAACTTTCACTTAAGACACTACAAAGGGCCTTTCAGAAAGGCAAACTTATAAAAAAATAAATCTCAGTTTCAGCAAAGCAATAAAAAAAGAAAATTAAACTCACTAGCCATTTCAGAATATTTTGATCACAGCAGAACGCTTTGATAGTTAGAGAAGGAGCTTGCCATTTTTCCCTCAACATCCTCTGTATCTGGCAGCATTAACCTGCCTTGGCATATTCATATTTCCAAAAAACCACCCTCCTAGATGGCAACGTGTTCCCTGCTGCTCTTTGCTGCCATTTGCACAAGATGTTGGTTTGCTCTAGGTGACAAGTAAAAATGAGTGGGGCCACCCATCTCCAGCCAGGTTGCACAGTCCAGGGTCATTGTCATCTGGTACCATAAAGGTGGTCAAAATCCCATGAAAACCAATTGCAAGCCTATTATTTTTCTCTCTAGGGACATAGCATAATATCTGTTATTCTCTAAGCTAAACCTGTGTAGACCCCAAAACAGATTTAACAGCTGTGAATGCTCTAAATACACAAAGCTTCCAAAATTAACATCAACGCATATATTAACACGAGGCAAGACACCCGAGTTTCCTACTGCTTTATCTTCTCAGTGTAAGGCTTGGTGTTAACTCACAAGCAAGCAGTACAGCGCAGCTGTAAAATCTGAGTTGCAGAGAAGTCCTCCTCCTCACATCCAATTTTCCAGTTGAGTAGACTTTGTTCCAAGAACGTCCAGTGTTGTGACAGAAGTCAATATTATTATTAAATTCCCTCTCTTCAGTGCTCTTCTCTTTGCATAACCCATCAGAAGGTTTAATCGAAGTTCAATTCCAGTTACTGAATCCTACTCGTATTTCAGGCTTAATTACCTAAACTATTGTTACCCAAACTCAATCAACGCTCCTTGAAGGGAGCTCGCTTGTGCTACGTGTCACCCAGGACCTGTAGTTTCACCAGTGGAAACTTTCATAGGAAAATACCTGAGTCATCACTTGTCTCTCACTGCAGCTGACCGTTGTGTGCAGATGTGATCTCTCCCAATTAACACAGGTCACTTTGGACAAGTCTATCCATGCCTTAAGATGCTAGAGTGGCAAGAAAAAAAAACAGGAAAAAATGGGCATCCTCAGCTTCGCCTGGCTCTCTTTGGAAGAAAAATAAATACATTTGAAAACCTTTTGATCACCCTGTAAAGCAGGATTATTTTAGCATCTGCCAATCAAATCCAAGGAGAATAATTTTATTTGGGTTGTAGCTCTCACTTGTGAAATGCTAACTTCAGTTAGTTTGTTTTCCATGGGACATATTTGCTCTCACTCTGCTTCCACTGATGTTTTGAGTAGTACCCAAGTGGAAAATAGAATTAACATGTTGAGTAAGCTTTATTCCTCTTTAATTTGTTATTGCTGTCGTTAAGAGTCTTTTATTTTACTTTGGCTAATTGTTACAGGAACAGCAATAGAAATGTTATAAATTCTATAAGTTGATCATTTCATGGTACAATTTTTTCATGGGGCGAGTCTTTTCCATTTGTCATGGAGGAGTGCAAAGAGTTGTGAAACCTGGAGGCATCAGTAAGTCAAAAAAACAGAGTGGTGCTCTCGCCATTTGGAAAGGGATAGAAATGAAGTTTGTTCTATCTTGACGTATGAGAATTAGCAAAGTAGATAAAAATTCAGACCCAGTTGGTAGACATCAGGGAACAGACTGTTACTTACAGATTCACGTACCGAGAAAGCACAAGCTTTTGAAATATTCTATTAGCAAAACTTAATTACTACATGCACAGTACGTCTCTAGCAGTGAGGTTTCTCCTTGCCCCTTCTGTCTTTGCTGGGCAACAATACCATTAAAAATACTGCTTTTAACTGTGAGGTTGATTACCTACCTATTCATTTTATACAAGCTCAAATGACATATCAAACAGTACACGCTTAAACTCTTTTACTGGACCTGGGAAACTGAACGATCTTTGGGTTCCAGTCCAACTATATAAATGTAACTCAAACCGACTTCCTTTTTAAGCCTGCTTAATCACATAAGCCCTTCCGCAAATTTATCTGCAGTGGTCAATACATTAAGTGCTAACTTGCCCCTATGTTCTCCCTTGCCTTCTCATCTAATACAATATTTGTCTTTTAACTGGATGTTGCTATTTCACCAGCATTAACATCTGCCAATGCCTGTATAAGCAGAACAGTATAAAATCTCTTTGGCATTTCTTTCAAAGTTTGCATATCAAGAGATATGCCCAGGACATGATTTTAATTTTGATTGCCTTTGAAAACACTTAATTGCCATTACTATGCAGTTAATCAATGTTGTAACAGCAGGAGCAGATTGTACCCCCCAAACCAGGTTTCTAAAAATAGTATCGTCATCACTTCAGTCTTCACACAAGCCTTTAGCTTCAACTCTTGGTCTTCCATCTCCCCTTCCAGTAAGGGTGTGGGTTCTTCCTACTTCTTCCAAAGTCAGTCAGAGCTGGGCTGTGACATTCTACCAGCCTCGGAACATATACACTTCTGTGATTTTTAATTCAAATAATTTCAACCAGGGACAGAAAATGTTAAGAGTCACTACTGCAGGGAACTTCAGGCACTATTAAACAGATAGCAGAGAAGCATCCTGGAAAGAAAAAAAAAAAAAAAAAAAAAGTCTTAAAAATCTACTAGCAGCCTACCTTTTTCCGTTAGCAGCTATATCTCCCAAGCCAGCTTTCCGAATCCTCTGTAGAGCTTTATCTACCTGAAGTTGAGACTTTGCTTTATTTAGATCACAGAAGCTGGATCCATCTCATTATAGCACACCTCACAGGAACAGAATTTAGAAGGTCAAACTAAGATGCATGCAAAAAAATCCTATTAGAGACCCCAGCGTGATCCACACTGAAGAGATGTTCAGTAACAAAGGACCAGGAGCTTCCAAGTTTTTCTTGCTTAGCTGCTCTCTGATGGCTAGAAAGAAGACAGTTTTACAGCTCAGCTAAACGTGTAAAAGCACTGCAGAAGACAAGGAAAATGAAATAAGCAACGGATCATAAAAAGGGGAAAACCCCTGTAGTTTAGCATCTAAATAAGAAGCAGAGCTGTGAGCATCCACACTTTTCAGGTGGCGTTATTTATCTTCAGGCACATAGATTTTGGGCACAGATTTGCAAGCAGGAGAAGGTAGGCCAACCTTCAGTTTTATCGGAATATTAAAAGAACTTCTACAAATCACTAGCCAATCTTAACACCTCTGACCTTAGGCTAAGTGTAATGCAATTCACTTAAGCATAAATAAAGATTGATAATAGATAGCTGAGAATATCCCTTGCAAAAAAGGTTAATTATTGGATTAAACACTAAAAAATTCTGTGCTTTCAACAGTCTACAGAACTCCTGAATTTCATTATCAAGAATGACAAAAACATACTTTCCCAACAACAACAAAATTTTTATAGCCAAATCAGCATTTTTTTCGAAATGATTTCCACTTAACAGATTAAGTGTAGAAATAATTATGGCCTATTAAAGATAAATCAATAGGATCACAATCACAGTAATTAACCTCCAAGGGCATTTTTACAGAAAAAAATAGTTTAACTACAAAACTTTTGGTGAATACAATTTGCATTTATAACCAGTACATTAGCATATGGTGTTTTGGAAATGCATAGTGCAAACTGGAAAATTTCAGTATGCCTCTAGGATGGGTGCATACATAAATATTGGAGATATACACGTACACACACTTCCATGACACTGCTAATATTTGCCACACAGGTTCCTTGGTTTTGCAAATGCAGAAAATTTTCTCATTAAATGTATAATTGCCACCTACCATTTGGGGCAGTCATATTTCTACTCAAAGCAGCTACTTTCCACTTTTCTGCCTCTGAATCAATCATTAGAGTCCCTTTTAAAGAGTATTTATTGATCACAATATTTAATTCTCAGAATTACATTTCAAAAACGTAAATAACCAATTGTGCTGTCAGGTGAACCCCATATTATTCAACTCCTAGGTTGAGAAAAGCCCCTTGCAGTGGATGGGCTCTTTCCACAGGACACTGTGAGACGCTGGCCATTAGATCAATTCCCACGCATGTATTTCAAGTCCTTTGAAACTCCATTGCCTTTATCATATGACCCTCCTCAAGGTTTTACATTAATCAAGTTATTTTCATGACATTTTCCTTTTGGTTAAATGATACCAAATCCTCTCTTCTTGATGCAGTTTGTTTTGGTTTAGAATAGCTAGTGTTTCCCTTTTTCTTTCAAACATTTAAAACCAATTTTTCACTTACGGTCCCCTGTTACTGAAGGCTAAGCGTATCAGAGGACCAAAGTCAGATGCAGATACTTCCAACTTCTGGCTGCCATAGTGCTGAGAACACCATCTGAAAACTCCACTTAGTCTGTCGACACCCTGTATTTCTGCAACGCCTTTTGGCAAAGGACAAAATTAGCAGTCCATCCCCTAGCCTGCATATTTACTGTCTAATACTGATAACTCTGTCACAAGCTACATTAATCAGTCCAATGCCAACTGCTGGCATTTCATCTGCAAGGTCAATTTTTATACGGAGTTGAACAGCCTGAGTTTCAGATAACCAGGCTCACGCATTTTAACTATCGAAGATTATCAATGTATTTGCAAAAGGAATATACGTTACCAAGCTAAAAAATATTAGCAGATCAGCGACTTACACATCATCTATATCACTGTAGAGCGTTCATACTTGTATGATAATACTGTGAAATAAATCTCGTGTCTTTCATTTTTTTGTGTGCAGTCGTCTCATTTGTTATTAAGCTTTTATAGTAAAGCCTATCCTGAAAACAAAATTCTAAAAAATATGTAGAATTTATAACCTGTGTGTAGTCCTGCTTGCATAAAATCGAGGGATCTAAAAATCAGTGTGAGCGATGAATTTGTACCTATTACTAGGTGAACATAACCAAGGTATCAATATGGGTGGTCACGCTCTCATTTAGAGCACTCAAGTGAGTTACCCAGACTAGGTGCTTGGCACCTGAACAACTATTAAGCTGAAGGTGCGAGCTGAGCTCTTGAACATCTAGATGTTATAGTCAGGACATTTAAGGCCCTAAAGGTAATTCACTGGTTTTCACACAGGAAAGAATTCCTCTCCCCCAGCCAAGGAAATTATCTGGATGCAAATTAGTAAACCACATTGCCCCAAGAGAGGGTAAAAGCAGCGTAAGATGAAACACAAATCCACAAGCCTGTGTTCAGTTAAAAATACAGTAGCACTGTAGCAACTGTCACCTCCTATTCAGTGCCCACTTTGCTATCTGAAACCAAGTGCTGCGTTGCAGGGGAATTGCAACTTTTGGAATACAAGTTTGCACCTTTCTGCCAATTTGGCATTACCACAGATAACTCTTCTTTAGTTAGAGGCAAAAGTGTAAGTATTTCACCCCATTATACACTCTACAATTACCCAAACTCTGTTGAGCAGATTCCAAGGGAAAGAATTTCCTTCTCATCTTAGTCCTTTAACAAAAGGTCCTACCATCATTTTAACAGCAGTTCAGAGATCACCAGAAAAACGCTGCCATCTTTGCTTCTTGAAATGATTTCTGAAACCACTTTCAACACAAATACACATGTACGATACAAGTGCATAAACTGCATGGTGTTACACTCAGTTCCAACTCTATTGCAGCTTAAAGCATTTAAACATCACGACACGCACATCAGTCCTTGGGTGTCTGTAGTCTCTTTCTGTAAGCAGCCAAACTAAATCCCTGTTTCAGCAGCCGCTACCATTTGCTCACAGTGTTTCTCCTAAAGCTCCTAAAATATACACTTCCATCCATCTATGCTTCAACCGGCTAGTACAGAAAAAACTGTAGCCACAAACAAATGAGCCATCACTGGATAGAAGAATTTCCAATTACACAGAAAACAAGGAAACCGGCAACTGCATTATGTAACATAATCGGTTCATTTATTTAGATAAATGTAACTCTAACGTGATACAACTTTTTAATTGTAGAAGTATAATAAAGTCTTTGTTGCTGCAATCCTGCAGTTGGAATTTCAAGTTCATTCCCACTGGGATTTTCCAGCTACTGTTGAGGCGCACTGGCACATGATTTAGCTGCTGCTTTCCTTAAAAGAAATTGTACAAGGATTTTACCAGTTGGAAAATAAAACAATATTGAGATATCATATTTATTTTTCCTCACAGCAAGACTTTAATCTGCTTTTTCTCCCCCACCAGTCTCACGTAACCCAACACCATCTTTCTTGCCTTCCCCACATCATGTGAAAAACAGCAGAATCTGATTTTGTTGGCAGTCTCCAAATCCCAGTTCAAAAGCATCCAGACAGTACTCTCACAATCCTAGGTAAAGTTTCCATATTGTTGTGTACACGTATACGTACACAAATCCATTTTTTGATACTTAGAAACAGTTATCAACAGTTAAGTCTAACATTTAAATTCAACATTTCCCAAAGTTATATGCATGGAATTTTCACTGAAGGCTGTAGGTCTGCTGTGTGTCCTTCACTGAAAGGGTTATAAAGAGGGACCGTGGATCCTTTCTGTTCTTGCGGACTGTTATCTTTCCTCTCATCGCCTCTCCTGCAAAATTAATACAGAAATTACTATGCTTACATTATTGAATCATGCACAGTAACAACAAAGATGCATTATGTACCCTTACATTGCATGAGAAGCTGTTCCCAATTAATCAGAATTAGACAAGTCTACAAAGGTTTCCTTTATGTTTTCAAAGCTCTAAGCAATGGTCTTGACAACAACCCTAAATCAAACTAACTGCAGTTAAACCTGGTGAGGTGCTGAGGGATGTCTGATGCTTTACTTCTCAGATGACCCACCCAAAGAGCTGGTATGCCAATTATTTTACTTATTATTGGGGAAGAACACTGTATTCCTGGATACATTAACCTCTCTTTCTATCTGGTTGTCCTGGTTGAGTTGGACCTGCACATCACTACAAGGCACTTCCAGGCACATACAAGTCTCAGCTGGACAGGTACGAAGTGTCGTCGTACTATTTCACCCCAACCCCCAGCTTCAAATAGCAACTTGTTTTCTCATGAAATGATATACAACATCTTTAAATTCTTGAATATAGATTTCCATCCATAAAGCAGGCAAATTATTAGCAGTAATAAAACAGTATAAAAACAGCTAAATTGCTAGTCCACAAAACTTAATATTCCATTATGCCTTTGCTGAGCTCCCTAATTTAAATGCATCATCACTGTCAACTTTGAGTAAAACCAAGTAACCACAAAAACGTATTCCACTTCCTACTGCGTATGCCATGTGGTTTGTATTTGCACTGCATTTAATTTAAACTCTAATTAGGTAATATTATCTGGCAGGAAACACTAACAGGGAAATCTTCACGGCATTTGAAGTATATACATAATTAATAGCAAGTTTTGGTTTATGAACTAACAGGTTTTCTTGACCATAACACTTGGCATACGTGTGCTTCAGCTAAAACCAGAGACAATGCTTTGACACAGAAGGAAAGAGCTGGGAGACATCTAGAGAGGCACAACTCTCACTTTTGGTATTACTAAATTTAAGTAAAAGCTTTTGTCCTAGAGAAATTCCAGGCCTCGATATTTATGTTTAACATTCTGTCCTAGCCTGCACTGATCAAGCCTGGTTCCATCCCAACAGCAGCTACAGTTCCATGGCACATCAACTTCTTCCATATTTATTCTTCACATCATTCAAAGGTCTGTTCTAGCTTTTAAAAGCATTTTCAGATTCTGAAATAAATACGGAGGAAAATTAAACCTGCTGTGCTGGTTTAAGAACTTGTGCATACTTCCTATGAGGAGATGTTTTACTTTTCACACGCAAGACAGGAGATTATTTGTGGATCTGTAAGCCCAATTTCATGATCTAACAGTCCGTTCATGATTCATGAGTCTAGCTCATGATCTAACGGCAGCTAGTCTATAAGGTCAGTTACAGCTCAAACTTTTATGCAACTTGTAAGTCCCTGCAAAAGCTCTGGAATGACAAATTCTGTTCCTATAGCCTGGCTCTGGCTTGATGCCTAACATACACGTTGCTTTCTTTTTATCTTTAGGAAACTACACACTCAAGTGAATATTCTAATATCTGAAGGAAAACCAAATCCACAAATACAGATGTTGCCTCATATTGCAAGGAAATGTTACCTATATGGGCTTTTCCGTCTTGTTTTTAATGAGCTTACCGAGCAGATAGCTCTTAATTTCACTTTGCTTTTGGGAAGATTGCTGCTTGCGGTTACTAGTAAAAACTAATCTCAATTTATTTTCAGTCCTTAGTAAGAGCTGCAATTTAAGTCATATTTGTAAATATTTAGGAAGCCCATTACTGAGCCACTTCATACCATCATTTTGAAACCCCAAGAACTACATCTAAGCAGATGATTCTACTAAACACATCACAGGAGGGCACGATCTCGAGATCTACAACACTAAGTTCTCTGCTACTCTTCTATTAGGCCTCCCTTGCCCCTTCTGTCTTCGTCCCCCACACCAGCCACCTCCACTGTTAGTACTTCTCTATCGCACCGGATCTAAAGTATTTCCCAGTTGTTCATTACTCTTAGTGGTTTGAAATCCATTCTTAAAAAGGTGAAATTTTCAATATTCTTATTGTAAAAATGAAATCAAATAGCAATTTGATAATAGCAAGTTTAAAATTCAGTAAGAATTTGAGAGTTCTTCATTTGGCACAATTCTTGGATGCATCTCCAAACAGTAAACTGACACAAGTTCCACATTATAAAAAATAAACGCAAAATATTTTGTCAAATGCTGTAGTATAAACACCAAAGAAAGCTTTTCAACAAAAATTACTATAGTACCAATACTGTACAGTAGATCAAAAAAAATATGTATTCTTTGATAGTTTTTTTTTCCCCAGTAATTTAATGGCTAGTTGGAGATTCCACTTCAATTCCTGTACAGTTTTATTATTAGGACACAAATGACTGACACAATACAATGTGATTTGCAAAGATTTGCGGAAATTATTTCACAGATTATTTAAAACAGATTTGCCAGGTAGAAGGAAAAAGTAAAGAAAAAAGGGCATTATAGCTTCTCTCCAGCTAGGAATTTTAACCTACTTTGAACGTACAGATTTTCAGAACTGCTGAAAAATGAACTATTCGATATATTTTAAGACTAAAGAGCCTCGAGAACTGAAATTCTATGTTTTAAATTAATCTGTACTTCAGTCTTACCATTTAAAACATTAATACAAAGCAAAACAATAAATACAAATTTAAATATAATTTCATAAATGGTAGCTGACTTCATAGAACAGAACCCTCAGTTTCTGTTTGTAAAGGCAGTTAATGAAACAAAGCAGTCCATTTTTCTCAGCTATTTCTTATGCAGTAACCACATTAAATCAGCCTTTCTAAACAGTCTTTTCTGAGGGCCGAAGCAAACAACAGCAGTACAACCAAATAACAGCAAGGCAGTTCTGAACAATTAATCAATGTCATGTAGATAGAAAATGACTGATGTTTTTTCACCATTCTGCTGCCTGTGAGCTGCCTGGAGGAAGCCGTCTCTGGGACTCAGCTGCATCACCTTGCTCTTATCATGCTCAGTTGAATGCAAGTAAACCGCACAGTGCCACTGCAGTTTGATTAGGACAAAACTGAATCCATTACGATCCCCTCCCTGCATTTTTATTGTCCCTTGGGGAGTCCTGAAATTGTCCCCAAAAAGAAAACAATTCAGCAGAAGTGCTGCACAAGCTTGCTGGCACAGGAAAAAAAAAGCATCCCTACGTTCGTACTGACCTGCTGCCAAATAATACATGTCTGATTACGTGCTCTGCAGTACACCCTATACATGTGCTCTGAACACCCAAAAGAATTTATTTTGGTTCTTTTACCACCAGTGAAACTGCAAGCAATTGTATCTTTGACTTATGTTTGTGCAATACATAATGATTACATACATGTATGATTACATGGGGCAAGCCTGCAGTTTGTGAGCGAAGATAACTCTCAGTGCAAGAGCCCTATCAGTAAGAGTGTTTAGGCCAACAAAACGTATTTTTTTCAGTCCATAACTTGATTAATCTGAAAGGATTTGACGGAACCCAAAGATTCCATGTTGTCTCCTGCACACATAGCCATAACATCTACTTAAAGGTCACAACAATCCACAGCAATGAACCTGTAATGTGAAGAACTACTCTGCCTTTCACTATAACTTCATGTTACCTCCCTCTTTGATTACGAAAGAGATTGAAAGAGTTACTGAAGGTAGCCAGCAATTGGGACCTTTCAGGTTTCCTTCTTTTCTTCCTGTGGAAGAGCTTTATGAAGCTAACAGCGAGACAAGTAAAAGCGTGGTACTCAAAGCATTCTTTATTCTGCCCCCATTAACATTCAAGAACCTTACAAAAAAATCTCACTGGAATTGTTTCCAAGACAGCTGCTAGAAAACTGCAGTGGATTTGGGCTAAAGACACCTTAACTACCGAACTGCTGTTGAGAAATATCTTTAGAAATCCCCTACAGTGCAATAACCACAAGCTTCTAAGTGGTAGCCATACCTGCCTTCACGGTTATGCAACAGCAAGCTTTGACACCGCTCTTCACAAAAAGGTTGTCCTCGCTTGAGGCCGACAATTTAAACATTATCTAGCTTTCTACTCCAGTTTAGACTAACTGAACCCACTGCCTCATGCAACACTGAGGTCTAGCATGCAACTGAAAAACAATTCCAAGTCTCAAAAGCATTGCTCCGGAAGAATTGGCTAGACGGTAGTTTCCATATACCATTTATCTTCTGAAAACAAATAAGAACAATGAAGGACAGACACCATTTGTGGTGGGACCAAGAGCATTTCCCTTAAACTCAAATATTACCCTTTATTCTCCCCTTCATTTCCTTAAGCTGCGGGCACCTGCAGCTGTACATAGCCTGCCACCTTCCCATTTGGCCACATCTCTCACTGAATCCCCAATGCAATAAGATCCAACAAGCAGTTTCTGTACTGAGCAGTAACCACTGCCTTTTTATATTACGTATCTGATCCGTGACACCCTTCTTCCACCGGCTGGTTACTTGTATAAACTAAGCAGCTGTTTGACAACTCCTTTCTGTTACATTACGGTTCGGCATCTTCTGAAACTATGTTGAGCTTTGATCTTATCCTTTCATGCCCCAAGTACGCTCTCTGAAGAGGTTTTCTACCAAATTGGCATGTTTCAGCTCCCCAAGACAAACTATGAACTGAGCTGCTGCAAAGAAGTCTACACAGCCAGCTGAGTAAGGTAAGAGAGCCTTGTATAGCTGCCTAATATAATGTACCCCATGGAACAGTGAAGGCCAGATCCATGGTCCTCCACAACACATAGCTGCAGTAGCCAAACTCACACACCTAGAACTAGTCTTAATTCACTACTTCTTTTAGTAGAGATCCCAGTCTGTAGAGCCTTCTCCCAATCTTTATCTCTCAACATTTGCGAGAATTCTGAAAAAATGAGACTTGCCGTACGAGCAGTGGCAGAACTTGCCAAGGAGGCCACACAGAATGGCCCAAGAAATCCATCCAAGTTTTCCTGTCTAGATATGGAACTTCTAGTATCTTTCAATGAGATTAAAAAGCCATGGGAAGAGATTCTCTCCATTTACTATCCAATACACACACTTACAGATGTTTCTGAAAAGTCAGCAGGATGATTTTAAGCAGCAGTTTTCATAAGATACAGCATAAAACATGCAAGATTTAGTGTGACGTCAAAATTCAAGCTTTAACAATTACTAGATTTTAAAAGCAGATGTCATTTTTGGAGGTATCACTTGTAAGTAAACAAGTGACAGTGTTCTACAGAAACCATGTTGCAGCTGTAGACAGGCAAAACAGAGACTAAAATCTCAATTAGGAACCAAATTATCCAACTGGGATGCAGAATATTGAAGTATTTCAGTATAAGATCAAAACATTCAGACAGATTAATTGTGTCAGTGCTGTTCTACTTTTAACAAAACTCTCTAACAGACAAATTAACATTTTTCAGTATGTAAATTTACAAATGGCTACCCAATTACGGAGACTGGGGAGTTAAAGATAATCACGGATTTTACAGGGGCTTAGCCACGTGAGTTCTACTTCAGTTTTGCTGTGCTGGCCCCTTTTAGCACAATAGGAAAACAAATCAAGGTTTTATTTCCACTGCAAGGCAACATCACTAACACAAAATGCCAACAATATGCTGTTTTATTGCTAATAGAGTTTGCTTGCATACAGATCTGGGTTTTAACTTAATGCACTGTTAACTGAAAAAAAATCTGTAAGCCCTTTAAAATAATTTTTGTAAGCATTTTACCTATTTAGTAAATGCTTGAGACAACCAAATGAGAATGATATTCTGTATACAATTTTTTGTTTATGAAACTTAGCAGGAATATTTCAGCGAAAGGAAAAGACTTATGTTTGGACCATTAATGAGAAAAAGATACTGCTTTGGCATCTCAATTTCAATCTTCAAAATAAAGACATTTTCAAGCTATTAAAAGGACTGCTAAGTGAAGCTTTGTACTCTGTAGGGAGTCTATAATCCAACAGTCTTTTGTCTGAGAAAACCCAGTTTTTCTGGCAATAAAATATCATCTGGCTTCTTTCTGCAGTTTCTTTAATTTTACTGCACGCTAAGCAGGCAACACATATCCAACATGCTGATGCTCTTTTGTTTTACTTCATTGTGCATCAGCTTCAAGTCTCTCATCACAGTCTGTGAGGAGGAAAAGTAGCTTTTCAGAATACGTAAGAGACTATCCCCCACTCACACATGAAATCTAAACCAAATCAATGGAAATTATCCATTAAAACTATATATAAAGCTGCCTACCATAGCTAGGTATCAAGCTAAAATTCAGTGGTAAATCAGAAGTATTAATTAGGAACAGATTTTATTGCCTCACTTGCCAGATCTTTGGACCCAGATTAAACCTCTCCTGCTTCACCTCAGAGAATCTGCACGCATTGCACACCTAGCACAGGCTGCGGCAGGAATGGCAAAGGAGGGAGGATTAGTTGCAAGCCCTATCCTTAGGCTTGTAATGGCTTGATTCTGTTGTCATCAGAATACAGACCAAAATATTCAGTCTTTTTTATGGCTGAGATAGTGGATCTGTCTTTACAGCAAATAACCTGGCATCAAACAGCTGAGAAAATGAGCTAGTTCACGCTGCAGAATACAACAATTTTGCCATGGCATAAAAGCAGCCTTTTCCTGTTAAATACCCAAGAGGTTCAGATACCTGTAAAGCTCAACCTCTTTTACAGAGCAAATCCAAATACAGTCAGTGCTTTATAACCACTTTAGGCATATTCCCCAAAGCTATAAAGCACCCGATAGAGACTTTACGTCAGCCTTACAATTCTATCCAGAATTAGAAATCTGAGGGAACCGTTGTTCTTTACTGGGGGAAAAAACCAAAACCAAACAACACTGCCTTGTCTGAAAGATGCTTTCAAAACAGGAAAACATTTAAAATGCATTTTTTACCATCAAATTCCTCTTTCACAACCTATTAACATACTGAAAGCAAATGCTACCATCAGTACACTGGTCAGATTATTGCAAGACTCAAATAATATTATTTCTATTTATTTTCCATTATTTAGTAAGGAAAGAGCTTGTCCTGACTCAAACAATACATTTAGTCACAAGCAGGTTGTCTTCGTTGTGTCTCCCAGTGCCACATATATATTTCTTATTCTAAGATTTTATACAGAGGATTGATGAATATTGGTAAACAGAGATGGACATAAAGGCTGATGCCTTCAAATGATGCAAATGTGTTCAATCTAATACAGTCACTTTTTTTTTCCAGTTAACTTGCATTGAGAAAAACCCATTTGAAGACCAAAAAAAAGTCCCCAAGCGCTAAGTACACTCGGAGTGGAGTTCAGTTCAACATGCCAGGCAGACACAAGGCATGGTAACACAGTAACAAGCAGTGCTAAGTCATTAACAAGTGACAGATGTGAAACAGCTGGAAGTGCAACTTTACAAAAATGCAAAAGGAGTTTGAGCAGTTTGTTTCATTGGTAAAATGGAAAGTGAGAGAATGAATAAAAAAAGAACCACAAGTTACCAAGATGAATATAAAAATTACTGTTTTTACAAAAAAAACCCAAACAAAACAATATGAAAAAAGTGGAAGACAGGGAAATCTGTACTTATAGTAACATGCCTGGAGGAAAAAAGATTTTTGGAACAATTGAGAAGAATCAGAGAGAAGGGTTTTTCAAAAAAATTACCTAAATTAAGCAACATTCCTATGTAAGTATCAGGAAACACCTTCTGCCCTGATGGGCTTATGTCATCCACAAACAACAAATATACCACAGAAATTAATGCTGGGATTACAAAGGAAAAGGAAATTGCATCAAGAGTTTCTCTCAGAACCTTCTCTAACACTAGAAATAACAGGTAGAGAATTCTAGACTGAAGTGGTCATTTTACATAATATATAAAAACAGACAGAACGGGTAAAAGGATGGGAAAGGGGAATTCAAATAATTATGAAGAGAAGAAGACAGGTAGAAAGAGAAGAGAAGCATAGATGTAACAGGGTTTGTCATGGGAATAATTTTAAGCAATATGAGTGAATAAAGAGAAAAGAGTTGCAGCAAAAGTGACCTTCCAAGGTCAACTAGGTTGTGCTTCAAAGCGCACTGTTTCTGCAGTTGTCTTCAGAAAGTCACTGCACCTAGACTAGAATTCTAGAGCCAGGCACACCTCCCAGTAATTTCAGACGTTTGGTAAATGTCAAATGATCTATGTAATATTAAATAACGTGCATATTCTAACAAATGTCATTGCACTTAAAATTTCACTTCACACTCTATGACATTAAAATTTAATGAGTTGCAGCAAGGACACCTTAGCCAGCCTTCTCTAAAAAGAGAAACTTGAACAGAACACAAGCGAAGTACCAATGCATATGTGCATCCCAAGAGCTGACAGGACTTAAGAATACCCAAATAAAAATTATTTAAGAATATAAAGTCAAAGCATGAAAGAGAGAAATGATTTGTCAAGTAACATAGACCATAGTGCCTTTAGGAAAGAAGCTTCTGGTAAAAAGTTGTCATGGCTGATAGCTGGAAGATGCAACTGCAAAAGCGGTTTAATTGAGCGCAGAGGCAGCTTTCACCATTGACATTCATAATTAGGTCTGTTAAGAGAGACAATATTCCATCTCCAAATACCTCAATACTTCTCTATAGCATCTCTAAGCCTCTTGACCTCAGTTTCTTTTGCAGCATCCACATAAATTTTTGTACACTTTCCCCCCTTATATCTGGTCTATTTATAAGCTGTTCAGATTGGGGCTATGTATTACCATGAGCTTATTAGCCCTATTCTGAGGTTCCTTACTTGGTCCTGCTAGTCTGTAAAGAAAAATGTCCCTCAAAGACAACTAATTCACCACGGGGTAAGAGTTCAGCAGCGGTGAGTTAAGTAGACAAAAATAAAAAATAATTAACCAGCATTAAAATTTAACTACTTTATTTCCTTGGATTATAAAAAGACTAGTAGAGTCCAAAAGAAAGTGCAGCTCTACAGGAATAAGAGGGCAAGACTTCTAATTCTTGCCCTGTTGACTTATAATTCTTGCCCTGTTGTATGTCCATCCTCTTGCATGACTATCCTGTCACAGTTACAGGTGTATTTCTCTGTCTATAAAGCAAGGAATATTCAACTACTCGCACAGAAATGTTTTTTTTTCAAGACTTACCAAGTAGAACACTAAATAAAGCCACTAACAAACATCGCTTTAGTCTTCAAAACCACACTTCACCTGAATTTTGGGTTATCTCTGATGACAACAAAAGCCTTTTCACTTGCATCAGATTCAAGGTGAAACATATTACTGTACTTATCCATTTTATAAAAATTTACAGTGTATCAAAATAACATCTTCTGTACTTCAATGGATGAAGTTCATGGCTGTGAGTTCTTTGAAACTGTTTTCAGTTTACAGAGGAATCCCACAGTGCCAGGTACAACATATTCATGATTCATTTAAATAACACAGCATAGTGTGGGAGTGCTACAAAATATCCTGTGCAATCACAGGTATGATATTTATGAATACTAGTAATATTAAAATTAACATTAATAGCAGTGCTCTGGTCTTACATTTTTCTGCCTCAGAAATTTTTTGATACACAAGTTCTCATAAAAATTACAGGATGAAATAAGTACAAGACACATGCCCACTACATTTACATATGCAGATATTTATATGTATTTTTACAGGAATTTTCTATTATATAGGGAGCTATTTTCCAGTGCTTTCCTTAGACAAAACATGTCTTTAACAGCAGCTAAAAGATTTATTTACTAGTTGTTTTTAAACACTCACTTAATTCTTAAAGTATTTAAGATTTAAATTTAATGGTAACAGCAGTGTAACACAATCATTGTTGCACCACAACTGAATTTAAATATACCTGCTTCTACCGCAATTGGTTTCTCCAGGAGAAAAACTGTCTGTTTCCAGTGTGTTTTGGTACACTGGGGACCAGTTGAAAACAAGACCTGCAATGGAAGAGTTCAAGAGTTTGATTAAGAACAACATCTTTGATATCACATTACATCAATCAATTACCAAACACACATGCACACAAAGTGTTTGCTACAGCAAAAAAGACTCACTGCCAAATGCCTTGAGGCAAAATAAAGAACAAAACCACCCTGATCTCTCAAAGACATTTTTAAAATGCATAACACCAAATACTCACCTTGTTGTGACAGTTCTTCTCAAAAAATATATCAAAATAACCAGCAACTGCCTATTAAAAAAAAAAAGGAAAATGCAACTATGATAAAGGAATAATAGTGACACAAGAAAAAGTATACAATTAATATATATGTTTATTGGAGTTTCTATTCCTTTTCAAGCCTTTAATAAGAGGAACAAGCATAGGTTTATGCCTTCAAGCATAATACTAGAAGTCCTGAAACAAAAAACAAGCTGTCATCACAACTCCTTTATTCTGAGAATATTCAGCCCACTATAACTGCATTTTAGTATATATCTAATTTCAGTCCAAGTTTCCAAAATAACCTGCACTCCCTAACTGCAACGAGAATTATATGGGAGAAAACAGCCTTTCAGACGTGCAAACCCACAAACATAAAGTTCGGTTCTTGTCCTCTACAGCTGCCATGACCCTCGCCAAACAAACACATGGTACGAGGAATTCTGCGTGACGCGTTTGCTCTGCGTAGCTTAACGCTATTTTGCACAAAAGCTCCCTGTGAACAGAGGCAGAGCATAAACAGGCAGGGAATATTTTTCTCCCTCTACTACACACACCGCTAAGGAAGAAGATTCACAAATGCCTCATGCTGGCTTTTTCAGCAGTTAATCATTTCTAATAGTAACCGTCATAGGATTCCTCAGAACTTATCTTCTGTCCCTCCTGCCATCCTACTCCTAACCTCATAGAGCATCTCTCTTCAGCACATAATTCATTAGTGGGGCTTTTCTTCCAGCTTGAAAAGGAAAAGAAATAAAAAATATCTGCCCACAGAACAGTATACAGATGCTATTAGTTACTCAGTCTTTTAATACCAGCCTGCTTTTTTTGATAGAAAAGCCATGTGAGAATCCCCAAAATTCAAAGAATTAAAATAAAGAACTGGAAGATGCTAATAAAAGACCATCCACTCCACAGTTTCACCTCTGAAATCCTGTCCATGCTCACCTTTATTCACTTTCTACTGTCTCCTATGAAAAGGCTAAAGCAAATCAGACCGTGGGCCCAAGGCCATTACGCTTTTCTCTTCTATGCCAGCCTGGAGAAATGACCCAGAATAGAGCTTTTAAGTAACTACAGCAGCTGGGGACTCTGTCCCTGTGTCAGCAGGAAGGGATTCTCCCAATGTCAGCTATAGTACATTCAAACAGGGTAAGTGCCCATTCAGTGATGGCGAGATGGTTGCATGAAAACTCACTGCAAATGACTGATTACAACCTTCCTCTCACAGCACCAGTGGTTTTCTCCTGCTCTTAAGTCCAGGAAACTGGTTGCTCTGAATAGTTCAAAGGACAAGTTCTGTAACACACCCTTCATTTTGACTCAGAGATAGACTGTGAAGGGAAAAAAATAAGTCAAACGGGGGTTGGACTAGATAACCTCTAGGGGTCCCTTCCAACCGAAAACATTCTACGATTCTATGCTTACAAAATTAAGGTAACAAACTGAATGGCCTAGAGCTTTGTCATTATGAAAGAAGTAATCTGAATAATAGCTAAACCTTTCCGGTATTTTTCCTCTCTAGTCTAAATCCAGAACAGATTTCACCAACGTGGTGGAGAATACAATGTGTAAAGCAAGTAAGCCTGCATTAAAGCACCCACGTTAGCTTTTCAACTAACTGCACTCCAGAGAAGCCTGGCAAGTTCCAAATTCCAGGCAAATATTCTTAATAAAAAAAAGAACCAAGGAGATACTGAGGACCTTTGTGACAAATGAGCACCAGATGTTGAAAATGGTGACTCTTCCATCCCTTAACCGAAGTCCTATCACTCAACGCTGAGAATCTCATTCCCAAGTGAATTACAGCCTTGTCTCCAACATGCCTTTTTGAGTAAAGATTGTGAAGGTTATGACAAAGTTTTATTGACCCATCAGACTACTTTTATTGATGCACGATCTTTTCTGGACATTAGTCAGAGATCTACTAAGTCATCAAGATATTTTTCAATCATCAGGTCAATACTGTTGATGTGCTTACAAATAAGACCTAGGATACGATTACTGAAGAAAGGAAAACAATGTTGCGACAACAAAAATACATTAAGGATTGCGGGGAAAAAAACGGCCTTCCAGAGAAAATGAGAAAAATGGAGCTACATATTTTGGACCAGAAAGCTAAAAGCTCCAAGCAGACATACCATGGTTAAGGTGGATGCAATTATCTATACACTTGGTAGCAAGAATTAACAAAAACATCCTATGTGCTACCCTGAGAAAACATCCCCTGATTAGCATTTTTTGGGGATCAAGATCAGGCTGAAAAGAAACTGCAGTTACAAGCAAAGAATTCGTTCCCTGCTTTTTGCTGCCTCCTGTGCTCAGGGAAACTGGATTTGTACAGCCTCTGTTAACAACTAGGACAAACGGCCACCTTATTCCTTACAGTATCAACTGTTTCTCTATCTGAAACAACCTGAAACACTGACTTGGCCTATTGAAATCAAGAGACAGTAACAGAAATACACATCACAAAGACCACTTTATGCAGAGCTCTAAGGATTACAGCGTTCAAGAGATTACAGAGAATAACAGTGCTACATTGATCCCTTAAATTCTTTTTGTTACATTCTAAAATGGATATATGCCCTTCAATATTGATACCGAAATAACTACTGAGCCAAAAGAAAAAATACAGAAAAATATTTTAACAAAATAAATTCCTCAATTCCCTAAGGATAAAATCCTGCGAACAGTTTCAGGCATTCCCCAAAATTCCTCAAAATTTGGGCAGTTAAAACTGGGTGGAGGAGGCACCCCAAAATCAAAACACACACTCTCTGATGAACGATGTCGGCAGGCAACCCCAGTCCTGCATAGCTGAACAGAAATTTTATGCTTAAAGTTAAACACGTACAGGAGAGAGCTTGAATGGTTTTGAAAACTAACTCTGAGAGCACATATTGCAATTGAAAAACCTAATTAATATCTTTTACTCATGCATTTTCAAACCAGTTTTGAGCCAACTAAAAAACCCAAACACATAACACACACACTTGGTTTGACAATCTGTCTTCGTGAAATTGGTTACGACTACACAATTTCTTTTTAATAAACATTTTTAGGCAACCTGCCATCATTTACTACCAGTGTGTTTAATCTCCAGATAGAAACCTCTCCCCTTGAATTTTATATCTTTGGGAAAACAAAAAGTCTCATACCAAACCCAGTAGTTACTGACCAGCTGCAAAATTTGTTTAATATTTACTATGGCAGCTATTCTACAAGCCAATTACAGCCGAGGAAATACAGAAAGTAAAAATGCCCGGGTTAAATAAATCTCATTTAGATGCACATAGCCTGTGGTTTACCCTGTAAAAGAAAAAAACCTTAACAAAAGTTTTTAAACCTGCTATTCAACAGAAATACAGTTTTTTGCATATACCTAAGTAATAAACCTAAGATCAAGCCCATGCTAAAGCTTCCCAGTAACTCCCGTCTAAATTAACTACCTTCTTCCTTTCTTCTTTTTGATTTCACGTGGAAGATTTCATGTGCTAGTTTGCATGTATTCCCCTGCCAATAACATAGCACTTCAAAAGGCATTCAATTTATCCAAATTATACATTATTTTCATGATGTAAATTGAGTTTTATTTCTGAACAGATACGTTATAGACATTATTAAATTTACCAGCTCTTCCCAAGAAAAGGGTTCTGTATGGTCCTCTACAGCATATGCACATTGATAGGCTCATCCAAACACTATGTTATACTTAAATTTTAAATATACTGTTGCCTTTCTGAGATCTTTCTGCTTTTGAGCTGTTCTGTTATATTTGATCTGCCCCAGGGCTAAGGGATCTCCAGCCAGCTGCACAGATACCCACAGACTCATTAAAACGAGCACACCTGGCCTCTCTAAAACCTACCACACAATTTTGTAGAAGAAGAAAAGCAGTCAATGATGACAGTCACAATGAGATTCAAGGCTGAGATGGTCCTGGGGCTCTATTAAACTTTCAACTGGTGAGTAGTTAGCTACCGATACAGTTTTCTCTGTTCTTTAACAATTCATACCCCTCTTCCCAATACATGTGTGCATGAAACTGATGATTCAATTAAAAGTTTTATCAAAATAAATACACTCGGCTTCTTATATGCTAAAATACAGGGGGGGCATGCAGGATCTCAGCGTAGCTCTAAGACCTTTTTGTAGAAAGCAAGCAAGGAAGGAACCCAAGGGGAGCCTCAAATTTGCAGTTAATCCAGAAAACCTTAGTCTCAAGAGTAGATGATGATTTAATGATTTCTTCATAGCAGAAAAGAAGCTGACAGCTTCTTACAACCACCCAAGCTTTGCTTTAAGCAATCCAGGAATCCAAAAAATAGACCATAATAGCCTTGCTACGATGGCCTGGTTTTAGTCATCTAGCACAGAGTAAGTACAAATGCTAACAATTCCTACCATGACTTTTTAAATCCAGAGTGTAGCTTTTTTCGTTACAGCTCAAGTTTATAAAATCTTTTCACGTTCAAAGAAGTCAGCTCTTCTAGGAGCAGTCAAAACATTTAATTTTCAAAAAATTGGTCAATGACACTGCATCTTTAATACAGAAATAAGGTTTTCTTTGTCATGTCAAAGGCTTTAGCAAAGCCTTTGACAGTTTCCCACAGCATTCCGGAGAAACTGGCTGCTCATGGCTTGGATAGACATACTCTTCACTGGGTGAAAAGCTGGCTGGATGGCCAGGCCCAAAGAGTTGTGGTGAAAGGAGTTAAACGCAGCTGGCAGGCACTCCCAAGTGGTGTTCTTCAGGGCTCAGTGTTAGGGTCAGATCTGTTGAATGTCTCTATCAATGATCTGGACCAGGGGATCGAGTGCACCCTCACTAAGTTTGCAGACAACACTGAGTTGGGTGGGAGTGTTGATCTGCTGGAGGGTAGGAAGGCTCTACAGAGGGGTCTGGACAGGCTGGATCAATGGTCTGAGCCAACTGTATGAGGTTCAACAAGACCAAGTGCTGGGTCCTGCACTTGGGTCACAACAACCCCACGCAATGCTACAGGCGTGGGGAAGAGTGGCTGAAAAGCTGCCTGGCAGAGAGGCATCTGGGGGTGTTGGTTGACAGCTGACTGAATATGAGCCAGCAGTGTGCCCAGGAGGCCAAGGCCAACAGCATCCTGGCTTCTATCAGGAATAGTGTGGCCAGCAGGAGCAGGGAAGTCATCTTTCCCCAGTACTCAGCACTGGTGAGGCCGTACCTCAAATGCTGTGTTCAGTTTTGGGCCCCTCGCTTCAAGTAGGACATGGAGGCGCTGGAGCGTGTCCAGAGAAAGGCAAGGAAGCTGGTGAGGGGTCTGGAGCCCAAGGCTGATGGGGAGCGGCTGAGGCAACCGGGGGTGCTCAGCCTGGAGAAGAGAAGGCTGAGGGGAGACCTCATCGCCCTCTACAACTGCCTGACAGGAGGGAGTAGTGAGGTGGGGGTTGGTCTTTTCTCCCAAGTAACAAGTGATAAGACAAGAGGAAACCACCTCAAGTTGTGCCACTGCAGGTTTAGATCGGATATGAGGAAAAATTTCTTCACCAAAAGGGTTGTTAAGCATTGGAACGGGCTGCTCAGGGAAGTGGTCAAGTTCCCATCCCTGGAGGTATTTAAAGGACCTGTAGATGAGGTGCTTAGGGACATGGTTTAGTGGTGGGCTTGACACTGCTAGGTTAACGGTTGGACTCGATGTCTTTTCCAACCTAAATGATTCTATGATTCTACGTCACTGGCTAAGTATTGGAGGATTCAAAACTGCAACACAGTTTAGTTATTTCTCCTCTCAGTATTTTGTGAAAAGCTTTGCATAAAACGTTAGAATTTCTGCTTCTACAAGAAGCAGTAGGAAGTCTTCCTTGAAACAGCTATGAAAAAATAAAATCTCTGACTGCATTACAGAAGCCTATTTCCATACTCCCAAGTGCTAAAAACCTCTACACCAAAACAACGCACCCCCCACCTCCCCTTAAGCTATATTAGTGAAAGCCTTGCACCACCACAGAAATGATCCGGTAGAAGAAAAAAAAGTCAGTACACACACGTGATGCTTTCTACAATTTTATCTACAATCACTCCTTCTGTGTATTTGAAAAAGAAAAATCTCACAAATCTATAACCCTACACAAATCAATGCTGAAATACCCGATAATACAAAACTAGCTATAAAATTGTGGGTTTGGTTACTATCTCCTTTTTAGGAATTTTTATCTTCCCTTACATATTAACTTTTTTTTTAATTCATTATTTGTTGGTAGTATTATGCTGAAATGCACAATATATATCTTTTATATGTCGGTACATTTCAGTGAAATAATTCTGTAAAAGAGCAGTTCAAAACATCTTCCTTTCATTTCACTGTTGAACAGCACCACAAATTGCAGTAGCTGTAACAGTCACAGACTTCTATTAAATATGCAATACTACAAAGACAGACGTTTCCAGTGTTTACAGCTTGAAGGAAGATTAAGTCCTCCCTTCTTGTTGTAAAATTTAACACATGCAGCTAAGCAGCAAAATACAAGGAAAAAAACCACAAGTAGCAAACTAGAAGCAAACACAGACACAAACATATTAAAATGGAATATAGGGCTGGCCAGGTTTTTACAGGTGGCATCTTTTTTTACAAGAAGTCAAACTAAAGAAAAGGAACAAACAAATAATGCCTCCATAAATTCTAGATTATGTTTTACAACTATTGCCTTGGTTTCTTTTTGTTTGTTTGTTTTAAAGCATAACAATAATAGTTATTTCTTCCCTTGCAGTTTCCCCTCATCTTTCTGCTCCACCTTTGACAGTTCATTTACAACTTCACCAACGACTAATCAGCAAGAACTTAAGCTTTCTCAGGAAGATTCTTTCAAATGCCAGTCTCTTGAATGCCAGAAGAGAGGAAAACAAAAATGACTACTTCTAAACTGGTAATTAATAACTGCAACTCTAGCCTGACACATGTTCTAGCCTCAAAGGATGTTAAATATTAGGAAACCCAGCAGAAATATTATTCTTCATGTAAAGTAGCTTAAGGTCTTCATCCATCACTGAGGGTTTCTAAGATGTTTGTGCAAACATAGAAAAAAAAACCTGTAAATGAAGCCTGTCCTCCCAATAAGATTCAGTTGTCTTCAACATTTTTTCTTCCTTCCCAGATAAATTATTTTGAGCCTATTTTTTTCTCCCATTTATTCATGTAACATGTACCAAATATATTAAGACCACAAAAAGCTTTAACATATGTAATACATTAATATCAGTACATATTATACTCTTCCACTTAGAGCCCTTAGCTGAAATGGGAAAAGGAGTCAAAATTTTAATTCAAATATATCTGAACAATAAGGCTTTTTTCTAAAGAAAATGGCTGGCTGTACGTGCAGCATTTTAAAAGGATAAAACAAATAAGACTGCTTGACTCCTTATGAGAACTCATAAAGGCAACCTTACCATTTCACTTAGGAACAAGGAAATTAAAAATTATCATCATTGCTATCACCTACAGTGAGTAATTTATCATTCTTGCTCTTCACTAGTATCATGTTCCAGCAGAGAGTGGCTACAACAAATACAATTAGACAGCTGGCCACAGAAGTGGGAGATAATGCGCTTTTGATGGAGTTTATCCAAGCATGGAGATGGAATGTTTGTCATCCACACAGCAGAGTTGCTGCATTTTTACCATGGGGAAAAGAACCCCTTCGCTATTAAAACCCGACAATTTTGTGTCTTAAAAAGACTAAGAATCTGGAGATCACTATAGAGGCTACCAATAACTAAATAGATCAGAAGGACAAATCCTGCTTTGTAGGATGATAAGGCAGTCTTTCCTTTAAACAGAAATTGGGCATTCAAGGTGTGTTCAACCGTGGTACCCAAAGCCAGTTTTCCAACTTTTAGCTTAAAAAAATTTAGTTTCTCACCTAAGGTTGGAATTAAAGACCTACACGCTAATACTTACTGTTGGATCCCAAGTGGAGGATTGGACATTAAGAAATGAAACTGTCTAACATTTAAGAAGATTTTAACAAGCAAAAGGTTTTTCCTTAGTCAAAATAATTTTCTGCAGTCAACTCAACTTCCTTTTTCCTCCTCTAGATTTTAATACATCAGTCACGTCCTCTGGCTCATTATCCTTCTTTCACCACCCCCACCCCCACCCCCCTTTTTATACACATCCCCTGCTCTTTGACAAGATCTCTTGGGAGCAATGAACAGATACTGCCATTTTCCTCCCAGGGGATATTGTTATTCAGCTAGATAAGATCAACCTTGATGGACTCACGGGGGAAAGTTTGTCAACTGATTTCTATGCTGAGGGTAATCACCATTATATTTTATCTCAAAAGCTCACACAGTGATCAACTTAGAAGACAATTAATGGAATATTCTCCTAACAGCATCTACTAACTGATATTAGCCAGATGTCTCATTAAAATCAGCAGCAACAAACCCTAGCTCTTTACTAGGAAAATGCACTTTTGCAGGCTAATAAAATTTATTTTTGGCTATTATCTTTGTAAGACTGTAATCAAGTCAACTTGCACTAGAAGTGTTTTGGAACAATTTCATATAATGATTCCATGCAACCATTCCATGCTTTGAGTATCTTAAATCTTTGAAAGCTAAAATAACAATAAATAAAGTTAATGCTGAAAGATATTACTTTGTGGCAAACCACAGAAGGAATAAAAGAAAAATAAAAGAATCATAGAATGTTTTGGGCTGGAGGGGATCCCTAGAGGTCACCCAGTCCAACCCCCCCTGCAGTGAGCAGGGACACTGCTAACTAGATCGGGTTGCTCAGAGCCCCATCCAACCTGGCCTTGAATGTTTCCAGGGATGGGGCCTCCACCACCTCTCTGGGCAAACCGTTCCAGTGTTTCACTACCCTCATTGTAAAGAATTTCTTCCTTAACTCCAGTCTAAACCTGCCCTGTTTTAGTTTAAAACAATCACCCCTTGCCCTGTCACAGCTGGCCCTACCAAAAAGATTTTCCCTTGTCTTTCCTATAGGTCCCCTTTAGGTACTGAAAAGGCTGCAGTAAGGTCTCCCCGCAGCCTTCTTTCTTTCCAGGCTGAACAACCCCAACTCTCTCAGCCTGTCCTCATAGGAGAGGTGCTCCAGCCCTCGGATCATTTTAGTAGCCCTCCTCTGGAAAATCAACAGAAAGATTATGTGCTCTGAAAAAAAGCCTTGACTCACTCCCCTCCAATAACTTCTGAAAGACTGGGTACCACATAGAAGGTCACGTTTCAAAATCTTTCCATATTTCTCAGGTTTATTAGTTTTTTTTTTCCTTGAAGACTTATTTAATTGCTTGAACACCTGGAAGAAAAAACTTATTTAGAGCATTAAGCATTTTTTTAGGGCTATGACTCAATAAATGCATTACAGGATCATCTGCAATACACTTTGGATGGACCTACAGAGAGACATCAGGCTGATTTGTTACAAGCATGACTTAATATGCTGGTAGGTGGTGGTTTTTTTTGTCTTATAGAAGTATGAGAGTAATTCAAAATAATTTACAGGTGGAAGGACAGACAAATCAGGTATGTGTCAATTAACACTATGCTCTCAGGTTTTGGGAAGTGCATAGTTTTTGTATTTTGCACAAGCTCATCACTAAGTCTGGGCATTTATGTCCTTAGTCCATTTACCTAAAACCAGAAACCAGTTAGCCTACTGCCTGCTGAATTGCATCATTTTCAAACAGCCTCTGGCACAATTAAGTGGCACTACCATACAGCCAGATAATTAGCCAAGAGGTCAGCAAGAAGGCCTTCCAAACGCAAGAACAGTGATAATATCTAGAAAGAAGAGAAGTATGTTTCAGCATTTGCATTATCAGGTTTGTACTAAAAAGTGACAAAGCAAAATGGAGGGAAAAAAATTAAATAAAAGGATACAAAGAGGTGGGTGGAAAGTCCCAAAGGTTAGCATTGGGCTTGAGAGGCTAATCTTCCTGCACTCCCTCCAGCCAAAGAACAGGAAAAACTTTTGTTCGTAACTCTCTCCTAGGTGAAGCTTTCCCACAGCCTTTATGAAATCCTCCCAGAAGTGTTTACCAGAACAATTTACAAGAACAGAAATAAAGTACGGGGAAATCAAGAAGAGGTCAACTTCTCTGCTGAGACTGAAAATAAACACAGAATTTCAAACAGTATCTACTAATGTCAGATTTTAGAGGTATTTAACATCTTGCCACAGAAATGACAAGTGCAGCCTCTTGTGCCTGAGGGGTCCTGGGCATGTTCCGAGTCATAATCAAAGCAAATGTGGTAATGAGTTGGTAGAAAGACTGCATTACAGCTCTGATTCCTGCCAGCTTTTAGAACTTACTGTCCTATTACCACAGACATTAAACAGGTTGATGGGAGGAAGAGACAGACCCCAACATGGCTAATGCCTCCGGAGTTGTCAGCTAAAAGTTTAGCTCTTCAACAATTAACATTATGTTTTATACTCCAACTAGATGAGACCAGAACTCTTTTCTCTGAGTTCTTGCTAAATTACTTCCCATCAGTGCTAATTTTTTGAAAAAAAAAACTTCAGCAACCATGCATTCCATGCTGCTGACGTATTTCCACGTAAGAATGTCTACCATACACTCCTCTGCACCCACGCGCTACCTTGGAAAGCAGCAGTGTGGAAACCCACTCCCCACAACGTGGTGACACCATGCAAATTAGTAGCTGACCTGCAATGGGATCCACAAAACTTCTAATGTATCACCATGCACTTAAGCTTTCCACTTGTTTGCTTTTTAAAAACTGACCATGTAACTGAGAGAGTCCTCATTCTAATGGTAATACCGGTCTGAAGTTAGCTTTGCTGTTGATGGCAACACTAGGAATAACACAACCAAATCTGTTTTCACACTTCTGTGGCACAGAAAGGGCTGAGAAAAAGCTGCTTTGAAATGAACTTTAGGTTGTGAGCTAAAAAACTGAGATATACGAGCATATATGGATGGATTTCCAAACTTGTTTTTGTGAAATTTTTTTTTGTACATAAAGCAAAACTATTTTCAAGTGTTCATATTTAAACAACGCAAAAACCAGAACAGGCAAGTACAAAAATGCTTAGGGACATGGTTTAGTAGCAGACAGATATGCTTGGACCCGATGATCTTAAAGGTATTTTCCAACCAAATGATTCTCTGATTCTGTGAAAAAGCTAGACTTCTGGGAAATATAAGCAGCTTTCTCTTCTTGTACAAAATATGAAAAGCCAGTAGAACAACAAAACACAGATGCAAACAGGAAAACATTAAATGTTATTTTCAAAGGACAAATTGCAATCTTAAAGCATCTCCTCAAAAATTCTCTATCTAAATAATGGACTTTTATTGTTCATTTACTGCAAGGTTAGGCAGCCTGATATGATGGATGAACTGTCAACCCCCAACTAAACTTCTACAATCCATCATAGAAAGAGTGGAAATTTCACTCCAAGTGTCAATAAACCTAAATGATTAAGTGCAAAATACTTTACAGAGTTCTGATCATTTTTTAAGAACCTGCATTCACTGCAGAATTTCAGAAACACTGCTCTTCCCACACTTGCCTCCCCTTCTCCCTTGAAGTCATAAAATGTGGGTGTACATCTTGATTTATAAGTCAATGATACCATCGGATCACAGAACAGAAAAGAAGTTTTTGTAAAGGTCTAGTGCTAGGGAAAATGACATTTATAAAATAAGCTATTTTACTCTATGCAAACAAAAAAAAGATGACCAGGATTTCGTAGAGATTTCTGTTTAACTAATCAGTTATTCAAAAGTTATTAAGAAAATTAATCCAGGGCTGCACTGGAGCTTGGTCTGAGATCAAAGCTGACCCTGCCCTGAGGCAACTAGGATTATTCTATGATTCTATGACAACTAAAAACAGGAGATTTTTTTTTTTTTGAATGCACAATAAAATATTTCATTTCCACTTAATAAAACTCAAGAGGTTACTGTGTCTTTACTTAGTTTGGTGATAACTGACAAATAATTATGAAATATTTGTACATAGCTACTTACACTAATAACAACGCTTCAACTTACATATGTGGGAAAACACTTTGTAACACCAACAATTTCTCATGCATCCTGTTATACAGCAGAAGTGGTGGCAAATACAGAAGCATGAACTGACACGCAGACCCATCCAAAAATTGGTATTACACTGACATAGGTGTCCAAGATTTTGTTATCAGCTTAAGTGGTTACATTATACAGCAACATAATCTTTGTGTCCGTATTAGAGGAAGCCCGAATCTCTTCTTCACATACACATGCAAAAGCCAAATAAGCCAGTTGTAGCAAATGTATCACAATACATTAAAAATTAGCTACCAATTATCCCTTTGGACTTAATGCTGTGATGTGCCATGAACTAAAGCTAAGCATGAAACTCCTAGCAGAAGTATCACAATACACTAGACTACAAAAATTTTAGTTTTTATTACAGATTTCAGAGCCTAACACAAACTTTTGTCAAATTTGATGAGGATATTTTATAAATTGGTAGAAAGCATTTATAATTGTTGAATGTAAAAGCATATTACTGCAATCATAAAATCTGTAAAAATCAGGTCATCCTGCCTTTGCTTACCATTTAGCGTTTAAAAACTCAATGCATTACTTTAAGCCACCACCAGACTCTCATCTGTACCGCATCTTTATCCCAGCTGCCCTGTCTAAAGGTAGTGCTACAAGAATCTTTCTATTTGATTCTTTTCTTCCTCTGCTCCAACAAAGAAAGCAAGCTGGGCATCATAACTGAGTCATCTCAAAAAGTTATCTTCACATACGTACCTATCTTAACACTTCTTAATATTTGTGTTGGAATACCTGATTTGTTTTAGCTTTTAACACATTCATATCATCTTTATTTCAGAAATCACTCACACCCTTACATAAAGTATGTTCAACATAAATGTTTAGGTACCTTTCTTGACTTATGCTTCAAAAATGGAATGCAAAACACACACTATAAGTAACATGGGCCCTTGCAGAAAAAAATAGGGGACATTTTTCATTAGTCCAAAAATCAGTGTTGTGCTGTTTTCTCATAAATACCAGATACCGAATGACCAAGAAAAATGCTGCAAAATTTATGTGTATTTAAGTAAATTCATACTGAACCATGTGGGCACAACTTCAAAGTGTTAGAAAGATGCCCTAGTACCGAGTTTTCATTTAATTCTAAAGCTCAGACTGAAAACTTTTTTTTTTCCCTTGTCTTTCTTTTCATATTGACTAGTGTTTGATAGACAAATAATACTCAATTGAGGCAGGTCACAGACTCAGATACGCTGGAGATTCTCCACTCAATTTAATGCAGCATAGTCTCTAACACTAAGATGAAAAGGTTCTCTTTGCTCTAATTATAACTCAGCTCCAGTCAAATCCCAGCCTTTCTAGAATTAGTATTCTTTTGAATAAGTCATATTAACTTACATAAAGTGAAAATACTAACTTGCATACAATAAGTAAAACAGATGCAGTAAAAACCCGGGTTATAAGATTGATTCTAATGCTGTATTTGTTCCCCCTCAGGCTTCACACGTTAAGTGCACAAACTTCCCTGCTTGAGAAACTGTGTTTGCTGTATCAGCTGCTATATGTTCATTACATGAGCTATAGTTTACCTTTTCCATAGCTATTTTGATTTTCACTCTTTTTACTAAACTCAGAAAAGCTCCTATGAGAAGAGTAACTGTGTCATTCTTGAGCACAGCAATAACATGTCTGAACAGAAAACGTTTTTTCAGAAAATGGGCTAGAAAACAAAACAGAACAACCCCAATGCCAGTGCTCCCCATCTTTCTTTCCTTATCTACCTGTATTATATCATAACACTATAACTCGAGTTTTACATCCATCTCTTTACAAAAGGGCTCACTGACACCTCTGTAC
Organism: Gorsachius magnificus; assembly: GCA_034008185.1. Classification (NCBI taxonomy): domain Eukaryota; kingdom Metazoa; phylum Chordata; class Aves; order Pelecaniformes; family Ardeidae; genus Gorsachius; species Gorsachius magnificus. Next base: position 18,633,802 of record CM067086.1, read on the forward strand.
TGCAGAACAGAATGTTTCAAGGCAAGGACTGATGATAAATGAAGCTTAATTAACGCACTGTCTATTAGTCCCATGCGATAATGACCATACATGAAGAAAGGAAAATTGTCTTACCGTACACTTTGTGCTTGTCGTAATGGTCAGGGTGAAATCTGAAGAGAATTCTAAGTCTGGAGTGGAGGCAGTATTACAGTCGATACACTGTCGAAAGGAATAATACAATTTTGTCAGTAACAGGGCTGAATTTAATTTAAGATCTTCCTTTGGAAGAAGGTTTGTTAGTTGCTCCCATAAGACAACAACTTTTCTAGGGCAATACTAATTCACCTCTCCAAAAATGGGAAGACACTTAACTACCTAATCCTATCTGCACACTGACAGAACACCTAAAATCAGTCTTCCCCAAATGTCAAAATAAACAGCCACTTTGACTAGTAGTGGTATGGAACTAGATATAGTAGCTCCATCTGCTCAAAGAAGTTGCTCATGATGACAGCTGCCCATTGTTGAGATTAAGTAATTTTCACAGGCATCTTGACTTGTTTTACTCCTTGTTCATGTAGCTACAAGATAAATTACAGTATGAAAACAATATGGGTTAAAACTCAGCTTTTTTGTTTTGCCAGGTTAGTTTTGTATTGCTCACAGAATAAATGAGGCTGAAAGGGACCTCTGGAAATCACCTAGTCCAACCCTATGCTCAAAACAGGGTCAACTAAAGCATGTTGCTCACAAACCACCTTCAGATAGCTTCTGAATATCTTCAAGGGCAGAGATGCCACAACCTCTCCGGGCAACCTGTGCCGCTGTTCAATTGGCCTCACAGGGGAAAAAAAAAAAAAAAAAAAAAGTGTTTCCCGATCTTTAAAGGCAACTGCCTGGAGTTCAGTCTGTGCCTGTTGCTTCTTGTCCTGCCCCTGAGCACCACTGAGAAGAGTTTGGCTCCACCACCTTTACTACCCACCACCACCACCCATTTGTACACACTGATAAGGTCTTCCCCGAGCCTTCCCCTCTCCACACAAAACAACCCCGGCTCTTTCAGGCTCTCCCTGTATCACAGATGCTCCAGTCCCTTCATCACCTTTCCGGTCTTTCACTGAACTCACTCCAGTACCTTCATCTCACTTTTGCACTGGGCAACCCAGCACTGGGCACAGCACTCCACAAGCCATCTCCCTGGGGTGCAAGAGAAGGTGCACCTCTCTTGACCTGCTGGTGACGCACATCTTCCTAACGCAGCCCAGGAGGCGGGTTGGCTGCCTTTGCCACAGGGGGGTGTGTTGCTGGCTCGTGGTCAACTTGGTGTTGACCAGGACCCCCGAGTTCTGCTCTGCAAAGCTGCTTTCCAGCCAGTAGGACCCCAGCCTCTGGTGATGCATGGGCTTATTCTTCCCTCCCCTCTGCAGGATTTCACATTGCCCTTTGATTGCCCCGAGCCCTTCGCACAGGACCCCCGTTGACCCATTTCTCCAACCTACCAAGGCCCTTGTGAATGGCAGCATAACCATGTGGTGTATCATTATGTGACATTTCAGAGTGACAGAACAGAGGAGAAAAAGCACACAAGGCAGAGAACTGCTTCACTATTTTGAAATTAACACAACAGCATCCAGGATAACAACAATAACATGGTCAAATCAAATTGCGTTTCAGTATTTTAACTTCTTATTTATAAATATGAATATTTATAAAATCAGAGTTTTTAAAAGAGCATTAAGCTTCAGTTTCCAGTTGTTCATAAGAAGTCCCCCATATTTTTTCACTATATGAAGTTTTTCAGTTTATATACTCAGTTAAAATGCTTTATCCAAGAATGTCATATGCTGTTGAAGTTAAAGGGAATTTTCCAAAAAAAGGAAAAAAGTATCTTTTGTAGCAGTCATAAATTGGTTTTTAAACTTTCCCTCTAAAATTAATCCATTTGTTTTGTGGAATGGCTATTGATTAAAACAATTTACCTGTAATGCCACTGTTGCTCACTCATTAATTTTACTACTTAGCACTATGACTCCAGCAAATGAGCTCAAGCATTGCCTTCAGGTTATTTTAAAAACCAGGATTGCTACTGAGAATAAGTGAGTATAAAAGCATTAAGCGTAAGTTATGCGAAATGGTGCCTGGTAACAAAATTTGCTAAAAACATACACCTGAGCTGGACAGTGACTGCTCATGACCGTACATATCAGAAAGGGACATGTACTGTTACCAGTAAAACATTTTGCTTCTAAAATGACAGCAGCTTATAGACTGTATTGGGCACATTTAACTAGAGTTATTGTTATCAACACTTTCCAGGTGAAGATGTGGGTTTAATTTATTTGTTTGCCTACCAAACTGATAGAGCTCAACTTATCCGCACAGCTGTTGATTATAGAGCACATCATATGTTCTTCATTTTCTGTACACCAAGCTTGACCTATTTGCAAGAAGTATTCAACCACACTTCCACTTCAATCAGAACATGCAAAATGTTATAAAATAAGTCAGGTGAGAGAAGTGCCTATGCCTCACTCATTGCACCATCAAACCTGTCAGATGGCTAACAACTACGGCCTCAGATTCTTGACCTCAGTACCCCTGGTTTGTGCACATTCATTCACTAAGGGTGGAATTCATCTTCCCTAAAATGACAGGTCTACAAAGTATATTTCAACAACTGCATTAGCCAGTCTACCCTCTCCTTCCACTCAAGGAAAACAGACCCTTGTAAGCCTCAAGTTGCACAACTTACTATAAGTATCCTTAGGAATTTTATTTCACTGACTCTAGAGGGAGTCTAGTCAAGAAGCTCAGAGAATAAAATGTAAGAGACATTTTTAATGACTTCGTTGTCTATGAATAAAGAATCCTGAAGTGAAAAAAAAAGAAAACAGACGACAGTCGAGACACACAAGAAGGCTGAAGTAGTTATTCAAGTTAAAGAAATACCAGTCTCAGCGCTTCTTATATTTGAATACTCTATTTAAAAAACTTCATACTTTTAAATCTTCTCTGTAATAAAATTGTACACTACAAAAGCTTAAACAATAACTTGCATCACTTCCAACAAAATTGTACTTCACCTGTTGCTGCTTTTGTGGGCAGAATGACAACTGACCACAGCAAGTAGTTTCCATGCTGGAAGAGACTGGAACTACCCTCAGTAACAGTGTCAAGTTCAGAGATGCATTATGTAAACCCATTTTCTTCCATATAAAGTAGGATAGGAATGCATTTAAATAGAAATTACCTCTTTACTAAAAAGGCAATTCCCACTGAAGGGCAGTAATATTACTGCCTTAAGTGTTTCACAAAGGAAAAGTAACTATATGAACAATGATTAGAATACTGTTGTGACAAAAAAAAAAAATCTTGGTTTATCATAGTCCTTCTCCAAATCGGATCTGAATTGTTCAAATTATTACTAATTACAAAGTTCATCAGAACTTGAAACTAGTCAGTGTTCTGGAATTACATCTCGTCATGTAGGTGCTTTCTCATATGAATTGCTACCAACTTTGCTGCTATTCCCCATCACAAAGCTGCCATAAAAAAGACAATATAGAGAAGTAAGCACAAAATTAATTCCACGAGTACTGCAGAAACTACTGTTGCCTTTTCAGACATGGTCATTCTGTTGGATGAAGCTATGGGCAATAGTTAGTGATCCTCTAATGAAAAAATCTTTAAAGCCAGCAAGCTTGACACAGAAATAGCCAAGAAGCCCCCCTGCAACTCAGTACACTGACAGACATGAAGAGGGAAGTGAAGCAGTAGACTCTCCGTTCCGGGGAGGGGTTGTATAGTTCCCATTGCAGTTACATAACTTGTAACTTACTAAAATGCAAGGAAATTTGGGGTTGGATAGAAGAAAATGTAGAACAGAACAATCTAAATATGGTAAGATTAGTTTAGTAAGAGCTTAAACTTGGTTAAAAAACCCAATTAATCAAAGTCTTACAGTCTTAACACGAAGGACCTTATTGCATTTGTATCATTTTGAAGATGCCAAAGTTTGTGTGTACATGTGTGTGTATTTCTGCTCCCCGCCCCCCCCCCCCCCCCCCCAAAAAAAAAAACTTCTAATCTGACCACTAAAAATTTAAGATGTATGGTACCTTAATGACAGTGGCTGTAGATATCAGCGTGTTTGTGTCCAGGACCTCCACAACAGCTTCTGGAATTACAGCTTTCTTCATGCAAGACATGTCAAAGCCATATACATCTTCCCAGAAAAGTAACTTGTCCACATGTTTATTCATATCCCCAACAGCTACTAGACTGATGGTGCAAATGTCAGGATAAACTGCAAAACCAGAAACAGATTACTGAAATTTTATTTTAGACACGCATAAAGAGGACTTTTTTTTTTTCTTTTCTCTTTAAGTGATGAACATCTTAAAAACAAGTAAAATCACTTTTTCCAGCTCTTGGACAAGACACTTTTTCTGCTACTTTATCTTCTGGAGTCCCATTTGTCCACAGAAGAGACTAGACATTGGAACTTAACTGTCCCACACTACTCTGGTAACAGTATTTCCTATTCATGACAAAATATCATTGTAGTTGAATCCCACTGCCAGGAAACGACTGGAAACTTGATTGCTGAAGCAAATAACTTGGAACATCCTATTCTGGCTTCTATACAAAGACTGACCTCCAATGTATTTAACTTTAGACAGACAACCATAGGAAAATTCAGGTGAGGGCTTTGCAATAAGAAGAAACCTCTGTGAAAACACCTTATTTCAAAAAAAAAAAAAAAAAGCGCAAATATTCTTACTCAAGAGTTTTATCCCTGCTTCTTATCAGCTCTGGCTGGTACTTGTCTTACCACCTAAAAACTTTTTTCTGGGAACTGGAAAAGAATAACTATTCTTATATCTGCATCTGAAGAGTATGGAAGTGACCCAACGGACAGAAGAGCACTTGCTCATCAATTCCCTCCTCCCCCCCCCCCCCCCAAGTTTTAGGATAACAGCTATCATTCTTACACTATCTTCATATTTGGGCTTTCCCTGCTCTCAAGAATATCTTCAGAACAAGTACCTATTTACAGGTTTTCCAAATAGTAGTGGAAGACTGACATTTGCCTTTTTAACAGCTGCCTCCAGCAAAGTCAGTGAATCTCTTGGCAATCTCTACCCACTACTGATTGGAAAAGACACAAAGAACAGCTGCTATGAACATAACTGTCATAGCACTACCCAATAGTAAGAGAAGTTCAATTCATATGTAGCTGTATTTTCACAAAGAAATTCCCATGGTTTTAGAGTTTTAAAGCCTTGAAAGCCACATACCTTGAAGTCTTGATCTGGCTTCTGAGCAACATCCCTAGTAATAAACACTTTATTTTTTTATTGATACATAAATGTGGCAGTGCTAATAAAACTGAAGCGAAGTTTCACTCTTCCTCCCCAAGACCTGATGAACTGTAAAATTAATTTTGTTTTCAGCTCTGCTTTAAATTGTAGCTTATCAAAATGAGTATGGAGAAATGATTGGAATAAGCATGGCAACTCAGAAAAGCAGGATTTTTTGCCTTGTGAAATACTGAAGATACAAACAGCAAATTGAAATTAGACCTTTTATATAATTTAGCCTAAAGGAAATAATCTTATACATATTAATGATAAAGAAGAGTCTTCTCTAAAGAGGCTTTTTTTTTTTTATATGAAGATACTAAAGTAAGCAACTACCTCTATATTTGGAATGACTAGCTAATATAATTATGAACACACTGTCATTTTTCTCACTTTCTGACTATTTAAAACAGAATAAATATCAGGAAGCTTAACTGGAATCCCATTGCTAAGTTATCATCATCCCTACTTTGCAGATGAGGAACTCAAAGCAGAAGGTTTCTCCAGGAGCAGCCTACAGCTAACTCAGCAGTAAAAGGGCAGTTTGATGAGAATCAGACCAGGAAGGTGCTCAGACTGTCTGGTCTGAAACAAATTATTTGGTTCCAACACACCTGACAGCTGTCACACACACACACAAAATCAACATCTGGTGGCAGGAGTATTGCAAGTCTGGAGCCATCAGTACGGGATTTTAATTTCTCAAAGCTTCTTTACCTCCCAGCATTTCAAGCCTTCAAGAGCCACCACTGATGCTCAAAAAATTAAAATAAAGTGTGAAACAGACAACAAAAACAAGTGACTACAGCCTTTGAGGGAATATTTTTCAGGGAAATGCTCTTCATAGGATGCAAGGGGTATTGCAAGAAAAGGGTTGAAAAGAGACTGAGAGTCCCTAGGCACAGAATACGTTTACAGGACTGTGCTAGCAACACTGCAAACGAAAAGGAAAACCAGAGCACAAAGCAATCAACTACTTTATAACCTTCCTTCCTCCGACTAGGCCACATTTTTCGGACATTCTGTTAATAGAAAAAAGTTTACCATGTCAATCAAGCAAGAAATATTTAAGTGGGACCATAATCAGTTTTTATTAAATCTCTTTGTCCACACAGCAAACCCTTAAATCAGCAGCGGAACTCATGATCGATTATACAAAGTGCTTGAGAGCAAGCAAAAATGTAAATACTAATGCTCCCACCTAATCTGCATTTTTAGTTTAGCCTATCAATAGCAACAAAAAGGTAGACTATGCCTGTTCAGACATCACTAAAAGAAATCTGTGTTCCACCAACAGGGCACAGGAAAAAGACTACAGCAATACATTATCTTCCAAATTTACAAACCCACCCATGTCCAGAAGCATATGCTACACTGAAGTTTGACTAGAAATGGCAGCATGTTGTCTAAATATCAGCCTAACTCATCTAAACACTGCAGAGTTTGGTCAATGTTTAAAAGCATCTTCTTAAAATTGCATTTGCCATTTCACCCATTATCCTCCATCCCCCTGGAAATCCTCTGCTCTTTCTGCAACCCTGTAGTGCTTCCCTGTGCAATCCTGACAGACTTATAATTTTTTTGTGATTAAGCCTATAATTTAATAATTACCCCTTCTCACAGGTGAAATGAACAAAATGCTGATTGGACAAAAGCACATACTCCTCGATACTCTCTCAGATTCATCGTTTTGACCATCTGTGTCCTTCTCGACTCAGTGCCCAGAAGTCATCTGTCACCAGTAACAGCTCACGTGGTAAACAGAACATGTTGGGAAATCCTTCATCCCTCAGCAATGCCTCTCAAACCTCAGGACGCTGAAGGGTAGAGGCAGCAGTCCTCCAGATATACCGAAGTAATTCCAAGTGAGTACCATCACCATTTTGATGTGAACAAGCAAACGGTATTACCTTTTGAATCATGCCTTCCTTACCTACGTCACCCCTCACCAACATGCACTGCACTCGAATATATCCAAAAATCTATACGCAATCAAGTAACAGCTCTAAAGAACAAGCAGATGGGTCCTGGGCAGCAAGAATTTTATGTTCCCTAATAAAGCTATTATATACTGTACACATTACCCTAGAGAGTTTGGCGTAATCCACTTCAGCATGCCAATAGGTTAAATTGAAGTAACAACGATATGACTGACTGAACACAAATCTAGAAATTTGGATTCTATTCTTGGCTCAATCACTGAAAGATTTGGCCAAACTGCAGCTGCTTCTATTGCTTTTTTCAGCTTTCAAGCAGTCCCTGTAATAATCATCTCGGGCTCAACAGTGCAAAGTGGCTTGAGACAAAAATCAAGCTTTATGGCAGATTCAGGAGTTTTTCTCTGGTAAGACTTCACCTCAGAATGAGCTCTTAGTTTTGGCTCATCTGAATCTGGATGTGCCCGCAGCTCTGCTGCTATTCGTTTACAAAGCAGAAGTGTCACAGATCTTAGGCACAGCCATTTACCTGCTACACAAGCTTGCAGAAGAGCAGTAATTGTAAGCACCTTAAGGAAACAGCATTCCATTTAAAACGTAGTCATACCAATCGGCGACTGTACAATACTATATGTTTTGTGAAGAGTCAAGTAAGGGCCTAAGACCATTCTCAGACCACAGACAATAAATGTACTGCAGAATCAGCGTACCTTGTCTCTCAATGGAAATTTTGGCAGGCACAAGGTATTAGCAAACTTATCAACAATACCAATAGAGAACAAGACACTAACGCAGCTTCAATAGAGGTCAAAAATTTCCGGCCCTTTTCAGAAGGCTTTCGAAGTAGTAGCTGAACATAAAATGATTCGTTACAATTTCAGGGGATGCCCCCAAGTTTTATTATATTGCAGTGTAAAATTATCAGCATGTATCTATACACCACAACTGTGTTCCAGATCTGGCTGGACTATTCTACATTACTGAAAACCAAAAAGCTCTTATTCTGTCATGTCGCTCAAGCGGCTTCTAAATATTTTAACATATAAACAGTATTGTCTTGCTTGTATATTCTGCTTTGTGCCCAAAGGTTGAACAACTGCATAAACCCCCTTTTTTCTGCTGTGCTCTGTAGCGTACAAAAGCCCGCTGCAATCAAAGGGAAGCACTGCAGCGAGTACTGTTACACAGTCATTAATCCAATCATTAAGTCAGTGTAGTGAAACTAACTATGTGCATGGTTAGCACAAAAGGGGAAAAAAAACCCAGACTGATGATTACGATTGAAAAGGTCAATCTGAAATACAATACTGACAAAGGAATTAAGCGCAAGGAATAAAGCATATGCAGAACTTGTGCAGAAAACTGCATCACATGAGGAATAAATATTTACAGGCGTTTAAACACTGCTTAAGATGACACTATCTAAGCTACTTAAAAGGATAAAATAACTCTACTTCAAAATAAAACCTTTTTGTTCTGCCACTCCCTACCCTCCAACCAGGAAGAATAAATCTGCTGAACTGAAACAACATAAATCCATTTGTTATTTCATGTGGCTTCTTGTGTTTGAAACCATGTCCTCCCCATGCAACTTCCCTCCTCCAGGAATACATCCTATTGACTTCTCTAATTCACTGTAGCTTACTCACACAGTATCACATCTTACAGAATAAAACTTGTTTTCCTCTGTTGGTAGTTATGCAGAAACTGGGATTTCAAAAGGGGAAAACAAATGTCCATGTGTGTGAAGAAGCAGGGAGGAAAAATTTAGATTGTACTTAAGAATAAATAACCCCCTCTGTTCTTAAAAACACCATTAACTTGAGACCTTGATACCCCATCTAATGTTCTTCTATTACCCATACAGTAAATTAATGCCTTGAAGCTCATACTAATGGAAACATTTTTCATTTAGACTGGCAACTTTCTCATCCATGCATAGCTTATTCTAAGTCTCCGAGTTCATTTAGTTTCCCCCCAGAGCTACATTTATTAAAAGAATTATGCATACCAACCTGATCCTCCCTCTGCCAGGTACTTGTCCTTTGCATAGATGACAGAATCCAGCATTGACTCAAAGAGAAGGAAATAACCCTGTTCATAGAAGAGGGAAAGAATTGAGAGATCATTATGTTTCTTACGTAGCCTATCTAATCAACCTACAGGTAAGATTTTATCAACACAGTTTCAAGAACTTTTTATGTCCATACACCTCAATAAGAGCCAGAACCCAGTGATTTTCTCCACAATAGCATTGTTGCTTCAAAGCTTTAGTTACATAAAGTACCATCTTTAATTTCCCAAACTGCAAGTATCTAGCACCTACTAAATTAACAAACTATAGGCAATAAATATCCAATTTGCACCAACAATTACCTGATTTCTACAACATCAAAAGAAATCAAATTCAACTCAAACCAAGTGAAAAGCCGTATATATAAAATTCCCATCAGAACTGCAAGCAACTTAAAATTAAAATTTTACTTTATATTTAAACACATGGTGCCCTGTACTAGCTTGAGCAATGCTCACAAGGACAGGTGGAAATAAATCATATACCAAAGACAGGGGTCCTCTGGATGTTCTACATCATTTAGCAGAACCTCAACTTAAAACACTCTCAGGACAAAAATGGTTAGAACTAGATTTGCGTAGGTTTTTTTAGTGTCGGGATAAATTTTATAGCAGGTTAACAATAGTGCTATAGTTGTTTAGAATAACTTATTGTAAACTTAGAGTCATTTTTTTGAAGCAGAAAAAACACATTTCTGAAATATAAAAAACCCCATATAGCAGTATTTCATACAATAAGCATTTTATATAACATCTGTTTCTCAACTACTTTTAATTAACATAGGCAAATTTCTAAGAGATATATAGCCCTTTGTTTTCCACTTGATTTACTGATTTTACCTGCTTCCTATCTCCCAAGTTTGAGTATGATCCTTATTCTTGCTGAATACTATAACACAATTTTATCCACATACACATTCTTATGACATCAAATCATTTAAGACAAATCATACCCACGTACATTTTGGATTTTCACTTAGCATCCCAATTCTCATTTTACTTAAACCACAGCTTAGCCATATGGCTTGATTTATACACTGACTGCCAGTAGCAAAGAACAAAAAAAGACAACCAGAAGTCCAGACTGTGGACCTGCAGACCTACCAGCCCAGTCAGCAGTAACCAAAGCAAAGCAAAGATTTTTTTCCTTCATCTTTCCTACACTTGCATATTTGTATGATCATAGGGATTTTTTCATTTTATTTTATTTTTTGAAGTCATCATGCCACACAACTGCAGATACACAGCACGGCATGGGAACTGCACTGCTACGATGCCAAGTTTACTTCCAAGTTTATGCCACCTTGAATGTTTATTTTGCCTAAGGCTCTTAGAACAAAAAATGCTGCAAGTTCAGAATTGCTTATAAACGTCACCACCCATACTGCAGCCTCCAGAACCAAACACAAAATTAGAAAACCAGAAACTTGAAGATGACGTATTTGTGTTCAACAACGGCATAGTCTGAAAATAATGGAAATGCCCTTTTCTCAACCTGCTTCTTCTGGGATCAGGACAGTGCTCTACTGGACACTTATCTTCCAAATATTGCCTGTTCTTCCACTTTACTGCCTAACTTTTATCAAGTCCTTAGAATAAGTCCCAGAATGAAGACTATTGCTTTGTGAGCAGTATGATTTAGGTAATAGACACCCCTACCAGAGGGGATGCGATACTGGACCTGGTGGTCACCAATGCAAGTGAGCTCGTCGGAAATGTCAAGATCAGAGGCAGCTTGGGTTGCAGTGATCATGCGCTGGTAGAGCTCACACTCCAGAGGGAAATGGGAAGAATGAAGAGTATAGTCAGGACCCTGAATTTTAGAAAAGCAAACTTCCAGCTCCTCAAGGAGATAGTCGGAAGGACTCCCTGGGAAACGGTCCTCAGAGACAGGGGAACAGAACAGAGCTGGCAGCTCTTTAAGGAAGTGATCCACAGAGCACAAGAGCTCTCGATCCCCAGGTGTAAGAAATCGGGCAAAGAAGGGAAGAGACCAGCATGGCTGAGACGAGACATGCTGGACAAACTAAGGAGGAAGAGGGAGCTGCACAGGCAGTGGAAGCAGGGACAGGCATCCTGGGAAGAGTATAGGGACGCTGCCCGGTTGTGTAGGAATGGGGTCAGGAAGGCCAAGGCTCAGCTGGAGCTAAACTTGGCTAGGGATGCAAAGAATAACAAGAAGGGTTTCTACAGGTATATCAGCCGGAAAAGGATGGTTAAAGAAAGCGTACCCCCACTGATGAGCGAGACTGGCAAGCTGGTAATAGCAGATGAGGAGAAGGCTGAGGTACTCAACAACTTTTTTGCCTCAGTCTTCACTGGGAAGCTCTCTCCTCACCCCACCCGAGTTGATGGATGGCATGAGGGAGACAGGGAGGGCAAAACCCTTCCTGCTGTAGGAGAAGATCAGGTTCGTGACCACCTAAGGAACCTGAATGCGCATAAGTCCATGGGACCTGATGAGATGCATCCCAGAGTCCTGAGGGAATTGGCCGATGTAGTCGCCAAGCCACTCTCCATGATATTTGAAAAGTCATGGCAGTCAGGTGAAGTCCCTGGGGACTGGAAGAAGGGAAACATTGTGCCCATTTTCAAAAAGGGTAGAAAGGAAGACCCTGGGAACTACCGACCTGTCAGCCTCACCTCTGTGCCTGGGAAGATCATGGAACAGATCCTCCTAGAAGCTATGCTAAGGCACATGGAGGCCAGGGAGATAATTCGAGACAGCCAGCATGGCTTCACCAAGGGCAAGTCCTGCCTGACGAACCTAGTGGCTTTCTATGATGGTGTGACAGCATCAGTGGACAAGGGAAAACCAATAGATGTCATCTATCTGGACTTCTGCAAAGCCTTTGACACGGTCCCCCACAACATCCTTCTCTCTAAATTGGAGGGCTATGGATTTGACGGGTGGACTGTTCGGTGGATAAGGAACTGGCTGGATGGCCGCATCCAGAGGGTAGCGGTCAATGGCTCGATGTCCAGATGGAGACCGGTGACGAGTGGTGTCCCTCAGGGGTCCGTACTGGGACCCGTGCTGTTTAATATATTCATCAATGACTTAGACAGCGAGATTGAGTGCACCCTCAGCAAGTTTGCGGATGACACCAAACTGAGTGGTGCGGTTGACACACCAGAAGGACGGGATGTCATCCAGAGAGACCTGGACAGGCTGGAGAGGTGGGCCTGTGTGAACCTCATGAGGTTCAACAAGGCCAAGTGCAAGGTCATGCACCTGGGTCGGGGTAACCCCCAGTACCAATACAGGCTGGGGGAAGAAAGGATCGAGAGCAGCCCTGCCGAGAGGGACTTGGGCGTGCTGGTGGATGAAAAGCTGGACATGAGCCGGCAATGTGCACTGGCAGCCCAGAAGGCCAACCATACCCTGGGCTGCATCAGGAGAAGCGTGGCCAGCAGGTCGAGGGAGGTGATTCTGCCCCTCTACTCTGCTCTGGTGAGACCTCACCTGGAGTATTGTGTCCAACTCTGGAGCCCTCAGCACAAGAAGGACATGGAACTGTTGGAGAGGGTCCAGAGGAGGGCTACTAAAATGATCTGAGGGCTGGAGCACCTCTCTTATGAGGACAGGCTGAGGGAGTTGGGCTTGTTCAGCCTGGAGAAGAGAAGGCTGCGGGGAGACCTGATTACAGCCTTTCAGTACCTAAAGGGGGCCTATAGGAAAGATGGGGAAAATCTTTTTAGTAGGGCCAGCTGTGAGAGGACAAGGGGTAATGGTTTTAAACTAAACCAGGGTAGGTTTAGACTGGATATAAGGAAGAAATTCTTTACAATGAGGGTGGTAAAACACTGGAACAGGTTGCCCAGAGAGGTGGTGGAGGCCCCATCCCTGGGAACATTCAAGGACAGGTTGGATGGGGCTCTGAGCAACCTGATCTAGTTAGTGGTGTCCCTGCTCACTGCAGGGGGGTTGGACTAGATGACCTCTAGGGGTCCCTTCCAACCCAAAACATTCTATGATTCTATGATTCTATGATTTTTGGTACGCTTTGCAAAATGGCTGAAAAGGCCAGGAGCTCCAGTTGCATCAGGCAGAGATGATTTTATGCCTACAGCAAGCCAAAAAGCACAGAATGGAAACAGAGGTTTTGGGGTTTTATTACGATTCTTGCAGTTTTAAAAATAGAATGTGTTTAGTTCATAAAAAATTATTTTCAGATGCTTTTAACTGAAAATGAGTTGTTTCCGCAGTATTTTGAATGTGACCTCTAGGATGTGTCTTAAGACTAGTTACCAGCAAGGGTCAGTAAGTTACAAAGTGATGTTTTTACGTATCAGTTTTTCACTTATTTCGCCCTGCCTAAAATGCCCATCACCTACAATGTCTGCCAAACAAGCGCAAGTAGTACAGCTGGAAGACCCACCTTCTCATGAGAAATACAGAGACATTCTCACCGTCCTTTCCCCGACCTTTCCACTCCGGCACCATTGGTTCTACCCCCGCCCCAGTTCTATCTTCACCCCCCCAATTCATTATAGTGCTCCTGTAAGTTACATAAACCATCAATGGTACTGAATCAAGTCATTTATTACTTATACCAAAGCGTTTTGCTCTGTGTGCTGTGCTCATCTGTAGTGTAATTCAGAATGTAATTTCACAGGCTGCTGCCTCACCTGTAGGGGTGCCATCTGGAAAGAGAATTATACCTGACGTCCTTTCCCTGGGATGCTGTGGGGCACTCTCGCTTCCACCCCATAATGTTCAGGGGTTTATTTTTCCTTAAGCGTGTATTAGCATCCTCAAAATTAATTACTGTAAAGAGATCTCTAGGATACAAATCTGTGAGCCAAATATTAATAATTCAATCTTGCCAGTGGCTAAACTACGACACATAAAAGGTGACAGGTTCTCTGTTAAAGACAAACTGAATACATAGCACATCTTAAATGCTATGCTGTCATATTATGCATTTTCTACTAAGAAGTTGACCGCTTCTTTCTCAAAATGCACATGAAGTTCCTTATTTTTATATTTTCAAAGCTGAAATGAAATGGTTCTTCTCCAGCAAACAACATAACCCACGTATAAACAGATTTGGACAGGAACAGAAATACACAGTGCTATGGATTTACTCTGTCAAGTCCATCCAATAAATCAGCTACCAGAACTATACGAGCCCACTGACAAATCTGAATCCAAATTTGAATATCGCTACATTTCTTATATCTCCTTTATATATGTATTTTCTAACAGAATTATAAGAGGCTCACAAAACTTTGATGCCTTAATATCCTGCATTGTTAAATTTTCCTCTATTATTCTAATACACCTCAGCACTCTAATATTTATTTTCATTTTAATTCAAAACTACATAAAATTGTTTTACCAATCAATCAAAATGTAAGCATAGAAAGGTCTTAACATTAGCGCTTCAGTATTCTTCATGATATTCTTCATGGAGAAAAAGAGATGAAGCTCTTTAAAAGCATCAAGACACAAGAGCAACACTGAATTCTAAAGTACACCTCATTGCGTGAAGAATACTAAAGAAAAATCTTTGTTTAAAACACAAAGTGCTTCAAATTAAAAATGCCTCTTAATGTACACTTCCCTTAGCCATTCCTAGCAAATACCTTAGTGGAACTTGGTTTTGCCTTCTCTTACTTTCTACCTATTGGTGAAAGCCATACATTTTTCAAGAAGCAGTATTAGCGTGTTCACAACAGCAAGGATTAGCAGAATTTTCAGTACAGCAGAAAAAACGATGTAAGGATAGAATTGAGAAGAAATATTTAATTACTTGATTAAGTGTTGCATTTCCCCCCTGCCTTCTATCAAAGGTGTTTGGTTTTTTTTCCACTTTTTATCCATTTTATTATTTTCTGTAACATAACTGAACCTGGGCCAGGACTCCAGATTCATTAAGGCCCAACACAAAATATTTAATGAGATGAAAGGCAGCTATCAAATCACTGGCCCAGAGACTGGACTTCCCCCCCCCCCCCCCCCAGTCCCTATCTGTATAAAAAAGTGCATTATTTTCTTAAACTGTTTTTAACGACAAGGTTTTCATTGGACTACAGAGTAAAACAAGTTACAGCGGGTATGTAAAACAGACTGGACACTGGATTCTGATTTAAAACATGTAATCTTGCATTCACAGATGCACAAAACTGATGCAGCCCTCTCAATTTTGTGAAAAATTACTTACCTGACAAAATCCCCCCAAAACCTGTGGCCCATTTAAATGAGAAGCAGCAGCTACATGTAAACCCTTCTGCATGCTCTGCTGCAGCACCATTTCCCTCACACTAAGTCAGCCTTCATGCTGATCTCTCATGTACGATTTAATTTTTTAAAAAAGGAAATAATTCATTACCGACAGAGCAAGCCCACACATTTCAAAACCACATCTTGACTTTGTTGCTATGCACACCCTGTCGTGTCCTTAAACAAATATAAGATGAGTGAGAATACCAAATGAGGAGATCTGAAGAGCAGAAAAGTGATACCCGTTATTGGTGTTGGCAAAAAAATTAAAATCTTTTCATGCAAGGAAGTAAAATTACTTTTTAAAAACCATTTTGCTGTAAAGAAATTAAATGATTCAGCTACTTAGTACGTTCTTTCCACAGCATTATTAAAAACACAAAAAAGAAAAGCTCAATTCTTACATGAAATTACAAATTATTACTGTGTTACAGAACACTTGTATTAACGTCCCTCCAAATACTAACAGAAACAGTAGAGAATATTAAGAATACAGAAAGACTAGTAATTGTTAAAAAAGCACCATCACTGTACATCCAACACAGCAATAGGGGAAAGAAGGAAGGAGAGAAAAGATGGTTTCCAGCATTTCAGACATGCTCACTTCCTAGTCCTTATCCCTAGATCCTGAATAGTTGCCATTCACAGCCCATCCTGCCATCACTGCAAAATTATCCAACAAAAAAAAAAAAAAAAGAAAAAGGATATTAGCTACCTGAGCATGATATAATTAAGAGACGAGTACTGGATTCTATCCTGTGTTTATTTTAATTTGAGAGACCATCTCTTTCACAGTTTTTCCTTCTGTAAAGCTCTATTGCACATTCAGTATCATAAAGCACTGGATAAAACAGCGATTTATAAGTACGCACTGTACTCTAGTGCTGTATTTGAGACAACCATCTCAGACAATTGTCTCTCACAGTAAAGCCCCTTGCAAACAAGAAATACAGATATTTTTCAAACGAATAAAACTCTCAACCTCCAGCTTTATATTCTTAGCTAGAGAAAGGAAGTAAAAACATAACGAGAGAAAAAAATCTGTACACAGATGCAGGTGGGTAAGAACATTCCAGAAAAACATTACATATATTTTGTTTCTTTCTGCCCTCGTCCTTTCAGTAAGCAGCCTATAAAGTTTCCAATTACACTACCAAAATCCCTGTGCAGTAACACAGCCACCTTTGTATGTTTATAGCAAATCTTTTCCTGCCCAGCATTCAATTTAAGCAAAAACTAGCTTCAGCACATTCAAGTCAAAATTCTAAACTTCCGATGAAATTTGAGCATTTCCAAACCACTCTCAGATCAAGTCACCAACAAGGGTCTGCATTCATTACACTAAGGTGCAAACAAATCACTGATGTATGTTCAGAAATGCATTTGCATCAGATTGCCACATAAATACTCAATTATTCGCACCTTTGCTTAGAAACCTAATTCATGTAAGCCCACATTTTGAATAAGAAGCTAAGAGATTTGCTTGTAGCTGTCCCTGTATGGGACAAGCAGACAAGTAAAAAAACATTAGAGACCGGTACCTGTAACCACTAACAATAATTCATAGCTCCACAAACTAGGATTTTCAAAAGTTTCACAGATCAGAGCTCTAGGCAACCAAGCAGCATGGTGCATCAGAAGCTTATAACCCTGCTATAGAGTATAAAACGATCCTGGACAGGGAAACCTCTCTAGAAACAAGGCCAGCAGTGAGATGATCTGTAAAATTCACCCATTCTTACATTCAAATAACCTTTCTCCAAGAACTGGAAGGCTTTGACCTTATAGAATCAGTTTGGTTAGCTAAACAGGCTATTACTTGGCCATTTTTATGTGCTTTCTTAAGGCAACATGGTTCACTGGGTAAAGCGGCTTTTCGGTCCATCTGCTCTGCTTTCTGCTCCTGACCCACAGCACACAGGAAGTCCTCCTGTCAGTCAGGCCATGTACTTCACAAATGTTCTGCTAAAAGGAATCTACAGTTGTCTTCAGAGTGAAAGAGTCTAAATAGATGGCTTTATCTGGGTATTCAGTGGTCCAACAGGCCCCCAAATATTCAGCAATCTGCATTTTGGACACCAGCAGAACAGTTCGTCACACCTTCCATCATCCTTCTCAATGGTCTACATACTGGTTTTAGTCAAACACAATCACACAGATGCCCTGCTTATGGTCTGATTTTAATAACGTCAAACACACGCTTCAGATGGCAGAAGTAATGCATTTAGTCTTTACATTAAAAGCAAGATCATTGCTAATTTCTTTCATGGGCTTAAATAAAGCCACTGAAGAGACAGGTGCTCATCATTCAGCCTCTAAACCCAGAATATGACAAAACCATATCCAGGTGAATTTAAAACTGAAAAAAATACTATTTTGGAAGATAGCAAATACACGTTTGAAATATCATTTGGCTATATACACACACACAGTATCACACACCCCTACCCACTGTGTAATATTTAAGATGCTTCTCCCATTTTTGCATATTTTAAGGGAACAAATTTAAATATGAAAGAGAAGTAGGAACAGCAAGCAGTTTGTGGAAGTCATAGATCACTAACACAATTAAAAGAATGATCATCAGAAGCCATTACATTGGACAGTCTCATAACACAACACTGTACCTTTTAGAACAGAGTATTGTGTGTGCCATCTTCCCAGGAAGCCCGTTCTAAAAACATTCCTGGGGGGGTGCAGTATTTTCCCTCTCTCCAGCCTCCTTTCTGTCGCTTCACACTTGGTTTTTAGTTTTCTAATGCTCCATGCATAGCTCTAAAAAAAGCTTGTAGTGTACTGGTCTTAAGCACTGTTCTGTACCAAGCAAAACAAAGGTGTGCCTCCACAAAAAGGTTTGATGTTTACTAGTCTAAAGTAGTTTATTTTCTAAACAGAACAGCAGCTTTTCATATTTTTGTTAGAAAGAAAAAAAAAAACTGTTCCCATTGGAATTTTCCTGCTAGTCCATACAGATTTGCTAAATAAAGACATACATTGACTTGCTTTTTGCTCTCACACTTCACATTTCCAACATTTTCAAGCACTGACATTCACATATTAACAAAAGATTTCACACTGGTCAGTATCATGTAGGGAAGGAACAGAAAAAGCAAATTCACACACGGAAGCCAGACAAAGAAGAATCTTCATTTGCATCGAGGCAACATAATGTTCCTTTCTGGACAGTGCTGAACAGTGCGTGCCCTGTCCAGCTATCAATCTTACTTCCACGGCATTGTCCCCTTTATCTCTCTATTGCAGCAGCCTATAAAAATGCTAACACTCCGAAATATTTAGAATACCTAATTAAGTGAAATGCACATGATTATATAATTATGACATTAAAAGGTAAATTAGCACACAAATGGGAAACACAGAACATTGAGTATTTCATTTCTTACAAGAGCTGCTTTTCAAAATCCTTTACTTCTCCTTAGAGGCACTGATTTTCAACATGACTTAAGCTCTTAAGTGCCCAAGTTGCTTTTAAAACCAAGTCTTGAGCTCCAGAATGAGAAATGTGATTTTGGGAACATTATTCTTTGTGCACATATTGGGCAACGGAGCAGAAGTTTTCATGTAAGAACTACAATTACTTTTCTAGTGAAGCCACTATACTGTCAGAAATCACCAACCATAACGCACCATTTTTAAACTGCTAGTTTAAGCCAGCAGTGTAAACCTTCCTTGAAATTAGTGACCTCAACATTAAATTAAGCTCATGCTTCAAATAACGTTCATTATAGCTGCAGAGGAAAAACTTCTGCAGATTTCCAGCTCACTGAAATATGTAATATAAAAAAAACAAACAGAGAAAAACCAAACAATTTATTTCCACCTTTACCTGGAAACTAGTTAGATACATATGGATTCGTAGTGAATCATAGAATCATAGAATGTTTTGGGTTGGAAGGGACCCCTAGAGGTCATCTAGTCCAACCCCCCCTGCAGTGAGCAGGGACACCGCTAACTAGATCAGGTTGCTCAGAGCCCCGTCCAGCCTGGCCTTGAACATGTGACTTCTCTCCCAAAGGCCCTTGTATATAGAACAGCCACAGTTTGGAGGAAAAAAAACCAAACCAAAACCCCAACCCCCAAAAACCCACCCCTCACCCCTCCGAAAAAGCCCAAACAAGTAACTTTGAAAATTTTCATTATTGGCCTTACATTTGAAGGACAAAAGAATATTTAAGACCAAACAGTGTGAAAAAACATGGAAAAAAATTATTTTTAAGTGCTTTTTTAAGGTCTGCAATATGAGGACACTGAATAGCACAAGTCCACCAAAACAAGTCACAAGGGGTGTTTCCTACCCCATTTTTGACAGTGAACAGACTTACTCAGTTGTTATGACATTCGGCCTGGCACTGGGTCTCATCACACAGATTTATTAGGATCAATGGCAGGTAGCAAGCACAACTGTCTAACAGCCATCAGCCAGCGCATGAAAGGAAGGTAACAGGCCAACATCTAAAATCCTATGGATTCCAAGCAATGGCTCATTTACACCCTGCATATTGCATTTCCCCTTGGCCATCATCTTCCTTACATTCTTTTAAAATCAAGTTATTTTATTCTTGTACCAAGAGAATGAAATGAATAGTAATGCTGTTTTCAAGCTTTCTATGTATTTGCAGACTTCCCAGGGTGTATGCTCCTCACCTCCTTATCACCTTTCCTGCACAGTCAGCATCATCTTAGCTGTCTTTGCGAACTAAAGGTATTTGACTCATCAGAATGATCTAACTAGATAACTAAAACAATATTTCTCCATTGCTTTCACCTGATCAGCTACAATACTATTATTCAGGAATACAGAATACTTCTGTATATTTGCATATACAAAACAGAAACGTAGCACTGTATCCAAACCAGCTCAGCTGTACTTAGAGAATCTTGACTTGAAATTGCGTGAACAAGAAGGATCAGGAATTGTATCAGAGTATGACATAATCAGAAACATCATCCCATCTCCCATGTTGTCAAAGACACTCTTGCAAGCGTGATATCTTTTGGTTAAAAAACCCAGCATCACTTTAAGAATTTTCAAATTAAATATAATGACACATTTTTTCCCCAAAAATAACTGTCTTGAAAAGAATATTCATGCGCCTTACCATCCACTCAGATATAATTACATCCACTTTTTCCAAAGGCAGAGCTACTTCTTCGATTCTTCCTTTGACTAATGTAATGATATTTTCAAGTTTATTTAATCTGCAAGTCACAACATAAACAGATTAGTTTATATTTCCCATTTATTTTGTCCAGAGAGATATACTGATTGTCTATATTTTGCATTTCTCCCCCAATAACAACTGTGGGGTTTTTCAACTTCTCAAAAACACACAAAAATGTACTATTTGTCTTCTCAGTTATATTTCAGAGGGAATGTTTCCGACTATCCAAAAACCACAGCAGAGTTAAGTACCAGGCAAAGATGGCAGACAGTAGATATGTACACCTCCAACGTGTTGCGCATGCAAATGTTTAAGCTTCAGAAACCAGGAAAATAGAGAAGAGGACAATTTAAAATGAGGCTCCCCTTTATGTAGAGTTGCTTGTTCCCAGTTCTCCTTCTCTGACCCCTGTAGCATAAGTCTATAGTGATTAGAGCCTACTCATCACACTGGGACAGCAATGGAAATTAGCTTCCTTACAAAGCTGTTTTGCACGATTTGGTTTTTTATTTAACAAAACTAGCTGCAAAGTCACTGAGAACAAACACTCCCTCTAGATCAGTATTACAGTTATTCCACACTAAAGGCATCCTCCCCACTGTGAATTTGGCCCAAAGCATCTGCAATGTTTAGTAACTGCAGTAACCAGGTATTATCTCATATGCAAGTAATGGTAAAACTACCCCGTGTAAGGAGGAAGATATGTGACGTGACTACTGTTTTTGAAGCAAAAACTGCATGACAGTGAAATTAGTAGTTTCAATTTTTAACATGTAAATGCTTGAAATGTAGTATTTTTCTTCTTGGCAAACCGTATTAGTCTGTCTTGTACTATCATTATTACAGTAGCTATTATTATAGAGGACAGAAAAGTGTTCCCACCAAAGAAATTTATCTTTCCACTGCAGTTCTTATCTCTGTCCCCTCCTTCCCCGATATCTTACTCTTACATTCTGCCTGGCTTTCAATGCAGACTAGTAATTACATTAAAAATTCAATCTAAAAGACAATGGGAGAACCATCAGAATGAAGGGAGGGAAAAGAAAGGGTCAAAGGGCTACTTGAACATGTGGGCTGTTGGAAAGCTCAATTAAATAGTCTGCACACGACCGTCTTCTGTTAGAAGAGTAGCAGTTCATCACTAATATCACACTTTATGCTGTAAACAGAAGTAAGACCAGAAGTTCAAACTGAGAAATAAAACGCTAAAGAGCTATCACCCACATGAGCGTTTTCAGAAAGACAAAAAGAGATCTAAGGATAACTTCCTAAATGACCATGTGCAAGGACATAATGTAAAACAGGAGAGGGGGAAAAGATTAATTAATTACATACTCAGTTTCGCTTGTAAGGTATAAAAATACCCAAACCAACCAATGTAGTTTACGCATTGTAGAAAAAACTGCTGAGATGCTGCTGAGGAAGTATACTTCAACTTTCTATTCGAGCATAACAGTGATGAATGACAAAAATCAAGTCATTCACCACATAAAGAAAATTTATGGGCAGCTATTCACAGTAACAAAGAGAGAAGGCAAGCATTTAGTTAAAATTAAGTTACTATGTAACCTTGGGAAAGAATCATGCCGCTCAGGGCACTTATTCCAGTTCAATTACACACATGGGTTGCAGTGTTTCTAGTAATGAACACACTAGAAACAAACCTGAACTCTGTGAGGGACAAAATCTCTCTAACGCATACCTGAATCACTGGTGGAAGCACACTGCTGCAGTCATTTTTAAGCTACACAGATTCCTTTAGTATTCCAATAAATATTTGTTACTCCATTACAAGTTCATCAGCTTTATTATTTTAGGAAAAGTAGGTTTAACATGACAAATATAAATTGTTTTGACGTGAACTGAAGACTTTAATGTGAATTGAACCTTTTATAGCAGAAGGTACCTACAAATGTGCAGCCTTACTGATGGTTCACTGGGTACTTCAAGTGGCAATTCATCACTCTTAAGAGTTTTGATTTGTTATTTTTCTTTAAGGCCTGCCCTTCTCACCAAAGGTAATACGTGTTGGCTGATATTTCTATCCTCCTCTAAGTATGAATAACACAAGACATTTTGTGCACTTCTTGAAAGATACGAACAATCCTAAATTTGTCATCTAGTACATTAGAAATAAAACACTATTTCAAGTTTGTAACCATTCTCAAGATGTCAAGGACTCCTGGGACAAGTTCTCTTTAGAAAATGAGTTTTTGTGCCATAAAAGCATTTTAGTCAAAGTTGCACCTAATGCTTAACATGGTACTTTTCTTAAACAGGCACTTTAATAGACTAATTTTACAGCATCCAAGCTTGCAGTGTTGCATTGCCAATGTGTGCAGTGGTATCTAACCTAACAATCCTGCCTAGACAACCTTATTTCTGTACTTATTTCTGCCTACAGATGCCATGGCTTCATTTTTACATATACTCAGTCTCCCTTAATTATCCTTCATAGCTAAATTAGTGAAATGTGGAATTGCTAAATGAACCACCGGATGGGTAGAAAGCTGTCTAGACCATGAGGTTCAAGAGGAGGATAAAGTCTAACCAGTAGCCAGGTACCAGAGGTGTCCCTCAGGGTTCAACTAGTTCTGATACTAATTAACACCTTTATTAGTGACCTAATCGTCACCTAGTGGACCCTCAGCAAGTCTGTGGATAATGCTGAATCACGAGGGAGCAATTTATATGCTAGAGGGTAGGGCTGCTATTTAGAGGGACCTCAGACTATAGATATGGGCTGATGGGAACCTCAGAGATCCAGCAAAGGTGAAGACCTGTACCTTGGCTGGAATAGCCCCATGAAACAGTATGGATTGGTTCCTGCTGGTCAGAAATCAGCTCTGTTTCATGTTCCCCATCCTGCCCCGACCAGAGGCCTGGCGAACAAGTTGAACACAAGTCAGCAGTGGGCCCTTGTAGCAACAGCGGCCATCTACTGTGTCATATATGCAAGAGGGTAGCAGCAGGTCAAGGAAAGCGACCTTTCCCCTCAATTTGACACCTACAAAACTGCATCTGGAGTACAGTGTCCAGTTGTGGGCTCCCCAGTACAAGACAAACATTGACCTACCAAACCAAGTCCCGTGAAGGGGCCACCAAGATGATAAGGGGCTGAAGCACACAACATCCTGGGAGAAGCGGAGAGAACTGTGTTTGTTCAGCCTTAAGCAGAGATGGTTAAGGGATGGGTTTCTGATGTCTGCTTCTGTCTAGCAGAAGGGTGAAGAGAAGACAAAGCCAAGCTCTTCTCTTGCATCATAGGGACTGGATGACAGACAACAGACACAAACTGAAACAACTCAATTTGGCATATCAAAAGTAAGAGTGAGGCTAGTCAAACAAGACACGTTTTCCAGAAAAGTTCAGACAGAAGTGGCAATGTTCAGATCTTGACTAGCCAAGGCCTGAGCCTGCTCTGACAGAGGGGGACCAGACCAGTGGCACGCCCCACACACCCCCAGGGTCCTGTCCACCCTGTACTATTCCATGGCATGCAACATCTTTGTTGTTCTCCTGGAAACAACTTTTCTTTCTGACTCTGGAGACTGTGCATGTGTCTGTGTGCATGCTTTTAAAATGGGTTTGGTTTGCTTCCCCCACCAAACTATAGAAAATACTACAGTGCAATGGTAACCACTTTCCAACCAGCATGGAAACCAGAGGTCAGTAAGTTTCTAAAGGAACAAATCACAGGGTAATCAACATTTACTATTCTCACAGACAGTCCCTTAAATATACCAACCTAGAGAGAACCTTACTAGGGAAAGATTTTGCACAAGTTAGAACTCAAACACCATGTAATTATAAAATCTATTTGCCAAAGAAAGCCTCATTACATGTCTTCTTATGTGCTAAAACTGCTAAAAATTACCTAATGCATGACAAGCTTGTTTAAAAAAAAAATCACAATTCCAACATGATCTAAAATATATATACATTTAGACAAATTGAATAGAAGTTGTTTAATTTTCAACAAAATAGAAAAATATTTTTTCTATAACATGCCTATGTTTCTAGAACTCTAATTTCTATACTTCTATAAAAGTAATTTTCTATAAAATAAAATCATATCATTATTTAAAATTCCTATGTAGAAGTAGAAAATTAAACAACTATATACATACACACATAAACAACTTTTACTGTGTTTATCTAAATCAGAACCATTTCTTTAACTGAAAGTAGTGCACTCAAGCAAATTTTCTCACATCCTCTTGGAACATTTCTCAACTCTAATGTTTGTTGTCTAAAAACTTAGAATTTTCTAAGTAGCAATGTTTAAAGTGTAAGAATGGAAAATGGCCTGGCAGCAGTCAGTTGGAGCCTCTGCAGCAAGCCGCACCGGCCCTATGCTAACATTAGGAGGAAGGTCTGGGAAACATCCTGCCTTAACTACAGCCCTGTTTTCATTACACCTACCAGAGGGGCAAACAACTTGACTGCACATCAAAACCTGTCTTAATTCTTAGGACAACGGAAGACTTCAATAAAACACATACCAAGTGCTAGGCGATCATTAAGTAGCAACAGCATTTCGGTAATTTTTTACAGCAATATTTACCATACTTTTCTTGGAATGTTTCCTACCTAATGATGTCCATGGCCTGATAGACTATTTCAGACTGATCGACTCCAATCACTTTCTTTGCACCTGCTTTGGCAGCAAACATGGAGAGTATTCCAGTTCCACAGCCAACATCCAAAACCACCTGAAACGAACAAATGGAGGTAAAAATAAATATCTTATTTCCCTTGCTATGCTTTTTCTACACAACTTTCTGCATCAGTGAGAGACCATATTCTAAGAGAAGGAACAAATGGTACCATCAAGTCCTACTATTACATTCAGAGATATCAGAGTCAAACTGCAGTTCTAACTCCACACCCTCTACTACCTTTTACAGATAGATAACGAAACAGACTAGCTCCAGCGGCAGATTAACCCAGGCACATGGGAAACAAATCACAAGCAATTATTTGGGCAACTAAAAAGTTACGTGAACAGGAGAAAAAGGAAATTATGGTCTGAGCAATTTTAATCAGTGAATCACTAACAACTGAATTTAGCACTGGCACTAAAAAAACTAATGAGAAACTGCAGTTTCTCATTAGGGTCTATTCAGAAACTTTATTTAGGAGTCTTCTGCTAGAAATACCCACAGTGCCTCGAAACAGCTATGGCTGAAGATGACTAAATTTCAAAATGCTAACTGGCACAGTTTTAACACCAGGAAATATTTTCTTTCTAATACTATTTATAATCAAAACAGGACCAAAAAAATCCAGTAAGATGGGAGCCCTAAGTTTTCACAAAAGAATAACAAACTTCATGACTACAAACAAAAAAAGTACACTCAACGTAGCAGTAAGACTCATGCAAATGCTTGGTTTTAGATCTCACATGTTAGCTATGGTAGGAAGATACTGAAAAGTTTAAAAATGTGAAGTGACTAAGAAAATAGTACCAAATATATTAATAAAGTAAAGTTGAGCTGCCAGCACTGTTGAACTTCATGAAGCCGAGTTTCTACCAAGTAGCCCTGTTCACGCCTCAATGTCATAATAATGTATCTCTTCTAACCACTGGAAACTCTCAACAGGTTGAAAACAAACACTTTGCATCTTGAACATGTTATGGTAGATTTTTAAGCTGAGTTTCACATTTCATGTTTTCACAGAAACACAGAATTCTTGAGGTTGAAAGGGACCTCTGGAAATCACTTAGTCCAACCCTATGCTCAAAACAGGGTCAACTAAAGCATGTTGCTCACAAACCACCTTCAGATAGCTTCTGAATATCTTCAAGGGCAGAGATGCCACAACCTCTCCGGGCAACCTGTGCCGCTGTTCAATTGGCCTCACAGGGGAAAAAAAAAAAAAAAAAAAAAAAAAAAAAAGTGTGTTTCCCGATCTTTAAAGGCAACTGCCTGGAGTTCAGTCTGTGCCCGTTGCTTCTTGTCCTGCCCCTGAGCACCACTGAGAAGAGTTTGGCTCCACCACCTTTACTACCCACCACCACCACCCATTTGTACACACTGATAAGGTCTTCCCCGAGCCTTCCCCTCTCCACACAAAACAACCCCGGCTCTTTCAGGCTCTCCCTGTATCACAGATGCTCCAGTCCCTTCATCACCTTTCCAGTCTTTCACTGGACTCACTCCAGTACCTTCATCTCACTTTTGCACTGGGCAACCCAGCACTGGGCACAGCACTCCACAAGCCATCTCCCTGGGGTGCAAGAGAAGGTGCACCTCTCTTGACCTGCTGGTGACGCACATCTTCCTAACGCAGCCCAGGAGGCGGGTTGGCTGCCTTTGCCACAGGGGGGTGTGTTGCTGGCTCGTGGTCAACTTGGTGTTGACCAGGACCCCCGAATTCTGCTCTGCAAAGCTGCTTTCCAGCCAGTAGGACCCCAGCCTCTGGTGATGCATGGGCTTATTCTTCCCTCCCCTCTGCAGGATTTCACATTGCCCTTTGATTGCCCCGAGCCCTTCGCACAGGACCCCCGTTGACCCATTTCTCCAGCCTATCAAGGCCCTTGTGAATGGCCGCATAGCCATGAGGTGTATCAAGCACTCCTCCCAGTTTTGCATATCCCTGGATATAAGGAAGAAATTCTTTACAACAAGGGTGGTGAAACACTGGAACAGGTTGCCCAGAGAGGTAGTGGAGGCCCCATCCCTGGAACCATTCAAGGTCAGGTTGGATGGGGCTCTGAGCAACCTGATCTAGTTAGCAGTGTCCCTGCTCACTGCAGGGGGGTTGGACTAGATGACCTCTAGGGGTCCTTTCCAACCCAAAACATTCTATGATTCTATCTGCACATTTGCTAAGGGTGCATTCGATTACATTGGCCAGATCATCAGCACTCTTATTGTTAGATTTCTATTTAATATAGTTAAGCTTTACTACTGGTGTTAAATTCTAAGCACTAAATCCAAAAATGTTCTGAAATCTGAAAATCAAAAGTTTCCTAAACACTACGTACAGTTCACTTGTATCATGCATAGCATTTAAGCACTAACAGAATCAGAACTGTAAAGACAGACTTCCTTCCCCATACAAGAGACCTAAACAAGAGAGTAACCACAACTTACTAAAACATTTCTAAGATAACAAGAACATTGTGTCAGAATTACTAGTCATAAAAATCATTTATTAGAAAGGAAAACTAACTTATTTCACTCTCTCTCCTTAGCACAGCATCCAGTGTTGTAAAAGCTATCCTCACAGCTTTCATGACATTAAATCTTTTTTAAAGAAGGCATCAAATCACTCCACAATCCATCCCACACTAGAGAATTACAACCCCAGTTTACAAAATATTCCAAGGCAGTAATGCACCCTTACTGACAAACTTGCTAGCTTATGAGCTGTTGAGCAGTCTTGCTTTGGCACAACAGAAACTTGTATGTGGGCTTTTAAATTTCACCTAGTATAGTATCAGTGTAAATATTTGAATGCTCTGCACATCAGGTCTGCTTGCCTTCCCTTGCATACAATTTTATACGTTCTGCTGATGGATACAGAACAATGATTCTGAAGCCAGCATGAATAAAAATAGCTCTTCATCCTTAGCAGCACCGTCTAAGTGAGCTTATGCTGTGGTGTACTGGGAAGCAATGACTGAAGAGTTGACTGCCACCTGTCTTGACAGAGCAACTTACAATCTGGAATCATATTAAAAAACATTAGTGTGATGACTTTTTTATAGCATCTTGTGCAGAGGCTGGCCACAGAAGTTGCGGACTGAGTTACTTGTTCCACTTGCAACTCTTTGCAGCTGTTTTCCAATAGGAGTCAATTCTACAACTCATTCACAAGTCACATATGAGTGTGTAATGGCTGTGAAAATCCCTAGGCTCAAGTCTTCTGGAGACAGGAATAGAAAGTAAAAATCATGCAGCTGCTGAAATCTCACGTCCTCTAACATCATCTAACACTTTACCCATGGTAGTTAACAAAATTGCTGAGCCATGGAAGCTGGAAGCCAGAGCCAAAAATAAACCTCTGTGAAAGTATGATCTTGATGTACAGTTGCATGAAAGAGAGCAATCACCACAAATTGGAAAAAAATCAAAACAGACACCACTTTGGACAGCTGCCCTGGTCACTTAAAAACCCAGATGGAACTCATTCAGCCTTAGGCAGGGGATGGGGGTGGAGAAAAAAGCATGGGAGAGAAAAATACACAAGTGGGAACACATCTGAGGAACACAAAGACAAGCAGAATGATCACCAATTAGCCTAAGGACAAGGGTCTACAGCTAACGCATTCTTGCAGTGATCACATATGGCCTCTCACCAGAGATCTGGAGCAGCTGGACTGGCGATTTGACTATACCATAATACACTGCAGCATCGCATTCTTCTCTGCTAATAAAAACTGATATTCTACTTTTAGTAACAGAAAAAAATTACTTCAAATTCAGAAAAACAGGAGGTCAGATAATTTGGCCAATTAAATTAATTCCAACAATGAACTTTTAGTAGCAACAATGTTTAATAACTCTCTTTTCCCCTCAATATGGCATCAATGCCTGCCTCACACTTCTATTCTGCAACTAAAATTGAGCATGGTAATAGTGCTTTTCTAACCAGTTATTTTTCCACCAAAAAATACTCTCACTGTACAATGGATCATGCTTCTTTTTACTGAGTAAGGCTACCTTAACTACTCCTGCTAGGTAATCTAAATTTGTCCTATTCTCAGCTCAAGTACATCTGACAGGTTGAAAATAAAGGCAGCAAGCAGGATTCATTCAAGTTTTAATAATTTCTTTCGAAAGCTGAGAGAGGACAAACAAACTGGCTGTTTCTGAATAACGTATGCATAATAAACAAACCTAGATATTCTGTTAGCACCTGTTACCGTGCAATCACACCTCTTTGGGATAGTGCAGATTTGCATCAAAAGCTATTATGATCAGTCAAGCTCTCTGAATGAGCTCCTCCCAACCCACCTCAGAGGTGTCCTTTCAGAAACAAAAAGCATGACTGCGTACTTTCTAGGGAGGAATACCATATGGGAGTTCTAGGAAATACAGTATCAGACTTCTGCTCACTTTTTTTTTTTAATTGTAATGAAACTTTAAGGGAAAACACTTTATTTTCTCAAGTTGGAAGCTTTACTCATTAATATGGTTCTGAGAGCATCACACGATACCCAAGTTAAGCAGAACACCTTAACAATTCCTTCAGCAGAAGTCTGCAACAGATGTCACTTCAAAGCTAGATCTCTGAAAAAAAATCCCATATATTCTCCGTAACAGCATACCAAGTGAAAGCTACATCAACATTTAGTCAGGTACAGAAGTTAAGTGGGGCACTGGTCACCTGGATGGAAGCCATTGGGAACTCAAAGCAACTGAGAATCTTTCTTTCTGTTCACGCTCAACACACTATGATGGGTTTGGATACACTACGAATTTGGGGTATCTTGATCAAAAAAACTGCTGTAAAAACATTTGAGTTCAGAAACCAGCTTGTAGATGTTGCGATAATAGACAATCTTTTCTCTAGAAGTCGAATGCTTTCACATGAAGTAAAAACACAGAGTAAGCACACATGTTTTCTAGCAGTTTCCTGAGCAAGTGCATTTGCAGCTGGGGCTGCAGCATTGTCTAGAACTATTCACCCACATTTTATTTCAAATGTTACCAGTATGTCCCTACAGCAGAGAAGAAATACAACCAATCCTGAAAAATCACTGTTCCGCTCGGACATACATTTATTGTAACTTAAGATCAAGTCTTACCCTGTGAAAATCTGCACTTTTCAATTCTAGGGGCATCTGTGAAACTAAATTTCTCCCAAGAAAGTTTGCTTTCCTCTATTGATCTTTCTGCTTTGTTGGATGAGCCGCCCAGCAATGCAGTCACCTGCATCTTAACTAGCTGGCAGCATAGTATTTCTACAACACTTTAGCTTGTTCTCTCATTGTAACTAAAGAGCTTAGAAACGTTTAATAGAAACAGGCTTGTGACCTGGATTGAAACAAAAACGAAGAAAACTCTTTTCCTAGT
The DNA here is from genome assembly GCA_034008185.1 of Gorsachius magnificus. Classification (NCBI taxonomy): domain Eukaryota; kingdom Metazoa; phylum Chordata; class Aves; order Pelecaniformes; family Ardeidae; genus Gorsachius; species Gorsachius magnificus. The sequence goes on from CM067086.1 coordinate 18,664,597, forward strand.
ATTTTTCTGCTGTAGTTGCCAAAAGAAAACTGAGCTAAGACATACAAAGAGTATGCATTATCTACCTTGAAATACCTCCTGCCTAGGACAAAACTGTATCTAGGACAATCTCCAACTGAGGATTTATCAGATGGGTGCAATTTTACTACTTCCACAACTATTCTGAAACCTTGTATTATCACTTATTAACAAAGTCTCAATCAAAACAAAAACCAAAATCAACAGGGATTGCCTTCCATAAACCTAGACATCCTGGTTTCAGATCAAGAAATATCCATACACAGCCTAAGAATGGTAAGCACTAAGTAGAGGAAAGCTAATCCAGAACAGAAGGCTGCAGAGTGTAACTGAGAACACAAACTCATCTGAAACAGCCAGCAGAAATATAGAAGACTAGGATCATAACTGTGCAGGGGTCATACCCACAGTAAGATCATAAACAGAAGTCAGTCTCATCTCTCCTCACTGCAAGTGAAATACTAGTCCCTGGTTCCACATCCCTTACTAATAACCTGGTCTGGAGAGACTAAACACCGCTAAATCAATATATCAGTTGCATACAAATTCTTCCCCAGTTTTAATTACACAGTGCTTCTACAATGTTTTTACTACATCAGGCACAAACTGAAACGCACTTAAATTGTGGTAAAGAGGCCCGCTAGGATAGATTTCACTTAACATACTGGACAAGAAAGGCTCAACTTAACCCCGCCAAAATAATTAATGAACATCCCGACATGGCACACAGGACAATGACAATAGCGATCAGCACTTCTGTTATCAGCACTTTGCACCCTCCAGCAGCTGAATAGCACTCTACCACCTAATAAAGCCAGGAAACATTAAATCACATCTTGTCAGTGCACTATTCCATTCCCAAAGCTACAAGGTAGCCAACCTGAAGGATTTCTACCACTTGAGAAAAAATAAGGCGCAGGAATTATTGTACGTTCTGAGCTGTTTTACCTACCTTGTCCTTGAAGATATGTGGATTTTGATAGATGAAGTCACGATAGCTTTCTGTACGCACTTTATCCTATGATTTAAAGAAAAAAAAAAAAGTTCACTTTTTGTACTTAGGTACTGCGTATCATTCAAAAATGCTGAAAAACCTGCTTTTTATCTTGGCCCAAAGATGCTTTGTGGCTACAGTACTTATGAGGACTCTGCAATCACAACACTTTCCATACTATGTTCTTTCAAAATTTATTGTCCTCGCAAACGAAGCTGGCTGAGCCTCTGGATGAAAAATAAGAAATTAGCTTACAGTTTTTTTGACCTGCTGCAATTGACTTTGGATGTTTCAAAATTCTTAATACCTCTTCACCACTTTCCAAGAACAGCAGTAATAAGAGTGTCAATACTGCATCAACTTTACATAACAACCTTCTATACAATGGTAAAAATTTGAGTCACAAGCTCAAAACTATTCATATAATTTGATTCTCTGACACTCCCATGACACACAGATTCCTTCAAAAAAGAAGTTATGGAACAGATTAACCTTTTCTATTTCTGAACTGCAAATCTGCAAACCTGACAAGCTAGTTATTCAAGCTGTACAGCCTGTTCTATGAAAGCCCAACATAATAAATAAACTTAACTGTAATACAACATGACCTGAGAAGATGGAACATTTTCAAGCATATAACTAAATGTTTATAGTATCTCAGCACATGAAAGCTAGCAGTATAGCTCAATCCACAAGCAAGGTACTCTATTAAAACATTGATTCTCTTAATATGCATCAGCAGGTACATAAACTGACAGCCTAGTATAGGTTTTGGAATTGCTGTTGCAGTTCAAGTGTTAGAGGAAAGTAAAAAAAAAATTTTAAGCAATTTTTACCTAGTAAAGACAAGTCTACAAATAATACTGAAATATAAAGCCTGACTGCTTATATTTATATAAATGTTTTTCTACTACGGCAGGTAAGAATTTTTAGAAAAAAAATACAGAAAATGAAGATGTTTTCTCTCATGAGCAAGATCAAAGTCTATTTTGTTAGAAAAACAAGATCAAAAACCAGATACTGAGAACAAAGGATATGTCCCTAAAAATTCTGGAGACAAAACAAATTTTGAGGCTTGAAAATCCAGTTTTAAATTTAGGAGGATTATCACACACGGAGAGAGCCCAAAGAAACACTTAGGAATCATTTTAGAAAACTGTACTTTAAATTATACATAATTAACATGAATAAAAAAAATTGGGATCCTTTAAAATGACACTGGTTTACAATGATGTTATATTCAGATCAACTATTTTTAGTATTTCACCTCTACTGCAGTATATAATAGGATTTGCTGAAACAACCAAAAAAGTTTTTAAAAAAATAAAAAAAAATCAGGAGGTTCGGCATCAATCGAGAAAGCAGTCGGCTGGAAAGCTTTCAGCCTTGCATCCTGCCCACTCACATTGCCACAGCACTGCCCCAACTTAATCAATACAATTCTAGCTGCTGTCTCTCCTATATGCACTGCTGCTCGAGTGAGCCACAGTCATTCACTTCAGGTCTTGCTATTCATCAATTCCATTCTCTCACACAACATTTCCATGTAATGCTTTTTTTGGGTTTGTTCTGAAATAAAACAATAAGGAAATTTATTAAAGTAAGTCAAGAAATTCTCAAGAAAAAAACAGAACAAGGGAAACACTAGCCATTTGGCAAGTATGAAGTAACAACACTCCTCCCCCATCTCTGAAGTATTTGCAGAAGAAAAACCCAAATTGAAACTTCATCCTATCACTACCAGGCATAAGGAAAAAAAAGGTTTCAAAACTGAATAGTGTCAGAAACAGACTTAAAATTCAGACAGCAAGAATCCTTTCTCAAAAATTTCAATGTAGCAAGCCACTATATTTATATAAATAAGGCAGACATACAAACAAAAAACCCAACAAAATGAATGCCTAGCATATAGGAAATAATTCAATACACATGATAAAAGTCAATTGCTTTCCTATGTTTAGGAAAGGCAAAAGTCATCTTAAAATCATTCTGACAAACAATCCCCGAAACCATTAAGATACAATTTTGTACCAATCTCAGAGATGCATAATTATTATAAATGTTATTAGCGAACAGAAAGGTTTCCTCATTCTATAGCCTACATCTCCTTAAGTGAGACCTGTATACAACTGCTATACCAAACTTCTACCATTTTTATTTATCTTCAAGACTTTATATATATATTTCTCTAGACTACACATTTGGAAAACTTTCTTCTTCCTCTGCAGACATCTCTGTACTTCTATAAAATCCCCCCACTCTAATATTAACCTTATGCTATTCCAAACACATTCATGCGTATTTCTACATTGAGGCCACTAAATGATATACAACCCAGAAAACTTTACATGCTACCTATATGGACAAAGTCACTTCACAACTCCTCTACATTAGGCAGGAATTTTATTTATTTCTGCCTTAAAATGGTAAAACTGTTTATGATTTTCACAACTATGATACTTTCTCTGAAAGGAAGCATTAAGAGATTTTGATTTTCATGTTAATTTTAAGTTGTTGGGGTTTGCGTTTAGGTTTTTTTTGAAATTAGAAGGACATGCACCAGTTTGCCTTTGAAGAGTTTTAAGCCTTAATTATTTTATCATATAAAAGCAGCATGCAATTTTTCCAGCTGTTCAATTTCATGCTATCAATACACTGAACTGTGCACAAATACCAACAATTTCTGTTTACCTAACAGGATAGGAAACCATAATATTTGAGAAGTGGCTTTGCCTGACTCATTTCAATTGTCAGGAAAATATAAACCAAAAAATATTCACTGTCTGTACCATGTTTTATCCCTTATCTCTTAAGCACCCAGGAAAAAGCTTCTTTTGGCAAGGTAAGGTTGTGGTACAGATACTGTAATATATCTTCATACATTACATATATCTGTAGAGTAAATAATTTTATGTTCCTAATGCTTCCCATAGAGTAAATAAAATTTATACAAAGGAAATAAAACTGGAAAAAGATCTCTCAACCCAACTCCTAGGAAAAAACTATCATGTATAGAAAGGGTTAAAAATGCAGCTGCTCTGCAGTATATTTATGGGCACACAGCCCACTTCATTCCATCTTTCCTCTTTAGTCCTACTAAGACGCAGTTGAGATGACTTTCTAACCTTTAGCATCTCTTCATGTATCCCATAATGCCCATAGGAGCTGAAGTAAACACCATCCTCATCCTCCTGAAGGTCTGCAATGGCGCTGGATGACGAGCTGCTCCTGACATCTGCGTTCATCACAAAATCCTGTGCAAATTGCCTGTAATCAATTTGAAATATACCCTTGAGGCATGTTTATGGGACCATGAAAAGGAGGCGGGGGGGAAGGGGGAAGAAGGGGCTCGAAAGAGGTGAGGAATCCAGACTGCACAAGGGCTTTTACAACAATGGAACCGGTTTTAAGTGTGCATAACCTCCCTCTGCCGGCTCCTCCAGGCTGCTGCATCACCATTCTCCATCCATCACCTTCCTGCAACGACTAATTTCTGCTTTCAACCAGCAACTATCAGCAGTGAAACATTCAGACTTCATGTCTATTTTTAAGGAGGAATTATCTATTTTGCGTTCACTAGAACAAAACCTGGTACCACGGTGGTCCAACTCTGCAGGGGGACACCATGTGCATTTTAAGCTGCGTAACACGGACTCAATGCAACAAGCAACACTTAAGAACTGTAAATCATGCATCACTGCATGACTAGTGGAAGGTTGAAGAAAGTACTTTAAAACTGAAGCATTTGGGTGGAAACAAGTAAGAGCTTAAATTAAATTTATTTTAATTTCATTTTTATTCACATGCTGCTACTTATTTTGCCTCCTCCATGGCCTTGCATTCCTAATACGCATGTTCTCTTCTCATTTCTCAAAGCAGTTTTGATGACAAAATACACAAATCAAGGGTTTTATCATGAAGACACAATTAAAAGTTGACAAGCAAACAGCTCATACTATACCCACAATGAGGTAAAAAAGCAAACATGCTTCAGCCAGACAACATTGCTTCATCAAAGGTCCAACAGCAACAAAACCACTCCAAAGCAGCCCAAGCTCACCTTCAAGAGTGGTCATACTTTCTTAAATAGGAACTTAATGTACACAAGCTGCAGTTAACATCTCATTACCAGTACCATCCTTATAGAACAACAAAACCAAAAATACTCTTTCAGTCCTGACACGTCAAATATTTCTCTGCTTAACTAGTACAGATAGGGAAGAGAAGGTGGTAAGGGAATTCATGTTACAAGTTTGACAACATCAGAAACTTCCTACACAATCTCTGAACAGACAACAGATTAAAAAAAAAAAAAAAATCAAGATATACAAACCATGCTCTTAAATTTCTAAGTTATATCAAATGCTAGAGGTGACCAGATTTATAGAACTGTTACTATTTGTGGGGGGAAACAAAAGGTCGCTAGGCCTCCAGCCACCTGTATTGGCTTTGTATCCCTTTCAATTCTCGTAATTTTACAAGCCTACTCAGCTTAGCAAATTTGGAAAAACTTTTCTGCAGAAATTATTTCATACTCAACCAGTGAGCGTCCTCCTACTATTATTCCCGAGCTCAGAAGGCAACAATATCTAGGGAGCTGCATGTCTGATCCTAAAGAGTTAGTCATTAAAAAAACTAAAATATTTTTTCCCCATCTTAGAGAACAAGACCTGCATAATGCAATCATGTTGCAACTGAAAGAAGCTACTACTAACTTTAGTCTCCCGAGAAGTCTCTGTAGATACGCATGGCATGACAGCGCTCCTAGATCTGGCTTTTTTTACTCCAGAAGTTGAAGTCAGCCCACCAGACTGCCAAATACCACTATAAACCTATTTTTTCCATGAGAGAAAACAATAGAAAAACAGGTTACTGTAGATTAAGGTCCTGTACACTGTTCCTGTTCCACATCAGACTTCCAAGCTATCTTTGTTTTGCAGAAGTTTACCCAAAAGGGAAACATCTGTAGATGGTCTCTTTGAGTAACCTCTACGCATGAATCAGTATTGCCATGGATTACAGACTACTACAATGCAACTGGTTCATCTGTCTATAATTTAAAACTGTGCTACTTCATCAGATCTACAAGTGGCTATTTTTGGTGCCAGCCGATCGCTGCTGAATTGAAGAGCCTTGACAAAGAAAAGCATTGACAAGGAAAAATTAAAGGCTCCCTTTTACAACAGCAGATAATTTGATACACTAACCTCAAAAAGAAATCTGATAGAAGTTTAGAGAGCTGAAAAGAAATTGCAACTAATGACCTGAAAAGTTTTTCTTTCTTTTAAATTAAAAAGAAGGGAACAACAGTAAGACAGGATGACCCAGAGAAAAAAAACCCCAAGTTTTCCAAGTACAGTGACAGATTTCTTTCATTCTTATTGTTTATGATGAATTAATGAATGATGTACAGAGAGATATCAGGAAAGTGCTGTATGCTGTAAAGCACAGTTTGCAGAAGTTAAACCCAGCTGAAGACAAATCTGTTCATTTTTGACATGTATAATTGTTCATCACTGATAGGATTTGAATACATGAATTTATTTTGGTATACTTAGTTACTAATAACATCAAGTGCGTACTCTCAAAACATACAATGAGCCCTCAAATGTATTCTACTAATCAAGTTTTTTGCCGCTTTTCCACAAAAGAACTTGAATTATTTTTCTAAGTCTCTTAAATACAATTTCAGTTCTTCAGTGCCCTATCAGCATGATCTTGAAATGACATGTTTTGCACCGAATTTTAACCCAAGTGATCCAAAAAGAAGTTTATATTCCCATTTTATCCATAAGCATCATCAATCCATATTCTGAAGACCTCAAGATTTAGAAGTAACATGTGCAGCTATGGGGATATCCCAACTGCAATACACTGAATATTCTTACTAACAGAACCCACACCTGAGACTGAAAATAAAAGTAGCCAAAAAGTTGGTTTATTAATTTCACGGAGGGTTTCTCCAAACTGTAACTGGATTGTACAACTAACAATCATTGTTTGGAGCTGTGTCTAAAAACACTGAGCGTGTCATATTTAATTTGTCAATACCTCCCTCTTCTCCATCATGTACATCTTCAACATTTAAATTAATATCTAAAGGACTAATGGAAAAGTGTCTGAAAAACAAAGAGAGCGGTCTGAAGCAAAATACATGTTTCTGGGCCATGTGCTTATTTAGCTTTCCTTGCTTTGCTCTTTTCAACTCATGCAGGTTTTGTGCAGTTTTTACTAATCATCTACAAGATAAAAGTCAAACCTACAGTCCCAACACAAGCCGTGAGTTTTATCATAGTTACATTCTACCATTTCTTTGAATTTCTATTGGTCTTTAAAGACGAACATCTCATCTCACCTAGAACACATCAAATGAAAAACCCCAAAACTTCAGTTCAAACACTTACTTCATTTTTTGAAGATCATCTTGCGCTCTAGCCAAGGCTGCTTCTGCGAGTCTTGCTCTGTGTTCTGCATGTTTTAATCGTTCAAGGAGCATCATGGTATCATTTAAACCATTAGAAGGCAAAATATTTGCAGGTTCACAAAGATCTTCTATATCTGATAAAAAGGAGACAAAAAAAACCACCCACCAGTCACATGTTGCTTCATAGCAGCTCATAAACATATGATGTTTTCAGCATTACTATTTCTGCCTTTGGATGATTTGTACAAGTAGTCTGTTTTATGAGAAGCATCACTGAATTTGATAGGACTAATTGCAGAACACAATACTACTTGCTAAAAGCAAGTATGCTAGAAGCAAGCTCTAAGTTAACAAAGCAAATGCATCCAGAATTCAGGGTTCTTTAAATAACAATGTTTGATTATTGATTAAAAAAAATTAGGTTTAGACTGTAATTAAGTTAATTATAGTCCTATCCTCTATTTTTCCAGTTATGTTATTCTGAGGCCAAAAGGACTGGTAATGGTAGTAGATAAGAAAGTATATAAATTTAAAATTTAATAGTTAAATAGTTAATTTTCAAACCAATTCCTTGGGCTTCTATAAAGCTGACGAACACACGAAACTTAAAAGAGCATAAGCAGAATAAATCTAGATGAAACACTGCTTTTTGACTATCAAAACTCAGGCTCAGCGCTAGGTCCCTTTCACCTATTGTTAAATTCAGCTGGTGATTTCAACAGATGTCAGTGGATAAAACAAAGGTGCTAGTGTATTTTTTTATATATTAAGAAGTTACTGCCAACTTATTGGGCAAAAGTCTTGATTAAGAAGACATATATCTATTCCTTTTAATCATGGAAGACTAACTATTTGGCCCACGGGGCCTAAACAAAACACAGGTACTTCAAGTAAGATTTCAGAGATTCAGATCACCTCCATAACCCCTTAGCAACTGCAACGGCACCTCAAAGCATCTCAGAAGTCTATAGCTTGGGCACAGAGCACACGTTAGGCAGGTGCTGATACAGTGAAAAGTGACATCCCTCAAGTAACCAACCAATGTCCTCTACCACACATTATCTCTGCTGTCATACAGCAGGGCTTGCTTAGAAAAGGGCAAAACTGCATTCCAGACTGTATGGAGAAGAAAAAAAATCCACAAGCCCTAAGTACCTTATGGTTTAGGCAAAAGAAAGATGCACAATCAAATGCAAAATAGGAAGAAGTGAGAGGATCATGGGCAGCAAAAATATGTTCAAAAGTCAAACTGAATTCTCTCAAGACCATCTGACCAACTGTCATGAGAGAGAAACTGACGCTGCTTACACTGATCACTAGAACTGCTAAAGGAGTGGAACTCATCTATGCAACTGCAGGATCTTACACTGGGTTGGGTCCAAAATAGAACCTGTATAAAACACGAAGATATCTTCAACAAGGCAAATTACTTGCTCCTTACTTATAGTACACATTTTTGAATGAATGCATCTGATTTTAAATACCTACATTCAGGAGCTTTAGAAGCTTCATAAATCTTCAAGTGAAGCTCAGAAGTGCCTCTTTGACTTACTTAATTACTACATACAACATCTCCACTACAGACATCGTATCTACAGTAAGTGAATGCAGATAATAAAACAGAGCTATGGAAATCTCAGCCATTAAAACTCAACATATAACGTGGTAAAAACTTCAGAGCATGACTTAATGTCTTGAATTCAGCTATTACATGGACTTTCTCCTGTACCTAATTCAACTAAATAATAGTGATGATGCCTCACTATGCGGAATGACAGGAACTCTGCCAATACCACATCTACCCCACAGCGTAGTATGGTCATACTGAAACATGTTTATTTACCAAACTGAAGCAGGAGATCATTTTCTAGCTCTGGTTTCAAATATTCCTCTCCTTCCCAAGGCAGTGGGCTGCTGAGTGAACTCAAATATGCTGCTGGTGGTTTCTACACAAAAGGAGAAGAGCATGTTAACTACATTTCTTTGAAAACACCAGCCCTTCAATTTCATTCAAGAAAATAAGGCAAAGATCTGTTCTGCCACCCATTAACATACACAGGGTATTATTCAAGTAGCTCTGTAGCAAAGGTTGAGAAAGATACTACTTTAAAGCACAACCAGCGAGAACAGTGAAGAAATGAACTTCTGGCTTCCATCCCGGCTCTGTCAACATGTACTCACCTCAACACACTGATGCTACAAGCACCATGACCAGAGAACAGCATAAAACTACACCTATGAGCTACTCCGATCCCAAAGCCCAGGAAGCTACAGGATCAAGGAATTCAGTACAAGCAGTAAAACACGGCAGACCAACAGACATTGAAGGATACTTGTAGGATTACACTGCTATCGGGAACCAAGTCTGCTCAGGTGTTTGATTGTGTCAGATCCATAGCTTACAACTGGGCTAATCAATGAAGCCGAGATACTAATCGTGCCAAGTGGTTTTACACGAACAGCGCTGTAGGGACATATTTCAGAAATGCTATATTCTCTCCTGTTTGCATTCAGCCAGTTAATGCTTTGTCAGGAAAGGAAAGATCAGATTCTGGACTTCAGTTTTTCCATTTCTGTGTTTAGTCTGCATAGCTAGTTAAGACTTAAGTAACTATTTGAGGATTTAAGATTTAAAGATTTAAGTAAAAAATGCTTAATTACCTAAGATGGTACTAAGTCTAAACTTAAACTTTTAGGAAACAACCCAAGAACATACTTCAAAGTCACAGAATACACAAAATATACCCAGGCCTAACTTAAAACTGTAGGTTCTCAACAGCTTTCCTGATTCTGTTATCATTTTAGCAGGCATTAATTTTAGGTTCTGTGACCTAAGGGATCAGGCATTGTCCTTATTAACAGTGTAGTCAGGGTCTGCCAGCTCACATCCCCAGGAAAGGCTCTTTTACACCAACACGTATGCAAGGACTGAGAAACTTCAGTTATCAATAAGTGAACCCATTACTGGAGCGAGATGGCAGAGTCAAAGGCCAAGATGAACTAGCAAAACATGATACTACACAGCATGGGCTTTTCGCAAGCCTGAACATCCTCTTCTGGAAACAATGAAACGCACGTTAATTAAATATTTTAAAAAAATTTAAATTTTTCCCAATAACAATAAGTTACTGAAAACAAAGCAAATTGAAAGCACAGCATCTCGATTTCCCACTCTCCAGACCATATTACAGAAGTAGTACGTGGCACACCTACCTTTAATCTAACAAAGTTTATTAGTTTAACATATCCATAGAAATCAAGTCCTGAAGAGAGAGAGAAAAAAAAAAAAAAAAAAAGAGTTTGCATTACAGAAACCCCACATATGTTTTACAATTATATGAATACTAATTACTTGTTCAATCAGCCAGCTTCCCCTTGGGGTGTACATCATTATCTAGGGCAGCCTTCCTATCTTACGTTTGCCATCTACATTTTTCTTCTCTTCAGGACCAAACCAGGAAATTCTCACCCTCAGGACAAATACATTTGCTGCAAGTTAAGAATGGAACACATGCAAAAGGGGCTTATGAACAGGGATTTCATCCATTTGGCAAGCAACTACATCAGGACAGTCAGATTTATCTCCTACTACCCACCTTGCTGATGTTTTAGGCTGTTGTGCTCCTCCGTTCATAATTTTAGCTTTCTTTTTAATAAAATATAAACTGATGCCATTCATAAGAATAGACACCAATATTGATTTAAAACTGTCGTTTCGTTCAGAAATAATAGTAGTTTAAGTGCAATTATGTATTCTCAAGAACAGTGAGGATACTGCATAAACTCAAAATACTTACCTTTGGATTTTATACAGAAAACAGACCAGATCTTACAGTTTTACATGCAGATTTCCAAATGCTTTGTGTGGTTCCCATCCCCTTATCTCTCTCCCTCCTTTTTAGTGCATGCTCTTAAAATAGTGTTTCTCTAAAGCTGCTCCCCTTCTCCTGCTTTCCAGTTTTCCTCTACATACAGTAAGATACGGATTTCAGGCCCAGTAGTTCAGCACTTACCTAACTCTTCCAAAGCCCTCCCCCCAATCCACAGTAGTTCAGCACTTACATAACTCTTCCAAAGCCCTCCCCCCAATCCACATACATCCTCCTATACGTACCTTTCTTCAGTCACCACCTTGGCCTAAAAACATGACAGCTTCAAGTGAAATCCAACCTTAAACTTCACTTGGAAAAAATGAAGGAGACATTGGAGGGAGTGCCTTCCTGTGATCACCCAAGGGAACATAAGCCAAGACAGCAAACAGTGCTTAAAAGACACCAGCAGTACAGCCCAATTACTTAACCTCTTGGGGAAAACAACCACTTTGGTGTCTGCTAAGCTACTGACACAGTATCAGCAGCCGGGCAAGAATTCCCAGGAGATCAGGTAAATAGCTCTTACTCCAGCATGCACTGGGCCGGCTCAGGTTGACCAAGCAGGCAGCAGGGACTCAACGCAAGCCAGCAGAGATCAATCTTACTTTTGTTACTAGTTGAGAGCTTTACCAGTAGATAAAGCATACGGGAAACTGCTAGCATGAAGAGTAACATATAAGCATTTTTCTACAATAGCTTATCTTGTTCAATCTTGGAATCTTCAGCTACAACCAGGAAATAAGTTAGAAACAAGCTCATCTTCACTATTTATTTTAAACGAGATGCTGATACGCAGAAGGAAACAAGTCGTGAAAAAAACCCAAACCTACCATGTTTCTTGATCACATCACAAGCATTAAACTGATGCTCTGTTTTGCAGTGAGAGAATACATCTTCAGCAGAACTAAACAACCTGTAAGTAAAGCATTATTAAATATGCAGTATTAATATGCTTACAAGCTGTAACACTTATGAATTTTCAGATGCTCTGTTCTGACCTGCTAGGCAAGGCCTTCAGAACACATCATATTTGCCTTTAGGAATGGATGAGCAGGCACCTGCTTACATGCAGACCTCACAGAAGAGCTTTTACCTTGTTAGCAAAAAAATTTGCAACCGCAGGTAACAAATGCAAGAAGTTTTGTGTGACAAAACGACAAACCCTGTTAACTTCCAAAACCACCACGAGAGAAAAGGTGGCATTAAATCTGAAATCTAAGAACCGCGCGTATACGAGGCGAGTTGGCCAGCTAGAGCTACTGCATCAAAATAAAAATCCTCATCTATTTACTGCCGAGGGGACAAGACGGCAGAATCCAAGAGGGGGAGGAGGGGAATTACCCGCCTTCCACGTTACTTCTCCCTCCTTCAGCCTGGATTTAACAGACCTTCGGCTCTGGAGAGGCCGCACACAACACCCACGAGCTACAGAGCGCTGTGGCAAACCACGCGCTGGTTGCTTCTCCGGGGTGCCTGCCTGCCTGCCTCCCCCGGGCTGAGCGGCGGCGCTCGCACCCCAGCCCCCCCGTTCTCCCAGGGGCTCCGCGGGGGCCGCGCTCGGGGCGGGTGGGGGGGGAGGATCAGGGACAACTAAGAAACCACCTGTCACAGAAGAGGCAGCGGGCCCGCAGGCTCTCGGCGGCGGCGCCTTCCTCTTCCTCCCCTCCTCCTCCTCCTCCCAGGCCTCCTCGCCATCGGACAGCTCAGGCATCTCCTCTTCGGCGGGCGGCCCGCCGGCCCCTGTGGAGCCCACAGCGGGGAACCCTCAACGACCAGCGGGATTGGGGGGAGAGAGAGAGGGAAGGGGGAGGGAGAGAGAGAGGGAAGGGGGAGGGAGAGAGAGAGGGAAGGGGGAGGGAGAGAGAGAGGGAAGGGGGAGGGAGAGAGAGAGGGAAGGGGGAGGGAGAGGAGGAGGGAAGGGGGAGGAAGAGGGGGGCGGCGCGCGCCCAGGTACTCACCTGCGGGAGCCGCCCCTGCCGCCCGCGAGCCCATGTCCCCGCCGCCGCCCCACGTGCAACCGCTTCCGGGCGGCGGCCCCGCCCCGCCCGTGACGTCAGCCCCCTAGCGGGGCCCGCCGCTGCGGCGCGACCGTTATTTTTCAAACGCCCGGGAGCGGCCGCGGCGCTACCGCCCGGCGCCGCAGTGAGGGGGGGCCGGGGGCGGCGCCATCTTGTGGGGGCCGAGCCGTGGAGCAGGGCGAGGCTGCGGCTTCCCTGTCAGCCCTGCTGCCGCCGGCGCCGCCCTCACCGAGGCAGCCCTCGCTGTTAACGCCCGGTAGCCTCACAGGAGAGAAAACCAGGCAGATGGATAAAGGGTCACCGTCAGCCAGCCTAAAATATAAGGGGTTATTTCTGCTTGGAGGTGGAATCGTACTTGCACGCTTGACAGACGGCTGGCTGGCAGACGGGTTTCCATTTCTTACGACTAGCGTGGCTGCAGTGGGAGAGTTGAAGGAAAGAGCACATGCGTATCGGCTTTTAAAGTTTTAGCAACAGACTTTTAGAACTGAGGGCCTCATTCAAATACAGAAGTTAAAAGTGGCTTAAAAAAAGAGAAAACCGAAGCTTGAGGCTCATCATCTGAAGAAAATAGTATTTGACATTCTGGGTAGATTACCGAATCTCCCTCATTTTCTCACATCATTTTGTGCCCAACAGAAACATACATCTCAGAACCAAACAGCGCCTTTCCACTAGTTCGCACAGTGCTCCTAAGTAGCACACGGTGGAGAAAGTGTCAAAGCTAGAATTTTTCCAGTTTGTACCCTCAAAGCGTATAAACTCCCACTCTGCTACTGCAGATATTTCCAAAATTAATTTATGTTTCACTTTGAAGCTGTCTACCTTATACAACCAGTAATTGCAAGAACAGAGGTATGCTGGGCATCCCATTAGCACTGGTCTGAAGCAGATGGCTGAGTACAACATTTGTGCGGCATCTTACAACTGAACAAGGGTACAGTCTATTTCCTAATACGACATTCTTAAGAAATCTCCCATATCTCATCACTACTGTTAGACAACTGCACCAAATTAACAAAATAAACAATCCAGCCTTGCAAAGAGTTATAGTCATTTTTAAAGCAACATCTTGTACTTTTTGATCAAATCAGATATCTGTGAGGAGGTTAAAAATGATGCTATTTTCTTCACCCATTCGGTTGGCAAAGTTAGGGTGCCTCTGCCTTGGCACTTCAGTTGAGGTGATCCAACGTGTCCTTTACAAGCTGATTTGCCCAACTCCTCCACTTCCCATGCTTTGGTCCACATCACAGCATGGTCTAACAACCTTTTTCAAGACAGATTGATTTTTAAAACCCAAGATATATTCCTTTTTTCACATGACACTACCAGACTTCTCCAGGACTCCAGGTCACAGGACGAAACTACAGCTAAGCCCAAATCTTAAAGCATCCAGGTACTGGGTGTCCAGCACCAACCGTTTTGCTACACTTGGCATACCACACTACTTGCCAGGGCAGACATGGCAATAGCCTCCTCCCTTTTCATCTCCAATCTTGTTTTTCGTACAAAGCTATTACACATTATATGTATTTGACAAAGGCTTAATCTGCAACAGCACTCAGTCTTGATATGCGGCACTCAGCATAAGTGGAGGTACCAACTGTTAGTTAATTGTTGCTTGATAGAGCTCACACCAGCATTAATCATTATTGTTGCAGTTTTGGGTCATTTCTAGAGGGATGGAACCAAGGGTCAGATTCTAGTCTCATTCTTAGAGTGCAAATTCAATGGTCTTTGCTGAATATAAAAGTAACAGAGATTTGAATTGAAGAAAAAAAAAGGAGGGGGCAATGCAGAGTTCAAGAAGAAAACCTGAAAGCCTGCATTTACTTTGGATTACTATCTCTGCTTTCTAATCTATACTTGTAAACCTGTCCCATGTAGCTTAATTTTCCCTTCCGCTTACCCTCTTATCTCTCAAAGCTAACAAAGGCGGCTTTTAAGTACGATACTAATTAAACAGATTAGGCTTGCCTAGTTATAGGCAAATCCAAAGGGACATGAAAGATCTTAATACGGGAACTGGTTTTAGAGAAGACCAGAATGACAAGTTTGAAAAAGGATCTAAGAGCTACTAAATCAGACTCCTTTGCAAGTTCCGGTTTGTGTTTTATTTTTAAATTCCATATCCACTCAGAATTATGTCGATAGGTATGACAAGGTACAACACCGATCCTGCAAATGCTACTTAGTGGCATAAACCAACGCTTCTGATGCGTTTTTTTTTCCTTACATAGAGACTCACTACTCATTGAATCAGAATTAATGCAAAACGCTGGCAAAATACCACATGTACAAAAGAAATCTAGGCAAGTCAGATGCTTCTATCTTATTCTCCAAAAGCAGGGTCTGATCTAATGAAAGAAAGAGAAGCAACAAGGAATGATAAAACATGCTTTCCCTCTGCTCTTGCTCAAGCATCTAATGGCTGAAACAGATTTAACAGCCACTGCTCTGTAAGTATAGTGCCCAGGCTGATAGCAGCAAAAGCAGAAACAGCAGTTGCTTTGTGTTTTACTGAAATTCTCCCCCACCAAAGGGGCAAGGGGTCACTGATTGCATAGTCTTTGCTCCATTGCACCCCCTCAGCTATTGTTGAGTCCACTTGGAGAGCAACAGACTCAATGCGCCACACAGCCTTGTAACCGAATCTTTTTTATTACTGCTTGAATTAAGATTCTCAATAAATGTAAAGCACCTGTTCATTTGGGTCAGCATATATAACATGTTGGGTGAAGACTGTATGAAATCCCGCACCAGAAGCGTATAACTTACACCAGTACCTCTTGAAATATGATCATCTTTGTTACAATCTCCTAATCCTTGTAAAGGGATTTGCATGGTACAGGAAGATTTACAATGTAATGGATTACTATTTCATAATCCGGGCCAAGGGGAAGAAACTTCAAATATTTACAATTTTTTACTGCATTTTAAACTTTTTTCCAGATCTGGAAGCACCACACTGGGGAGGCTGTTAAAGAGTGTTCGCACAGAAATAGTCGCCATAACACTCGCGGGCTTCGTTTCATCTGGATTTCCAAACATCTGTAACTTTATTCTCTACCTGCATCACTCTTTCATGACCACAGTGCTTGCCATTATTGAAAAGCAAAGAAAGTGCATTAATAGAAATTGCATAGGGAACAAATGAAGCATTTTTTAGCAAATTATTATTAAATGGCTATGAATTTACCCGGTGTAAAATATATCAGAAAAAAAAGAGAAAGAAAATGTTTAAAAATTAATATTATGAAACCAAACTATTTCTTAGGCAGTCGTGTAGTCAGAGTTACATTTTTTCAATTTTAAGCACTCAAGATTTCCCACAGAACAGACGACTGCACAGACCATGAAACTCCAGACTGAGACAATTTCTCAAAAGAATTTTCTATCTAGAAAGTCCGAACCATCTGGAATTTTACTCCTTGGATACTAAAGCCAGCCTGCTACATGTCAGTGCCAAGAATTATGCTCCCAAAAGCACAGTATATGATTGCAAATACTCTGTGGTGCTGAGTTCTCCCATCCTAGTTTGTTGCATTTTTTTATTAAATTAATGATGCAAACTCTTTGTAGCAAACAATCTAAAAGCAGATAGTGGCTTTTTCATTACATCTTTAAGATGTGTAGCAATGAGGAGATTCTCAGAAAGCTGTCACTTCCCCACACCCCACAGCAATGAAAAGCGTAGCTGCAGTAGCGGTAGGTGCAAGAGACCTCACATTTTGCAGAGGGGCAAGTAAAACATCATTAATGCCAGTGACCTCCTTACACCTTTTATTACCCTCTCAGCTGAAAGGCGAATTTAGACTCCGTTAAAATAATTAAGAGCTTGGAAAGATTTAAATGAAACTTAAATCAGAAAATCCAAGTTCCAGTTAGTGTACAGAGGGAACAAGAGGTAGTTAAAAAATATTTTTTATTCCTATCGTCAGGAAAAGTAAGTGATATTAAAAGCAGAATTGCTGATCTGAATTTCTGTGCTCCATCAGTTTAAAAGTTTCATAAAATTATGTCCATATTCCCCTTAATATAATTCAGAGCTAAGATAACTGAGATATTTTTCCTCTGAGCAAAGCCCAGGGGACCCTGTATAGGGCTCACCCTGAAGGCAGGGTTAGGTTTAAGCTTGAGAGAGAAAGCAAGCCTAGTTCTGCAGCTTAAGTGAGGCTGGAAGGGGCTGCCAGAGGAAAGTGTAGGCTGCAAAACAGAATTTTTTTCATCTGGGCAGGGGCAGATTTTGGTTTGTTGGGATTTATTTTTTTTATTTTATTTGGGGGTTTTTGTTTGTTTTGGGGATTTGGGGTTTTGTTTTTAATAAAAGCTCACCGTGGAACTAGGGGTAGGGTTACAGTACAAAGTAGGGGACTCAGTATGTTACACAGATCTTTTTCAGTCCCCTCCATTCTATCTTGTTTTCTTTGCTTTAACATTAAAGCAGCATTTCTCAACCTGTCAGAAAGGCAAAGGAAATACACATCACATTCTCCCCTGCTTTCTTGCATCGGGTCAGCAAACTGATTAGTTGGACTGTTTTCTTTCCTCTGATGTTTAGCCCCTATCAGCTGGGCTGGTTAACCCAGTGCACCTCAGTGCTACTTGGTCAGCATCTTTGAGGAACGCAAGTAGCAGGAATGTACAGCCAGAAATGTAGCGCTGTCGGTATAAAACACTGCAAGTGACCATTTTCCACGAAGGATTGAGCAGAACTCTGCAATTAGGGCAAAGCTACAGCACAGAAAAAGGAGTGACACTACCTTGAGAGAAAATATATTTATGCACCTACAGAAATGCCTCCATAAAATGCACATTGTGCAGGAGCTTGAGGAACATGGAACAACTTCAGGTGCTACAGCCCACTCGGATCCAACTGAAATAACTCCGATCAGATAACGTTAAAAAAAATAATAAACCACTTAGAGGCTTAGAAAATCACTGATCTTCAGAGTTACTTCCACAGCTGATGTTCAAAAGGTAAAAGCAGATAAAAGTACTCATAAGCATCTCAAGGGTAAACCAGTGTTCACAGAGAAAGCATCTGTAAGTACTTCAGACTTTTCTATCTCTTAATATCTGTGTTTCTACAGGGAAAAAATACCTGGACTTAGAGTAAATGATTGTAAAGATAAACTACAAAAGAAATCCTCTCCCCATTTGAAGTAAAATGAAGTGTTTACCTTAGACCATGTCGTTATCATGAAAATATATGATCTCGCTTCATTCACAGTAAGAAAACAAGTGAGGACAGACATTCGGTGGCATCCAGACCAGCTAACAGGTCAAACCAGTGGAACTAGGATGGCTGTGCATTCAAACCAAACCCTCAAAAGCAACTGTTTGAGGCATAATGCTTTTTGAATATCTACAGGATATTTAGTGCCACAGCAGCGGATGTAAAGCATTTAGCAAACTGGATGTAAGTACCTAGATGAGTTACTTTGAAACTAAAGCCCTTCTTGTGAGGGGCTGAGCACCTGAGAATGTCAGGTCCACCAGAACCAGCTCTGGTTTGTGTTCATGAGTAGCAGCGAACCGGCGACAGTGGAAACTCCAAGTGTGCCAGAATAAAAAGGATCAAATTGTTTGAGCCCGAAACAGCAATATGATAGCTGAAGAAAAATTTAGAAATCATAAATGAAAAGACCATTAGTGCGTGTTTTCATAGCTATTTAAGGAATCTAGTGCTTAGTGCTGAGATTTTCAAGGCCTTGATCAGAATGCCTTTAAGAGCAGAACTGAAATGCAAGAAGAGGAAGAGTGGAATTTGGTAGATTCCAGGATAATAGGGACCAACAGAAGACAGTTATACTTCTCATGTGTATTACGTATGCAGTGTAAATGGTTTACCTTGGTGTGCATTAGATCGCAGCCCAGACCCATCTCTCCATTTTGACAGATGTAACAAAAATACAAGTATTTCTTTGTCCAGCTCCACTTCCTCCAAGTTGTGACTGCCCCCATAGAATGAGGAACAGTGTTGATCGTGAGCAGACAAAAGCAACTTAGGGGAGAAGTCAGAGAAAGAGATAAAAATCAAAAAGTAGAATCATGCATAAGATCACATCCTTTGACACCTCTGTTCTTGCAAAATAATTTTTACTTGTCCAACAAATATGGAAGGGAGTATCCATCACATAGCATTTTTCACAAATAAATTTTGTAGCTAACCGGGATGAATTCAGTCAGTTGCTTGCGGCAAAGGATGTACTATTTTACTTTCTATATCTAGAAAACTGGAGAGACTTATACAATGATTTTGACAACACAGAGATTGGGACTATTTCAGGAGTTCGAGGTTTCAAAAGACTTATTGCAACAGTTCAGTTAAATCTTTGTAGAGGATCGATAAACACAGGATTTCTTCCTGTTAACAGTATTGAAAAGATAGTTACTATCTTACTGTAAACTTCTAACAAAAACACTTTGCAGGAGAAGGTACGAGACAGCTTGGGAAAATTATTTTCTCAGACACAATCTTGCTACCCCAAAGGCTTCTCCCAGAGGTGTAAAGAATGTAAGAAGGAGGAAAAAGTATGACTTACCCTGCACAAAAAAATATAAGTGAACAATAGCAAAATGTAAATGTGCAATCAAGTGATTTTTAAAGCAGGTAAACTAAACTATCTATTGTGAATCAAACAAGAAGTCATTAAGTAGCATTAGACTAGTGTTTTGATTTTTATGCCAGCTTATTACAAGTTCTCTTGTTTTAGCTTTTCTGCTGACAGATTTTTGCCTCGTTTTCAGTTCATTTCACTGAAAAAAACTAACGTAAAAATGGAAATATCCTTCAGTAAAACTGCAAATCCTCCTGATAAATATTAATTCCCACTTCTTTAAAAGGTGCTTGTTTGAGGTATTATGAGTAGTAGCTATGTGTGTTAAATCTCTCATTCTTTAAAAAGCTTCTTTAAAAAAAAATAAATAAATCAGCCAATGAAAAATGCCTAGACCGACGCTGTCTCCCCCGGTTAATCCAAGGCCAGTAGAGGGATAATTTGATTAAACTGAGACCCTAATTTATTTAGCTTTAGTTCTGGATCAACCTCTTCTTAATAGAGTGCTGTCGTCTCCAATTGTTTGATGAAAATTAAAGTGACATAAATACCATGGGACTTTTTCAATCTGATTAGTCAGCTAACTTGCATCAATACTACCCCAGCCATCAGGCGCTGGCGTCCTTCCTTTCACCAGCCTTACTAACAACTGACAAGTTCTCCTTGAAGACCGGGCACCCACGCTGCCACTCAGACCCCCACACTTAACCCATCATCCATCCTCAATGGGTCTTGTTTGACAAGGTGCCCACACCTTTTTCCATTGCTGTTCATCAGACAAAGCTAAATATTGTTTTATTAGCAATCAATAGCCTGTTAATCCCAAACGATTTCACAAATACACTGAGCTCTCAAGCTGATTATAAACATTTGGGTTTTTTTTTTTTTTTTTAAGCTGCTAAATTTCAGATGGATTTTCTTCTCTCCTCCCAACCCTCCCACTCTGATATGGGACATTGTAGCTGGTAAGCAAAGCCACAAAAGCAAAAGAGCTCTGTTGTCTTTAATGTTGCCTTTAACTGGACATTTGCAAATGTCAAAGTTTTGCAGTTTAAACATGATCAAACCTATGCCACCAAACTCTCAGCAGATTTCCTAGCTCCTCCATTTTCTATCCATCAGTTTGAAACTTAAGAACCTAAGAGCTTGAGCCTTCCCTTTTCTTTTACAGCAATATGGTAAAATCTTGCTTAGTCTGTGGGCTGGGGGACTAAAGAGCAAGAGAAAGAGAGAAGTAAGCTTCTTTGATTTACAATATATAAAATGCTAACAAAGCTAGCCGTTACACTATTGAACGTTGCACCATTCATGTCTGAGTCACAGACAAAACACTTGGGCACGCCTGGTACACTCTGATGATCCCTTTGTTTGCACGTTGGGTCACGGATATATCTTTGTGAGGCACAAGGGGAATGGCATTACAAACACACTTCGTCTTGGTTTTATCCATCCTCACTTATGCCTACTGTCTGCCTGCCTTTGCCCTGGAGGTGTTGATCACGATAGCTGATAATATAACGACATTACTTACGTGACGTACTATAAATCACCAGGTGAAGGTAGACAGGCAGTGTTGGTAGGCAGGCGTACGAAGCTCCCAGAAACAAGACGCTGACTTTCAAGGCCTGGTGCGATGGCTTTGCAAATCTGGGTTATTCTCTGCATGTCCCTGCTGAATGGTTGTTCATGTAGAACATCCTCCCTCGTCAATGTTTGCACATACTCCTCCTGAAACAAATCCTGGAACAGGTGGTCTTTGCTCTTCACTACAAGAAAGTGAACTCCAATAGAAGTTCTTGTTGAACAAAGTTAACTAAAAACCAAAATGGACTGAACACACATTTTATGCTTTCTGTGCGGGGACTTAACATACCCAAATTGTGTGTTAAGTAGAAGTGGAAAAGTTATTCCAGCTGATACAATCCTCTGGGATGTCTGCTGAAACAAAACATGGATTTCCTAAGTCGCTAGCATTGAGTACCAGTTCTGAAACAGGCTGTAAACATAAACTTTCAGAGACAACATTTCAAATCAGTTAACTTCCAAAAGTCAGCACAATCTTGGCACAATTAATGTGAATGTATCTGCTTGGAGCATAATGTTAAAATAGCTCCAAATTTGACTGCTCAGTATCTTTTAAATGGCTTATCTCAAACACTTCTTTCAACAAATTTTTCTGTTAAGAGAAATATCTATCCTATCAAAAATATTCACCAAAACACTGGAGCATACTGACAAGAAATATACTTACTTATAATTTTCCAAAGAGGCTGACATTTTAAATCTCAGACATTTTAAGCAGAACATGCAAGTTTCTGCCGAGCCAAATAAAGCAGCACCTTTTTGTTACTCTTTCTTTGGCTACTGTCCATGACCCTGTTGCATTTGCCAGTGGTAGAAATGGGCCTAAAACATTGATGAATTTTTTAGGTTTTGTATTCTTACCAATAAGCATTAACAAGAAACAATATTAAAACTAATACTCACTCACTATAGTAAATACTTACTGTAGCTTACAATTCCTCTCCAAAACTTCTAAGGCCAGTGACAGTAACTTCAGAAAACGATTGCTGATTCAAGATTTGAACAACTCTCTACCGCTCTTGAATTCTAGAAATAAAGCAACACGTGTTTTGTGTCAAATGTTTGACAAGGTTTTGGTGTATTCTTAATCTGGCTATTCTGCACAGCAACAGTTGTGTAGTTCTTTAAAAAAAAAAATCATCATTAAATCTGCATATGCATTGTGCAATAGCATGCACTGTTTGAAGAGGAGTTTACTGTTTTTTCATAAAATAATTTTTATGTACTAATGAGGAAAAAATGCCATTGATATCATAACCTTTTATTTAGTCATTCTGTAAGGAGTATTTGAACGTCTGAAAACACACAGGGAATGAAACCTGAAAGAAACACAGTAAGAAACCTGGTATCTTATAAAGAGGTGCTAGAGACTGAAAATTGAGAAGAGCTCTTGCTGCACTGTGAGGTCTGGCTGTCCCCCCCACACCAGACTGCAGCAGTGTATAAACCAGCTCAGCCTATCCAGAGTCTATCCAGAGCAGCACAAAACTCTACAATCTTTAATTTATACCATGGACAGACAGCTTTTCAGTTCTTGCTCTTGCCTTCAAAGTTCTGTAGTGTTTTGCTTTTAATGCAATGTTTTCTACAGGAAAAAAAAAAAATCCTGAATTTATTCAGGAAAGCAGAAGACACAAATTTGCAAGTACTGCTTTTGTCTAGCTGGGTGACAGCCTCGACTGTATGTCAAGACTGCAGTGGCTGCATCTGCTAAAGCATTTTGGTTTGGTTTGGAGCAGTGTTATGCTATTGAAGTGATTTGTCACTGAGATCTGCAGACCACTTTTGATGGACACACTAGATTCTTTTAAAAAGACTCTAAACCAGAGTCTCCACTCCAGGTGCACACCAAATATGCCCTAAGAGCAGAACTGAGGGTCTGAACCAATGACTGCTTGCTCAGACAGCTCCAAACCACAAGTGTGGTGCAGGTAGTGAATCCAGGAGACCAGACTAAATCTGACCTGGCGGATAAACCTCTTGAACTTAGAATCATGGAATCAGAGAATGGCTTGGGTTGGAAGGGACCTTTAGAGGCCATCCAGTCCAACCCCCCTGCAAGGAGCAGGGACATACTCAACTCAGAGCCCTGTCCAACCTGACCTTGAATGTTCCCAGGGATGGGGCATCTCCCACCTCTCTGGGCAACTTCTTCCAGTGTTTCACCACCCTCACTGTAAAAAATGTCTTCCTTATATCTAGTCTGAATCTACCCTCACCCCTTGTCCTATCGCTACAGGCCCGATTAAAATGTCTGTCCCCATCTGTCTTATAAGCCCCTTTTAAGTATTGAAAGGCCAAACTTAACGTGGTGTAGATGTAAGAGCTTCTGCATCTTGCTTCTGACCTGCTCCTAAGAAATCACTGACTAATGCAAGCATAACATTTTTTGCTGTCAGGCTGAGCGTGCTATTATTCCCATGTTCTTCCCCAGAGGAATAATCCCTGTGAATCATTACAAATTGTCACAATTTAGAGTAATTCCTCTAATGTTTCGCTTGGTGCTAGGGGTCACCTGCATCTGCAAACCAAGCGGTAGTGTTTACTGATGCTCACGCACTGGTACAAAATTTAGGTCACCCAGCTTGTTTACTGGAACTCTTTGACTGGTAGCCAAGTCGTACAGCTGGAAGCTGAGGCAGATGCTCAGCAGCTGCTCTCCAAGTTACATGAGCAGGAAGGAGATTTACTGCTTTGCTCAAGTTCTCCAAACCACCGGTTCATTTCTTTGGCAACATTCAGAGCACGCTGGAAACAACAATTATACAGCTTTGCTATTAATTGATCAGGCATTTTTGTTTCTTAACCATGGGTTTGGGTAGATAGGACTCAGTTTCTTTAACAGCCATGTCGTTTGTATCCTGAAGTTTCGTCTTCTGAACTTTAAAACCCCAGAACTGAATAACCTGACACTCAGAGAAGCTCGAGACCGAATACCAGACCCAGATTCTGGGTAGAACGTGAGCCAACAGGGAATGTTGTTCTCAAGCAGATTCATCTGGGTATACAGTAATTCAATAAAATTAAAATTCTCAGTGGCTTTAAATACAGTGGCTTATTTTAACTTTCAGCTTCCATGCTTAGAAATGCGTGACAATAAATAATTCTTCTATTAATATTATTTTCACTTTTGTCCCCTAGAAGAAATCTGTGATTGCAAAACCATGAAAGATTGAGCCTTCAAAAAAAATCAGAATTCCTGCTTTTTTGTTACCGTTACAGTAAACCTGGTACACGTCTATTGAACTAATACTTTGCTATTTTATCCTAAGTCTGCCTTCCCCAGCAGCGGTCCTGTTTATCCCTTATCAGCACCACTGGAGAAGGTTCTGTGTTCACTCTCCTGTTTCCCGCTTTCATTGCCTGCACGCTTCATTTCTGTTCCGTTAGGTACAGGTCACTGTACTTGCCTTCTAGGAACCAACTAATTTTGAGGAAACGTTACCAAAATATACATGCATAGTAGGGGGAGGAGAACCCTACTCAATATGTGGCTTCAGCTACTCAACTGAGAAAGTGCGTGACCCTCTGGTGAACCCCTGATTCATACACAGCACCAGAGGGCACTCCATAACCAGCAACAACTTTCTACATCTTCACGCAGATTTTCCCATAGTATGTATTTCTCCTTGCAGGCCACTGTTTCTTTTTAAGTTTTTTTTAAAATGAGTTGCTTTTCTTATTCCTATCCTTTCCTGAAAGGATTGTTCTAGACCTCTTTTTTTCTCATGCTCAGGAATCATCCTATTTCTGAGCTAGCAGGTGGATGGAGCTGCTGTGCAGGTACAGAGGCAGGGGAGCAGGACAGTTCACTGCCACTATTGCTGCTCCAGGAGCCTGTGAGCCTGCTCTGCTGCAAGCAGGACTAGGGGAAGGGGCTGCCGGCACACCCACCGGCAGGCCAGCCCACCCAGCTGTGACCCGGGGACACACTCTGCTACCCAGCATTTCATGTCCCCAGCCAGCTCTGCCGAGCCCTTGGAATTAGCCTCCGGGCTGCTTAGTGTAGCTGTACCCAACACAGCCAACGCCACTGGAGTGCATTGGCCAAACCCTGCGGGCCAGCCTTGCCCACTCCAGCAGTGGTTATATGAAGGCTGCACGGCCATCTCTGTGTTGTACATCCTGGTTTTCAGAGGTTTCAGCCTGAGCCTTTCTGCTTTCCAAAAATTTCTGAATTTGCTGAACCCAGCATTTCAGGCGGTGAGAAGAAATAACTGGGCAACCTCACATCTGCGCTAGGAGCTTTCTGCCACTGGATGTATCGTCAGTGATGGCTTTGGAATCCAAACAGCTATAAAATGGTCAGGAACCCTGAAGTCCTTACACAAGGCTTCACTGGAGCCTGCTTGTAAAAGCAGAGCACCTTAAAAAAATTCAAGAACATTTAAGCAATGAATACATAGCTGGAAAAACCACTCCAAACAGTTTGGACTCTCCAATTTTTCTGCAGGTTTTGAGTGAAACTGCCCTGAGTAGGCATAATTAATTTGGTTATGTGCTCTTCTACGTAGCTGGGGCACAGGAATAATTTTCTTTTTGTTTAACACTCATAGCACAAAACCAGATGCTTCCTCTGCACCGGGGATGTGTTTACTGAAACCTTTCCACACGGGATTTTTCTGCTGTGGACGCAGGAGGGCAGTGCAGTTCTAATTTGGATTCAAACCTGTATGAAGCAGATAGTCTTTGACATAAAGCAAGCTCAGCCCCAAGTCCCAGCAAAGCCTCCGTTCCAGTTAAAGGATAGTTTCTACTCTTCCCTTCACTATTGTACTTGGCTACCCACCTGTAGTTACACTTTTTAAAATAAATATATCTTCCTCAACCTCTGCATGCGCAGCTAATATCTATACTGCCAAAGAAAAAAAAAAGGGAGGGGAGGAAAAAAGAGGGGGGAAAAGAGTGGGGAAAAGGGTGAAGGAGGAAAAAGGAGAAGGGAAGAAAAGGGGGGCCAAATATTCCCTAAGTGTAAGGAAGTGGATCTAGCAATGCTACTGGGAGACCAAATCACAGAAAGTGATGCTCATCCATAATCGCTCAGGGGTCCTGTGCCATTTGTAAGTGCTCAGGCCTCCCTGGGCTGAACTCAGGAGCAGACCAAGCGTGTCTGAAATTGATCTTTCCAAAGGCACCGAGTAATGGCTCTGCGAGGTAAAGCCCTTCAAACTTCTTCCAGACTGCCATCGGTATTACTGACTTCAGCAAGGCAGGGGTTAGCGCAGTAGCCTCTCACCTGTAGCGAAGGGAGCCTGCCCTGGGTTTGAGATAAAAATAAAATAAGTCAAGTTGCTTTCTTACGTGTCTCTTGGTCTTTTTCAACATCTTAAAAACAACTGTGTAACACAGGATAGGCAGAGCCTATCGAAATATTTAAGGCTGTAATAAAAAGGCAGGGCTAGAGGATGCCAATGTACTGAGTTTCGGGGGCGGGGGGGGGGGCAAAACCTCATTGCTAACTGAATGGGTTGCTTACTGGGAATGAAGACTAAAAGTTCTGCCCACAGTTTAATGCCATCTTCAACAGGGAATTCAAAGATCCTGGTATTGATTGAAAAGGCAAAACTGCAATTTGTGAACTAAACTGAAAAAGAGGGCAAACTTCTACAGGCAAACTCTGGTTTCACAGATTTTGTTTTGCCCATCAATGAAGGCTTTTGATTTCTCACTGTAATGGTCTCACTAAGCTTTGTTGATCTGGAAGTGTTATTGTTTGGTGTATTACCTGTACAAACTGTACTGGTGTAAAACCTGTACAAACCTGTACATGAACAAACTGCTGGCTCAAAGGCATCAAAAAAAGCCAGTCAGGAAGCCACGTCGTGTACGCCTCTACTTCTTAGAAATTTTACCTCAGGTAGACAATGGTTTTAAAATGTGTGAAATAGGCACAGGAAATAACCACTTAATAATAATAAAAAAAGGTTAGTGATTATTTTTTCATGGTAACCCTTTCATAGAATCATAGAATGTTTTGGGTTGGAAGGGACCCCTACATTTGTTCTGTTCCCTTCTGATGGGTCAGTCTGCTCGTTCAAATTTCCTCTGTAAAATGGATTTCCACTTTCACATTCTGTTTTTTTTAGCATATTCATTTTGCAGTGGTTATTCCAACCAGATACCTTCAAGGAAAGGCATTTTGCAAAGTAAATGACTAATACCACCCAAATAACATAGTCAATGAAGTAAATGAGTGGTTTGAGACAATAAAGATTGCAATAATTAACAAAGTAAATGGGTGGTTTGGTGCAATAATTTACGGGTTTTTATGCACATTTTTTCTCCCGGCACACTGAGGCAAAGTCAACTCTTTAGCATGAACGGAAGTCTGGTTTTAGCAGGGTATTGATTTTAGCCAGGCTCTCACCTTGCACAGAACCTGAGGAATGGGCTGGTTTTGAAACCTCCACAGCACCTCTCAAGGTCTGGATCCCATCACACACCACAGCATTGAGAAACCTTCAGAGCATATGGCTACCCGGGATGGGTGATATTTGGGCAACGGTACCACACAGCACGCACAGACTAGGGTGGCATTACACGAGATCTCACCGAATCTGATGTAGCCACATCAGCAGAGAAGATTTTGTGCTGTAATTGTTCTTAATCAGGAAAATATTTTCCTTAAGTTCTGAAGGTCATCTATTTGCAGCACTTCGTCATCTTTTTCTGTTTGATCCTTTTCATGGGTGATTTTGTTCCTTGGGAATATATATACTCATAGAGAGATATACAGAAATTGTAGAAATCATTGATGATATCTGTAGCCATTATTTTATACTGTTATTTTATAAGCATTTCTAGCTAACATTTTAGTGAGCTGCGTTCTACCTTATATATATATTTCTGCATTTATTTTTTCTGTATTTCAAATTTCAGCTTGCTAAATATTAAGACTGACGTGTCAAGAAATCACACTATCGTGTAGCACATTTCATTTTGGCTTCTTGGTTCGTCACCAGCATGAAGCAATATAAATAGAAACAACAAAAAAATAGAAAACATACTAGTAGAATAATCTGAATCATCACCTTTACAAACACCTCATAAGACATAAAATAATAATCATTAGTAGTAGTATTTTTATTAATATTATTTTCTTTCTGACAAAAGAGGAGGCATTTTGCTTCTGTTTCTGGCTTCACATTCCTACCACACCATAACTCATTCCCCTATGAATGAAAACCTAATAAATCTGAAACTAAACCTGCAAAAAAATGTATCAGCCAGGTTGGTATCTGCTCTGTCTCAACATGCAGCTGAAAATGTCCTGGTAAGGGAGGAGAGGTGGGATGGTGCTGCTAAGACAGGGAGGGAGGGAGAGACTGCTCTTACGAGCAGCATCTTCGATTTGCACTGGTGTAAACCCAAGGGCATAACCTGAGACCAACTTGCACTGAATTCAAGGGAATCATAGTGCTCTGGGGGCCTTTCACTGGGGCCACTTTCTTGTAAAGACCTTAAGAAAACCACTAGATCCACTAAAAAAAAACTCAATTTGAAAATATCGAAGTAATAAGACAGCATATATACCTTCTTCTGAAGGCATACTTTTCCAATGAAGGTGTATGCGACATAAAAAAGGGAAGAAATGGCTAAAAGTCAAGTGGTAACAGAAAAATCACAGCAAAATCAATAAAAATTAAAAAAAAAACCCACCAACTGAAATTGAGAAGATGCACATCAAAAAGAAATACTGAATAGCATTTAGGGAGCTGATATCTTTGGAACTCAGTTGCACTGGTATAAAAATATGGAGCAGCTCCCCCGCCTCTCCTTTTGTAACAGGCTTGTCACGTGCAAAGCTAACAAAATAATCAAAGCAGCCACTGGAAAATTGTAAGTAACTTTTAAGCAGGAAGGAACCACAGGATGTTAGTAGGGTGAAAGACTGACATTCCTCAGTGGGATGCTAGAATTTTTTAACCTGCATTCCTATCAATATACGCGTTACTCACCACTGCAATATATGCTGCTAATTCATGTAATGTATGTAGCTACTTACACAGCCAATAGCATTGCAATTAATAAGTACTAACCTATAAAATCTACAATTCCTTTTGAATTTTGACTAAAGCCACCTTTTCAAAGAGAAAAACACTACAAGGACTTCGGGCAAAAAGTATACAGCAAAACATTTGACATTCTGTTACCTCAGTACTGTTTTTTTTCAGCAAATTAAGTTTTCATATTTTCTCAGAGAGAAAAATAATCATGCCTCTGTGGTTTATTTTCCCCACAGATAGCAAGCATAAGAGTAAAGGAAATTTGATGAAGGTTCACACAGTATCTTCATTAACATTAGTTTCAGCTGCAATTATCTACCAAAGGATTCTCTTTTCTTCTTTATTAATGCAGCTGACTGTGAAAAAAAATTAATGTTTTCACTGTTATTATGTTGGGTTTGCAAAACTTTAAGAATGGCAGTGTGGCAGGACTGGATGTTGGTCTAGATCACCATTATGAAGTATCTACTTTCATTGTGACAATTTTTGTGTGTAGAAAGATCCACTTATTTGTGGAATTAAATAGCAGAAATCTTCATAAGGATGCAACAAGCAACCAGTTATTGCAAATAATAGTCCCCAACAGGGAACTGTATAAAATGTTCAGAAAATAAAGCAGTACTAAACTGTAGAAAATAATTTGAGCTTTTATAGAGAGGCTACATTAATTCATTTATTTTTGTTTTGTTTCTTGTCATTCTGTTACAGTAATCATAAGAATATTTTTAATTGTTAATTGAATTTGGAGAGAGCGCCATTCTTTTTTTGTAAAAAGAAATGTGAAAACTCATCTTTCACTCCTTCCCTATTTCACTGGTCTAATTCTGCTTTCATTTGCAGTCTCTGTAGAATAACTCCTAGCACACGGAAATGTCAAAAAAAAAAAAAAAAGTAGAGACTCTTTTTTCAAGCACTTTTATAAGAGATTATTCAAAATTACAGGATTTTTCTTTTGGTATTTGAGGCAGAGCTTTCCTGAAGCATCTATCTTCAGGAAGCTGGTTGGACAACTGTGAAGGTTAGCAAAAAATAAATGTCAAGAATATTAAACCAATGAGATCATTGCCTGGCAGGCAAACTGTTTTGAAAACTAAGATCCAAGATACATCTCCTGCGCAGCCATAGGATATGACTGAGATAAAGGGATGGCCGTACAGAAATATACCCCAAAATCCTATAATCCCTTTGTCCATAACTATTTCCAGCCACCAGAATCAAGAACAAACAAACAAAGCAATCTGACCTCAGTAGAAAAGATAAAGTGAACTGCAAACAAATCTCAAATTCCATCTCGCTCATCAACATGCTCCAAATGCCCTCTGCAGCCTGCACCAGAGAGGAGCAGGAGAGCCCAGCCAGTGAGCCAGCTCTGCAAAACCACCCTCGGGACCGAAAAAAAAAAAATCTCAACAGCGGGATGAAAGAAAGTGCCATATCAATTTCATTTCCATTCATCATTGTTAAGCTGCAAGTTTAAGAAAGTTTCATTGCCAATAAATACTCAGATCATAAGCAGCTGCACATGATATCATTTAGAGCCCAGTTGCATAACCCGTATTTCCCCCGAGCTTTGTCCCTAAGCTGCAGCCTGACAGGCATCAGCGAGATCCAGCTTGCTTTTTTAAAAAAGCCTGCGCAGCGTTTTTACATTTAGCAGCTGAACCAAACTTCACAAAAGCGTCCGAAAAGAATTGGTAAAAGGTTAGGATAGATTGACTGTTTCCAAATTGGAATACTAATGATGATCTTTAATGAAGCCTGACAGTACAATCTGTTTCTTATTGTTCCCTAAGTGCTGGCTACCGATCATATTCACTGGCTTTAGGTGACGGGGACAGGCAGGGACAAATGGGCCCCACTGGTGAGCAGGACTGTGCACAGCTGATCTTTCAACAAGGATTAAATTAATTAAAATGATTCTCCCATCAGAAGAATCAATCTTTTGATTTGTTATCATCATAGTGGTTATTAATTTTGAATGATGTCTAATTGGTGCCACTGCCGTTTGGGTCAGCTGGCTTAGTAATCTTCTTAGAAAGCAGTAAAGAATACATAATTTCAGTAGCTCTGGCAGGGAAGCAGGGGAGCTGAAGGAGAAAAGAAAATGACCAACGTGATTTGATACCTCTCATAATGTGGAAGAACAATGGAGAAAAAAGGCAAAATACCTGCAAGACCCAAACGGTGAAAACTGACTTCGCTTTACTCGTTTCACTGCTTTTAATACAAAATAAAGGCACTTTCTCATAAGGATAGCATTGAAGAAGTGTTTTATTGTAGTGTTGATAATAAGCACAGTTGGAAATATACTCCATTTTCTGGGTAAAGACCATATGCACAGAGCTGGACAGGACTCAGGGGAAAGCCCAGGCTGATCAAGGAGGTCACCACTGGACTTCAGAGACAGAACTTGCACAGGTTGCATGGTATCTGGCCCAGCCATTTCAGAATGTGGCCCTAGCTCCACAAACAACGTCTCCCATTTATTTGCACAACCAGTCTTTTGAAACACACCTAAATGACCACAAGATTAGGACCACGAGATCTGGTCTCCTACTCAAATTTTTTAAGGTATTTAAGCACTTTAAAACATCAACATGAGTCTAGAAGAAGTCACAGAAGCACCTGCATGTAAAGCAAGGTTGCTCATCTGCATGGATTTGAAGGTTGGGCTGGATGTGTCATCTCCACAGCTATATGTCCCAATAATGCCTAAATCATCCCTGCAAGTGGACGTGAGGCTTCTTGTTTGTTGTTTAAAGTGACAGGGTAAGAGAAAGGCCGTGTTCTGTGCCTTATAACAACAGATATCTTAATGAGGTGAGGACACAACTGCTCCTGACCGAGCTGGTATACTACAGAGATTTTTCCTCCTGTTCACTTTTGAAAGGTAAATATATGACTGCCATGGATGATCTGAAGGAGAGCTAAATCCTGAATCTTGGATGATATTGACACAAATTAAAGCCCCAGAGATTTCTATTGAAGCAAGTGATATCTGAATCTCACTCAGATGAGAACAGGGACATAGTTCTTACTTTCTGGTCTTCTATGCAGAAGAAATAGTTTCTTTCTTACCTGTCTATCATCATAAATATACAACAGCAATAGCATTACTTTGTGAATGGAGCAGTTCATCTGGGAAGGCATGTATTTCATCAGTGGAATAGGCGTTTAGATGATACATATCCATGTATTTGGGGGCTGAATGTGGTACCTCCCTCTTCTCCCTGCAGCTGGCAACAAGAGGCGTTGCGCTCTCTGGACATCCATGGTTTCGCCTTCCCTGTCTCCAGTCACACTCTCAGGCTTGTCAGCTAGCTGTCTCATGGGAAAAGGAAATACCTTGCAAGACAAATAAGAGTTGTGCAATCCTGATTTCTCTTGATCCCTTCTCCTTTAGGAGGATGGCACAACTGTTGTAATTCCCGTGTTTTATCTAAAACCCAAGTTAGACTGGAATAATAACATGAGTAATAATTATCTCACGCACGCTAGCCCTTTGAAGTCAACAGCAAAACTGTCAACCCAGGAGCATCTATCCACTACACTGGATGAAAAACAGACCTTTTACAATCTTAGCTACATTCTGTAAGAAATTCTGCTTAACCTGATCTTGTGAGTCTTTACTATAGGCCACAATTCCCACCAAACCATCTTCATAACTCAAATAGTAAAAAGAGATTTAAAACTCTGTTTTTAATTCCTCATTCTCCAGATGGTCATTCTTCAGCTACAGGAAAGCAAGATAAACCTCAGCCAAACTACAGGTCTTTATAACAATACAAATAAAAACCCTTTATATGATAGAGCCCACATCTTCATCCAAGTTTGAGGAGCTGGAATATCCAGACCTGGGTCCTATATCATAGTTAAAAGCATTTATACTTGATAGATGAAGTTTCTTTTTATCTTTTTTCCCACATATATTCCCCCTACTTGTTCTGCTGTGTTTGATTAGACTGGGCACACTGATCTTACTTAACACCGTTAATAACTGTTTAGACAAGGAGTAAGTTACAGATTGTAGAATCCAACTATTGTTCCTGGCCCCAGCACTAGTTTGCTATAATATATATATATACACACACACATATGTATATGACTTTGGCTAAATTGCATCTCTACCATTTTTCTTTGTTTCTTTGCTTCAATGTCCTGTTCTGCAAAATATTTTTAAGCAAGTAAGCTATATATTTACTAGTGCCCCCACAAATCCTTTTTTTTTAAACAATCACTCCTAGCTTTTTTTTGTATTATTCTTTTTAAAATGGATAGCGTGCATTTCAAGACTGGATGGAACTAAAGTCTAATGTCCAGTGGGACAGTACCAGCTCCCAGTTGTCATATCTTAGACTGGTATTCTATCCAATTAATCATCTGCAGTCAGAAGAGATAAGTGAGTTAAAAGAGTCTCATTTAAATGCATATTGAGATTTTTAAGTCCACAATGAGAAGAGTCTAAGACAAAAAAAAAAAAAAAAAAAAAAAAAAAAAAAAAGAGATCAAAATATTTTGAAAGCTACACAAGGCTATCACTGTTTAGTTAGTCTTTGAATCATGCTTGAAATCTTCTTCTTATATTCTGCTTAGAGACACAGCTGTTTTGATTGGGTTTCAAAATTCCAAAACTATACATTAAAGCAAGCACATTAAAGAATTCACTTAATTCTAAATGCAGTTCTCCAAAATGCCTGTGTTGCCTCGCTATCTAGTATTGCTTTTTGTCCCACTATAGGTAAATATAACACCTCCTATTTTTCCTTCCAAACATGATGCCTTTAATTTCAGCATTATAATTGCCTTATAGCTAAAAGCTATTTTACACACTAGGAGGCTGTGGCATAGATCTGCCACCGAAAATCCAAAATGCAACCAGTAGGACCCCAGATGTTTATCTCCCTGAATCAAACCAGTGATTAAGCAGAAGGTGAAATAAACATCTTTCCCCCCCGTGACAGCAGTGGAACCCAGTATTTGTATTTTGTAAAGGTATTACTGGAATACACAATGTTTGTCTTTATGCACACACGAAATTTTAGTCCTTGGAACCATATTAGGCCTTTAAGGCTATAGAAGTGCCTGTCTTTTCTTCTCTAAATCCCACTCAAAACCACTGTGGGCATTTTCATATCCAATGAAGAAGCTAGCCATGTTGTCCATAAAAGCTAAACACTCCAAAACCCAGAAGATCCAGGAACACCAAAAAAAAAAATTAGAAAAGAAATCCTGCAACCCAGATCAGAAATGAGATCCAACAGCTGTACTTGCTGCTTAAACAATATGAGTATTTCTGGCCACCTACACTATAAACTCTTCTCCAAAATAGGACAATATACCCTGAAGAGTTTTTATTTTTTTTGGGGATTCCCCCAAGTAAACTCCAATCTCCGATGAGATACTGCTTCGAACAGTGCAAGATGAGAAGCCTCCAACAGCTTTTCCCTTTGATTGAGATCTCACTGTAAAATTACCCCTTACTTTACATGCTCTAAAAAAGAAGTCAGACAGATCCTGAGAAGCATAAGTACATCAAAGGAAAACAACATGGGAAGAGAAACCTCCTGTGTGCATGGAAAACAGAGCTTAAATAGAGCCAGGATAAAGTATTTGTGGAGAATGCTCTCATCTCTTTCTAGCAATGGTGATTTCTACACAATGTATTTGGATACTGTCAGATTTTTGTAAAGAAAACTCAGCTTCTAATGGTGGTTTTCAGTTTATATGGCGACAGGCTTTCTGGAATTCCCTGTCTCCACGCTCTTTTTGTTCCCCTAAATACTTTCCCTGCTGGAAAATGCACTGATTCCAAACAGCTATAATGGCTAAGTCCTCTAGCAAATGTCTTAAGTACCTGATTTTGAATAACACCTTGTCCAAGGAATTGGCCAGTTGTTAACCTTTAACCCTATGTACTGCCATGCAGGAGGAATCCGCTTAAAATTCTCATTGTAAAGATACACAAGGAGTAGCATTAAGGCTATTTGACCTCAGGATTTTCTGAAGGTAACTTTTGGATGTAATTTTCTCACATCTTTTTGCATTTGCAAATAATTCCTTAAACAGCAATCCAAACAAACTTACTTTTCATGGTGCATTTTTTTTTCCATTTTGTGATCCCATTTAGCAGTGAAGGAACTGAGAATTCTTCCCAGAAAAACTTATAAAGAATTTAGGATTCAGAAGTGCCTAGGAAAGAAGCCGTATTTACTTTCCCTGGAATGGGGACATAAGCTGCCTTTGACAACTGATCTTTCTGATAGCAGAGTTATCCTAAGTGACCAGAAATTGTTCACCGGGAAAGGTGAAAAGCTAGACATAGATCTGCCTTATGCATGTAACTAAAAAGAAACCCATGTAATACAGACAAATGCCCTAATATTTTTACGTAATAGAAAATGACCACCTAGAACAAATACGCAGAGTATAGCTGTTGCAGACAGATAAGGAAACTTGCTTGAGAAAGAAGCAACCATACCACACAAGGTTCTCTTTGAATAAGAAGTCAGACTAATCAGTTATCTTGCATCTAGGTTGCAAGAGTGCTGAAAAGGAGCTGTGAGATGTATATAAATTAAGTTACAACGTATGATGCAGTTGCAGCTTTCCTCTGTACTTCTTATTAGAAAATTCCATCAACGCTACAATATATTTTGGTCTCACCTTCTCTTTAGCTGTATTTCCAACAACTCCGTTGAAACCACAAATGAAATCCTGCCCTCACTGAAATTACTGGAAATTTAGCTCCTGATTTGGGGGTTGGACTAGATGACCTCTAGGGGTCCCTTCTAACCCAAAACATTCTATGATTCTATGATTTCAGTGGAGCTAGGAAGTTATCAGTCACGTGGAGAATTCCCTTCGCATCTAGAAATGCTTCAGTGCTAAATAGACACCAACAACTATTGAACCCAGGCCTCCTTGCTGACTTGAAATACAGAGAGAACACAGGGCAGGCTGGGCAACAGTCAAAGCCGGACCTCACTGAGTGCCTAGGCAGCTCTGGGCAGTGTGCATGCACATACACAAGTCTAGGAGACTAGATCGTATGTGAGGTGAGGCAGGACTGCATCGCATGCCCAGCATGCTTAGGTTCATTGCACGTGCAATGAAGATGTCCCTGCAAAGGCACAGAAACCAGGTGTCTCTGCTGTCAGACCAACGTGTCAGGTGCTCCCCCCTTCCCAGTGGGGACTCAAAGGGATCATACCTGAACATGGGATGAGGTACCCATAGTGGGGTAGCTGAAAGTGTAGAAGGTCCCAGAGCAGGTAAATAGAATCATAGAATTGTGTAATCATTTAGGTTGGAAAAGACCTTTAAGATCATCAAGTCCAACCATTAACCTAACCCTGCCATTCCACCACTAAACCATGTCCCTAAGCACCTCATCTGCCCAGCTTTTAAATACCTCCAGGGATGGGGACTCCACCACTTCCGCGGACAGCTCATTCCAGTGCTTGACAACCCTTTCGGTGAAGAAATTTTTCCTAATGTCCAACCTAAACCTGCCCTGATGCAACTTGAGGCCATTTCCTCTTGTCCTAAGGTAAGCTGCTCCACAGACCCTCCTCTACCACCTGCTTACAGGCTACATCATGAGACACGGCTCAGGATGAAACTTAGTTGGCTCAAGCTAGATTCATAGCCTGGATCTCTAATGTTATCTTAACCCCATCTCTTGATTAGGCATCTCTTGTCAGAAATATTTTACTGTGTTAGTGAGCAGAACATAGGATTTCTTCAAGAAACATGCAATTGCTTGCTGATGGTCCTACAAAGTAGAAGCTCTTAAAGATATTCTGTTAGCCTGGGAATAATATATTCTCTTTAGCACTGTGGAGGACTACCTTCCAAGTTAAGGAATTCAAAAATGGATTATCTTTTCTATGAATATGTCTATTTCCATGAAGTAATTTTAAACTTGCTTGCAGTAAAGCCAGCAGCTGTAGATAGATCCCAGCAAACTGAAACTCTCAGGGAGTCTGTTTCACATAAAGCTATGTGTCCTGTTTGTAAGGGTGGTTTGTGTTTTGGTTTTTATTATTAGTTATTCTGCATATATGGGAAATAAATGTTTTATGATGAGTTCCTGAAAACAGATGCATGATTCATCTAACCCCCAACTTCTATTGGCAAAAAAAATATTACTTCAAGGGCAACCAAGGAGAGACTTATTATCTAAAGCATAAGTAAAACAACAGGCTGAAAAACTTATTTTCCTGAAATCTAGAAGAGGATGCTGTTTAAATGAAAACTGCTATGAACCCTGGCAATATCATTGCACCGTTTCTGTTTTAGAGCCAAAGAAGTAGATTTCAAAGAGCATTTGCAATAAAGCAAGATAAAATAGAATTCTTGAAGTTGCAGTATCAGCATAATCCTGTGATTACAACGTATATAGCAGTCAAGGATGCTTAGCATTCAAAAAGTTCATTTCCAAAAGACAAATTAACATTACCTGGCAGATTAAATTGCTGCTAGACTGATGAGAGTCTCTGGGCAGAAGCCGAGGCGTATACTCCCTTCTCTTCCAGCCTCTAAGGCTTACTCTTCTGGCGTTCAAGACTGGCACCTGCCTAAGCTCCTAGTACCAGTACCAGCTTTGTCTGCAAAGTACGATTCCTGACTTATTTACCACAAGCGATCGCTCTGTGTTGAATCATGAAGGTGATCCAATGAGTCTGACTGTGGGGAAAGCCTGAAGGGTTGAATCATGGTGGAAGACAGACCCTGCCGAGGAACACATACAGCAGCAAGGTAGAGTTCAGTCACACCTTGTGTAACAAAGTGTCTCAATCTCACATTTAAATGCATATTCAGTAAACAGGAAACACTGCATGGCCGTAATTATTTTGCCCTTTAATGATTTTGAGTGAAATTCTGATCCCAGCAGATTTTTTTGCAAAAGACTTCCACAGAGGCCAGCTTTCGTCTTTCATGCCTGATGGTCCTTTTGCTTGTACCAGCCTCAGAACCTCACAACCTCAGATCATCCATTTTTGCAGTGGTGCACTGCTGACAGCACATCACCTGGCAGCTGGTTGTGTGATCCAGTGGAAGTCAGCACGGGTTGGCTCTTAATTTAATTTAATTTAATATTTACTCACAGTTTCATCACTCAACATGTATTCATTCTCATAGCCCATGTGTTTCTCTCTACTGGGGCAGAGACACTTTTTCACACAAACATTCATTTTTGAACACTATTAGTATACTTTCTTGACCAAATCAAGGAGTAACCTTTTTCTTGGATGCAGTATGCAGTCTCCTCGAAGTGCCAGAAGTAATCATCCTTGTGTTAAAAATAAATAGAGAAAAAAAGAAACACACAGCAAATTTATTGTGTAACTACACTCTTAGAAACAATTCTTTTGCTCCCATTTATGGCAACTCCTACCACCGCTGTTATCAAATCAGCTATTTTTCTTTAAAGTTTTAACAATATTTCTGATCTGGTACAAGTACAATTAGGCTTTTTCTGCCACATCTTTTGCATTCACTGAAGTCAATGGCATTTCATAAATTCAATATCCTTCACCATCTCAGCTCTCAAGTAAAGCAGTCTCTTCAGCATTCAGAGACGTTGTTGTTTCTCTGAAATAGCCATTAAAAGAAAAATATTTTTTTCCTTGTGCTAAGAGTTCCTTAATCTTTCTGAGGATTTACAACCTTTATGAACATTCAGGGATTCTGGCTCCTGGGATTTTGAATAGGTCCAACCTCAATAAATGTTCCTCACCTTCTCGATATTCGAAGCAACAGCATGCAGATATAAAGCATAAGGATAATTAGACAGTGGTCCCTTTGGAATCGACAAATAGCACAACATTCTGCCGGCAGGACTCCACCGGGCTGTGA
Source organism: Gorsachius magnificus (assembly GCA_034008185.1). Taxonomy (NCBI): domain Eukaryota; kingdom Metazoa; phylum Chordata; class Aves; order Pelecaniformes; family Ardeidae; genus Gorsachius; species Gorsachius magnificus. The sequence continues at coordinate 18,703,940 of CM067086.1, forward strand.
TCCATGTGATTCAAATTCTCCTTATTTCCTCCGGGTTATTTTAAAGGTGAGCAAAGAACAGGAGGACAGAACGATAACAAAACCAAAAATACATGCTCTATTTAAACCTTTCCACTATGTCTTTTTTTTCTGATTCCATTAGTCAGTGCTTTTTAGCTGCTACAAGATCCAGTGCATCATTTGCAAATTCATTACACATAGCAACAGGTTATCCCAAGCACAACCCGAACAAAGACAGTGTCCACAGGCCACCTCAGGTTCCAGTGTACAGACCAGGAGAGCAAGGCAACCTTAATATCAGCACCATGTCAGCAGATGAGCCAGCCTCATTTACCCAGAATCCTTAGGTTCAGGAGATTGATCACTGATCTGAAATTGCAGATTTAGAACCCGTGTTTGATTTTCCAAAGCCTTAAAGTGGAAAGGCACAAGAAAAGTTCAGATGCAGAACCTTCCTCCGAGGATATATGTTTAGTTAGGGTCAGTCAGAGCAAACAGATGAACAATAGATATGTAAGCATTAAATCTAAGCAGCTTTGCATATTTACATTTGTGGCCCCACTTTGAACACTTTACCCTTTAAACCTTTTGTCTCAATCTCCCCACATATAACAATGACAAGTTGGAAAACTCAGATCATTTTGAAGATGAAATCAAAGCTTTGAACTCATTAAGGGCTACCTGGGCCCCCAAATTTCTGGCTTCTCCTAGTACAACTCGACAGTCTAGTGAGGCCCTTGAATTTTAAGTAATATTTAAAAGAAGGCAAGAGTAATTGGAGGTATTATTATTCTAACAAAAGCAAAACCCCACAACATCACTTTTTTTGAAAAATCCTCAAACTTAAACTTTAAAATACCTCCTCTGCTGACTGGAGAAGATAAAAGCATTCATTGGGCATCCTCTATTTAATTTTGGCACTTCTCAGACGAGGTACTTGTGGATTCCTACTGTATTCTGGGTCCCCCATACATGGTAACAGCTATACTTCTGTATCTCATTGTTCATAAAGCAGAGATCCTTAAAATTATTTGTTAATGTTATCTTAATTTCTACTGTAGGCTTGGATAAGCTCGCACCAAAGTCCCTCAGGGAAATACTGAAAATTGCTACAGACTTGGCATCATATATTTATGCGTACGAAATATTTGCTGCTTATGAAATGAGCGTACTTAAGGACATTTTAGACAACCAAATAGCAGGGGTATCAGCTAAAATATTGTTCACATCACATGCTCTGGCCTATGGTACCTTACTGATCTCACTCCACTTTTCTCCACTGATGCGGGAAGTAAATGCACTGCAATGTAGAACTGCCTGCCCGATTAAGGAACTTTTTAAAGAAAAATCACCAAATAAGAAAAATGAAAAAACAGAAACTTGTACTGAACCACTGAAATAGCCAAAGCCCCAGAAGCAGTGTATTTTGTTCTCACCACATGCTTTCAGGCTGCATGTTGTTTCATGGAAGAGAGAGTTGATTAGTTGTGACCAAGAGAAAACATAGGTTGATCATATTGCCATGCTTTACTTTGTATTCAAAAGTATGTGAAAAGTTCATCTAAGCATTAAGTAACTGTTAATTAAACTCCCCCTTTGCCCTCTGGTGGCAATTTCCCAGGCAGCTGGGGTGGAGGGGGAAATCCCCATTTCAGTCATGGGTTGTTGTGTATGGCTAAAGACCAAACCAACCAGATTTATTAACTTCATATCGAGCGGCGAGGAGTTTGTGTCAGACCCACCACAGCCCTAATAGATCTCCTACTGGGCCACAAACACCAGTACAAATGGCAGGGCTTCCAGCGCAATCCCGGCGTGAATGGGCCTAAATTAGCCAGCGCCTAATAACCAGTTTACTAACACCTGTATTAGTACTGTATCACTGTGGGGAGGACTGCTGTTAGACAAGGCATAATCCCATAAGCTTGTCATTTGCATATCCCTCATTAGCTGATTAAAACCTGAAGGAGGCAGGTTTTTGCAGCCGGTGGGTCCATTCCGATGCTCTGGCTGCCTGGGTGGCTCGATAATGAAGTAACAGTGGTGAATGTGAGGTTTATATGTATGGAAGGGATTAAGAGTATTAGAGTTTGTGTGAACCGATGTTGCCATATTCTCTCTACTGGATCACAGTAATTGGATGGGAGGAGCAAGAGGGGATCCATTAGTTTTGTCTGTTTGCCTAGGAGCTGGGTGCTAGAGATTCAATTTTGCTTCCTTTTGCTCCTTTGCTTTTGTGAAGCACGGCTGCTTTGTCTAGGCGAGCCCTTAGCACCTCTGTACACTACCCACACTAAGGCGATTCAGCCACAAAGAAGAAACCTCGGAGACAGCCAGCAGAAAATGCAGCCCAGACTCAAGTACTACTTGAGGGCAGCACAATCCTGCCTAGCCCAATCCTGGGAGAGAAAGCAAGAGATAATTGAAATCTATAAACACCTCTGGAGCCTTTTTATTATTTTATTAGTTCTCCACATTTGGGCTTAACAAACCTCATCATCAAAGAAGCCGTGAGCTCCTTACAAGAAAATTCAATGGCTTGAAATTTCACTGACTTAAGGAGCAATTGTTGAGAGTATTTGCTGGGCTTGCATAATTCTAATGCAAAAAAAATCCATTTCCTACATTATTTGTACAGCTGGAGTAATCGCTCTGTGTGACCGATGATGTAGAAAAAAAAAATAATTTGCAAGACTGTCTCTCCCATAGAGCCAAAAATGCACCTTCAGCGACAGCAAGAAGAAAACACAATGAACAGTTCAGGAAAGCCTGGTGCCAAAGAGAGGCTTGGCAGGCTGGGAAGCCACAGGTTATACACAAGAGACATGGATTAGAGACACGGTGGGTTTGGGGGGGAATATTTTAGACATTGGAACATGGCCACATCATTTCAGCAACAGTTTGGAGAATGCTTTCTCTTGTTTGGGAAAGCTTAACATCTGAAAAATTACTACGTAAACAAAGCTGTGGGGCACGGAGAAGATGAGACTATTCAAATACAATAATGATAGAAGCAACATCCAGAGGCAGCATAATTTTTTCTGATTTTTTTTTTAGATATTATTTTGTCCCCAGAGCTTAACACTGTCATTCCATTAAGTACACTTCCCTGACTTTTCATAGTCAAATCTCCATTTGTTTTATATCACCTCTTTATTTTGTGGTTTTACCCTAAACGATGGCAGTTGTTTGTGAAATAAAAGAAACAAAAAGTTCCTTCAGTTAGAGATGTGAGAAAACTGAAAATATTCTGGTCTTTATGAATAAATACATTTTAAAACAACCAAATGCACAGTGGCAGTGCAATGCTAAGGAATAATGTGCGATTTGTCCTTGTGTTACTCCAAGATTTCCTCATTGGAGGTTTCATCAGCATGAAACTATAATGACACAGACCCTATTTATTGAGCAGTGATTGAATCTTTATCACTGACTCCAAGTACGGCCAATATAGTTCCATGCATTTTAATAACACTATGATCATTTATTGCCTTTCACCTGAATTTTGCAAAGCAAGAAGACCATACCGTGCTTCTAAATGGATGCAAAGGGGGATGTTTAAACTGGAGACAGCCCAACTTGTACTCTGTAATTCCATACCTGAATTATATAGGCTCAATTAATGCCTGCAGCAGGCTGCGGGCTGACCTGATGAGGCAGTGCAGGGGTGTGAGAAGACATGCATCAAAAGTAGCTGTGCATCTTCTTTCTCTCAGGCCATTAGAGGATAAGGACAGGCACAACCAACCTCTCTGGCTACTGCAGCCCCTGAAATCCAGTAAGGAACTGCAGCTCTCCAGCTACAGCTTTTGTCCCCAGGAATACACCCGACCCTAAGTGCTGGAAGGGTTCTCTGAAAAGCAACATAAATGGGGGCACGTTGGCTCTGTCACCTTTGGATGACAGCACAACACAGAGGCTGTGGAGCCTCGTATTCCTACTGCTGAGCCGAATCCTTAGATTCAAACACTCTTAAACTGGATGGTGTGAGATAAAGCGCTGACAGCTGAAGATTCCCAGAGTCAAAGGAGTTGAGTTTCAACACTCACTGACCTCTGCTGCCTCCAGTGGGTGACAACCACATCGTGCACAATATTCCTTCTCTGCATGTGCTGCAGGCTTCAGCTATAAAAAGGACTCCTGCTCATTCTCCATTTCTCTGCATTGATAGCAGCCAAGAGACCAAATAAAAATCTACATCCAAAATATTTTCCTGTTTTTTCCGCCAAAAAATTAAATTTTGGAATTACGCTACTGAAGAAGTGTCCGCACCTAGGTATCTCTAGAAGGTATCACAGTAGTGCCCTGTCTACTCCTTGTTTAAAGTAAACCCTATCTTCCATTAGAAACAGGCAATTACCCATATCTCTACCCACTTTTCATTTATGGCAGCCACACATCCCTGGCGAGAATAGAGAATTCAGGCAGACTGTGTTTGACCTTGTGGGAATTTCAGGAAGCTACGCAAGGTACCACCAGCTTGTGCAAGCAATCACTTTCCTCTCTTGATCACCAAACCCTTCATGTCCTTTCTTCTTTCTCTCCTTCCTGCAGGAGCTGAGCCCTTTATGGCAGCTCTGACAATGCCGGTTTTGTCTGCAGGGTAATGCTGTCTATAACACCCAACCCCACCTCAGGGCTATGAGAAATCAGGTCACCACCATGCTCTATGGATGATTAATGGAATGGCACTGGTTGCCAAACCACTGCTGAAAGAAAAACACACATTTGTCTAAATATTATGTTTCCAGAAACTCAGGTTCAGCCAGGACTAGGAACAAAGAGGAATGAGGCTGTCCTGGGGTGAGCTGTAGGTGTTTCAGCAGCTCCTTATGTGCTCTGCTCTATGCCTCTGCTGGTGAAATCCTGTAAGGTCCCAGCTTCAAAAGGGAAGGGGGCATCAGAGTTCCCATGTGACCTCCCACTCCCCCAAGCAAAGTCTCCTTTTAATTCAGATTATTTTAGTGTTTGGGTTTATGACATAGCCCAAACAGATTCACAGCCAGAACAGAGTGGACGCTGAGAAGGTAAATACTTCTTGAGCCAGCTGGGCTGTGAGTGCCAGCCCTTGCAATGCTGGAGTCAGACATATTATGTATCTACTGCAAAACCAGAAGAGATGACAGAATGGGGTTTCCTATGACAATCAGATTCTGGTTTTTGATTTAGCCCTTCCAGGTTGATGTTCCTGTATTTAAGTAGGAATCTGTTTAGCAAATCATAGAATTCATTTGAGGCTTCTGAATAAAAACACCCATTTCATTTCTTCGTAGAAGAGCAAACACCCACATACACTTTCACCGTTTACTACAAATTATTGTCGAAATACCTCCGTGCAAGAGAAGGGACGTTATAAACAAGCCAGTCAGAACATTAGCTTGCTAGTATGTCTTATTAGATTTGACAAAAAAGAGAGAGCATGAAATAGGTACCCCTGCTTTTCGCAAGTGTTGCCTACAAAAGTCCCACCCGGTATTATTATATAGGTCTTAGTGATATAATGTAACCTCTTAAATTAGAGCCGATTGTAGTGCAGAACATGAAGTATCGGGTAGATGTACTGTGGCCTCAGCTCCCATGGCCTCCACTTTCATAACCGCCAGTCTCATGGCTTCCCATTCTGTGGCCTCTGGTCTCATGTCCTCCACTCCTGTGGTATTTGGTCCCATGGACACCTGTCCCATGGTCTGCGCTCCCACTCCTCGATTCATGCATTCTCCATCTTTGTGGCCTTGGATTCCATGGCCTCTGATCCTGCAGCACTCAGTCCCATGGCCTCTACTCCTGTGGCCTCAGGTCCCTAAGCTTCCAAGCCCATGGCCTTGGCTCCTGTGGGATCATATCCCACAGCCTCTGATCTCAGGGCCTCTCCCACACGTGAACTCTACTCACATGGCCTCCATTTCTGTGTCTCCTTGACCCATGGCCTAGGCTGCTCCAGCCCTGGATCATGAGATTTCTATTCCAGTGGATCCACCTTCAGACAAAGATGATGACTACAGCTTAGATTAAATATCTTCTGAGAATTTGGATTTGGACAAGAGAAGCAGCTCAGCCATCACAACTGAGCTCACACATAACCACAGAGAGCCAGAAGAGCTCACCATGGTCAAACCAGCTAACTGCAGTTCACTTCAGGTCTTGGGCCAGTTCAGTCCTTGAATTGCACTCCTCCAGCTTCTCGTGCTTGCACTTGCATATCCAGCTGGATTGAGGAACCAATCCAGCTCCAAGGAAATCTTAGGATTTGAGGTCTGAGGTTTGTTTAGATTCCCATGGATCAGTGCCTTGATCCAACTCACTAAGAGCACAGAGCACTTGCATTCTCTTTGAAAGGAGCTACCAGGGGAAGACAAGCGGCAGTGGGCGCAAGTTGTACCAGGAGAGATTTCATGTCAACATATGAAATTTTTTTACAGCAAGAACAATCATTCACTGGAACAACCTCCCCACAGATCTGGTAGAGTCCCCACCACTGGAGGTTTTCAAGATGCATTTCGAGAGGGTGCTAGATAATCTCATCTAGGCTTCCTTGCCTATAAAAGGTTGAACCAGCGGATCTTTTAAGGTCCCTTCCAACCTGGGCTAGTCTATGTTTCTAAGTGAGGTAGTAGACAGTAGAATTAAATCATCAGGATGTGAAAACTCTAGCAAGTGAGATTAATACAAAAATTAATACAGAAGTACTTGATAGCTTCAGAGACAGCCTAAGGAACAGGGCACTGTCCACAGAGGGGACAGCAAGGGGTCCCCTAGTCCTCTCACTGGAGGAGAGCCCTCATGCCCTCCTATGGCTGTGCCTTTCCAGAAAATAGAAACTGAAATCAAGACTACACACTTCATGGAGTTCAGGAAAACAAACTGTTTAAATTAATTAAATTACTTTGGGGAAAACAAGGGTGTTCTTTGTGTCCCAAAGTGAAGGAAGTTCAGCCCCTCTTCAACACAGCATTTTTTTATAAGACTTCACAATGGCTTTGGAGTAGCTTATTATTAGTACTATTATTAAGGATCACACACTTTACTCGTGGGATACGTCTTACTATCAAGCTGGCTTTATGTGGAAAAAGACCCACAGTCTTCTAAAATGACTGCAATAAGCTGTAGGAGAAGGCTGTCAAATGAATCATGCTGTGGCTGCACTGTGGTAAATTCCAGAGCTCGTAATAACGCTCCCAGTTGTTTGTTTGAATCATCTTATGATGCTGCACGCACATTTAGCTGATGTACCAACACTAATGTACCGTGCTGTTCTTGGAGTTGGACTTATAAAATATCTCATAAAAATAAACAGCTTTATTGCCAGGCTCATGAATGATAATCCCACAGATGCAAATCATTAATCACAGAATGTGTCAAGGTAATTACCAAACCAGGGATCTGTTTTATGGAGTTTGTGTGTATGTGGTTAGATTACATTCATTTTGCACAAAGCAGACAGCAGTTGCCTGCTGCTGGAATCACTCTGTACCCACAAGGATCAGGTCCTAATAAAAAAAGCAGTGTTCAGCCAACCCACGTTCCTTACAGCACTGTGCCACCTGCACAGAATGTTTTCCTGTCACTTTTATTTAGCATACATGCAGACATCTCAACATTGCTGCTAATCTGCCAGAGAACCAAAAAATTCCTCATTGCACGCTTATGCTTAACAAGGCCCAGTTCTGAGATCAGGAGAAGATCCTGACTCACACAGCCCTGTTGTCAATTTGTCCATTTATTTCACCTCAACAGCGTGAAAGAAACCTTGTTCTAGAAATATCTGATGCTGGGTTTTGCCACAGATTACGTTCCTTGCAAATAACGATGGAATAAAGTGCAAAATGAGGGCAGGGGGTTGTATTTCTCCTCACTTCAAACCTTTGTCCCTGAAGACTGAAATCTCTTTTAAAAGTGGAAGTGTTTTGCATTATTTACTAATATTTTTAATTTCTGCCAGCTTTGACAATTTATTTTGTTTCTAGTCAGTGTCACCATCCCATTTTCAAGCACTACTCTGATGGGTTTAACAACACTGCAAGAAACCATTCATATCCTTCACTCCCCACTCTATACCTTCTTCTCCTTTACTACCACCGCCACCCCCCAAAAAGAAACATTAAATACACAAGTGTGGAAATAGCATTACCAACTCCAGCCCAGGCAGATCTCCAAAGCACAGCTGAGCCCTGGGATTCTGGGCAGCCAAGAAACACACATTGGAAGAAGGCTCCAATTGGAAAGAAAAAGTTTAGCTGCATAAAGACCAAGGACCAACCATCAAGGATGTTGGTCCAGAACTGTTAACTCCTGCAGGTGTTGGAGTGATTCCAAGCATTTATCCAGCTTTCCATCACTACTGCATATAACCAGGTATCCCTACAGTGTCCTGTGGCTCACATCTAAAATGAGCGTGAGGCTCATTCTTCAGGTTACCCACATTTTCCGTCTTATCCTGGAATTCTCATAATCAATAAAACCCATGTATGGTGAAAATAAAGGGATCCTGCACTGTGCAGGGCCTTTAAACAGCGAGCTCTCTTTGGAGCCTATATTGCCTAATGTGGCCATCAGAGAAAGGCTGCAGTAGCACTACCTGGAGCATACGAAGCTTCCCAAGCCGAGCCAGCCAGTGTTCCCCCAGCCTTGTAGTTTGTTTCATGGATGGTTTGCAGGGGAGCAGGCAAGGTGGCTGGAGGCATATGTTGCAATGTGAAATGCCGGGACACTTTGTTGAGGGCACCTCCATCTTCACAGTGGTGAGAACCACCCGACCCTAACAGCTGTCTCCATGCAGCTGTGCTGGCCCCACTTCCCTCAGAAAACGGGTTCCTACTGCCCATGTCCCCGCAGCTGCACAGGATCAGCTGTGGATACTCAGTGAGAATCATTTCAGCTCTAAAAGGAAAATCAAAGTGTCAGTTCAGTATAACGCTAGAGAGAACAGCTGAGGCTCAGCTGCACTTACAAGTCACCACCAAGTCACCAAGGCTGATAAATTCTTTTTGAGTCAACTGTTTCTCCCTGTCCCTTTAGTCCACCCACCAGTGTCTTCTAGGGATCTGCATTTCCCTCTGCCTAGTGAAAAGGAATAGACTTTTATATACCTTTATAACAGAGAAATAGATGTTATGCCCCATCACACTGCTACAATTCAGTTTTCACATCCTGGGATATTTTGATGAGTGACACCTTAAAAACTCAAAGCACTTTACTATTCATTGTAGAGCATCATCGTTTTAGCATTACGCAACAAGTACACAAACAAAATAATGGAAAGGAAGGGAGCTGAGGCCACAGGACCGTTATGATCTGCTAGATTAAATGCAATCAGGAGAGCCTATTTAATGTGGTCTGGCAATTATCCATTTAAACAGAATTACAATGTCTCTAATCATATTGGGACACACAACGAGCAGAAAAGAAGGTTAATCAACTTAATGGACTGGAACAGGTAAGCCATTTTGTTATTTGGTTTTTGAACCATAATGTGAGAGCTGAGAGGGCCACAAGGGCTTAGTCCACTGAGCATATTGCTTTCTGACTCTTAGGCAGTTGGACAATTCTTTTAGGTCCTTTCCAACTGAGCAATTCTAAGATTAGTAGTATTTGAAGTGCAATTTCCTAAATAAGTGGGTTGTACTGGTGGCCTAAGCACAAAAACAAGGCAAGCAAAGTTATAAACTTACAATGCATCGTGTTACCTTCCTCCATGCCTACACATAGGAGCTCAATGCCAAGTAGCTTCTCCCTTGTATGCTGCTACCACAGAGTAGTTGAGGCACAGTGACACACCATCACCTATAGAACAGTAATGGGTTTAATTGCTTTAACCCTGAATCTCCCAGAGAGAAAAGTACCTCCTTTTTTGGGCATTAGGGGAGACCAATAGACACACTCATATTAAAAAAACAGCTCTCCTTTGGGCTGCATGTGATTGTTTGCAGTGGTGCCTTCTTTTGTAACTGTCAATGGGTGGAAGAACCTTTTTCATGGTACAGACTACTGGTATGTAAAGCTACATGGTTTTTCTGCAGCTACTCAGCTGCGAGCTGTTTTACACTAAAGGCAAAGCAAGACTGTAGGTCGATTTTCATAACTTCTTATTAAACTACAGTAGGGTTAGAAGGCTAAGCCTGAAGTCAAGACCTTTGCTATGCTAGGCAGGATAGAACAAGAGTGCCCTTGAGACAAAGAGCGTGATAGCCAGTTAAAATAATCCCACAGTTTTGGATCACTTAACTGTCAACCAGCTGTCAAAGCACTTATTCTCTGTCAGAACTTCGTTGCTCCTTACTGTGCTTTCCCTTATATCGCAAAGGTGGGAGGTGCAAATAAGTCACTGACTTGGCTCCGGACACAGACCCCCTTCTCTTCACCTTCCTCGCACTCCAGCCAAGTACCAAACAGCACAGCTGACTCTGAAGAGACTTATATTGAGGAGCCCGTATGTGCCTACAGACACTTTACATCTACCTAAAACACAATTAACCAATGCTGGGGAAAAAAGGCTTTTTGGGGAACAATACATGGATTTGAAAAGTTTGAGTTTAGCTGAACACACACTTGCATTATTTAACACACGTTCACCCCTTGTTCTGTCTGCTCTGTCCCCACCATTTACTGCTAAACAGGTCCCTTATCTTTATTGATCACTTAATTTATCTTTTCTTAACTCCCCTTGCCCCGTCTGGTGCCGTGTGTCCAAGGTATTGAGGCTAAACATCCGTCTGTTCATACTGTCATGACGGGTTTGCCTTTGAAAGAATAGGGGGAGCAGGTGGTGTGACTAAGTAGACCCTCGACAGAATAGGGGCACCATTGCTGTGTCCTGTCCCAACCTGCCAGCGATTCCCCACCCTCCCAACTGTTCCACATTAAAGCAGTCAACTGTGGCTTTACAGTCCAAGTTTTACACAACTGTTTTACAAACCAGGAAGAATTTCTTTTGTTGAAAATCTTTTGTTAGGCAGTGCAGAATGGGGGGGGGAGCGGGGTAGAGGGAGTGGAGAAAGCCCGTTCTGAGACCGAGTGCATTTTAATGCGTATGTAGATATACACTACGCAATGTGCCAAGCCGCTGAGCTCGCTTGCTCTGTATTTCTGTGCTGCTTTTAAGGTCTCTTTGAAAGCAGTTGCACAACGTATCTTTCAAATACATCCATCTTTTTCATTTTCTTGGGGTCTTTTAGTCATTTTCCTTTACTACTCCTTATGGTACAATTTTTGTTTATTAGAGCAAGACTGAAAACATCCAAATTAAATCAACTCTCATATGTTTTTTCTCAATAAGAATAGAATATCCATTTTTTTTCAGTTTTGCAAAATTATTATAAATCCATCTAACTGGGTAGATGTCCCCAAAGAAAAGTCCAGATGATGTTTCAACCACATTCCGGTTTCCGAGCAATCCTACTACAGGCACCATGCTGCTTCTGATCTCATCCACCGTCTTTCCTCACAGTATTCAGTGGTGTGTATTTCAACCCAGGTGTAGGAAAGCACTTGTACATATGGGTTATCTCTGAGATAAGAAACCCTGAAATGATCTGGTCCATAAGAGATAGAACATTCAGGAACTCACAAAACAGAACCCAGAAAAAGCAAATATTTGTTACAGCTGTGAACCTAGTCTGGTATCACCACCAGAGTGCTACAAATAGTCGCATACAAAAACTGAACCTACCAAGTTCTTCTTGTCTGCTTTTTTCCTTCTCCCTGCAAGAAATCACAAACTAGTTCAGTCACAAATTTTTCAAAGCCAAACACAAGATTGGGTAGTTTCCACATTTTCAAAGGAAAATGACAATTTTATGCATATTCACGTTTTGTACCATAACCTTTTTTCCACAGGCAAAAATGTATTGAAAGTTCTATTTCAGGCAAAATGGCAAACCAAGAGACAGAGATTCTTTTCCTTTTTTAAAGATACTGCAGTCAAGTGCTCAAATCTCTGTACAGGGAAAAAAAAAAAGTTGGCTTCTCTTTTCTTTCCTTCGGAGACTTGCCTGCCTTCCTACCCTCCCCCTCCCCATCGGGCTGCAGTGGAAAGACAAAAGCTGAGACCCTGCTCCTATAATAGTCGATGGCAAAATTTCTATGAGGTCTGAATTTCACCCAAACTGCCGAGTCCTGCAGCAACCACAGAAATCGGTGACTGTTGCCTAAAGAAGGAAGGATCCACATTTTTTATTAGATCATTGGGAAAGTACTAAGGATTAATCCTGCTAAAAGCACTGTTTTCTGTTAGGAGCCTGATCCTCCCGAATATGCAAGTAATTGACTTTTTAGTTCAACTGATATAAAGGGTACAATTCAGGGTTTGGGGTTTATTTTAGCTTCCTGATAAAAAATAAAGCATAAATATATCAAAAAAAAAAAAATCAGAGCTAAAATGAAATGCTTTGGAATGAAGCACATGTTAAAAAAAAAAAAGAAAACCGGGAAGAGAAAGGGTATGTTCAGAGAAATCCTGACTGACGTACGTCCCTTCAGAACCCTAGTGGTTAGGTCGGTCACTGAGAAGACTCCGTTTCAATCCTTCCCTTTCTTGAAAGGATCTGAAGGGCTTCTACAGAAAGCACTAAACCCACCAGGATACACGATGGCAGGGATGCTATACGATTGCCTCATATATCACTGCAATTCCACTGTGCATAAAAAGTCAATGATCTTTGAAGCCAGCATCGGAAGTATCTTTTCTCTGAGACCAGTATCCTAACCATGAGGTTCTTTGAGTCTTATTTTACATTTCCAATCTCACTGAATATTTATTCTATATGTAGTGGAGCACCACCTACAAGACAGATGGGAAGCTCGTCTCACCTCGCCCTCTCCATTATTTTATGCTGTGGAGCTTAGGGCAGTCAGGGCAGTCTCCCTACAGAAGGGAGACAAAGATTTCATTTTTCTTGGATTGAGGAGAATACTGAACCTAGCACTCCATAAATATGAACAAATATGCTTTTACTACAATAGTGGGGAAAAAAGGGATTACTATGACTTATTTTCAGTCCAAACTTTTTCTCAAATGCAGCAAGAAATTGAAATATTTTCTTGATAACCAGAACAGCAATATCGGTGGACAGTAGTACATCCCCAAAAGTTTATCCAGACCTAGAAGTGATCACCAAAAGGAGATGGGGATCAGCATCACCAAAAATGAAACATTCTCCCCCAAAAGATATATAACATTTTCTCAGCAGGAAACAGAGAGAAATATTTTAGCATTGTAGGTAAGCAGAGAAAGAGGATATCTACAGGTATCTGTAGAGAGGATGCCCACAGAGATCTATAGATCTAGAGTCTGTAATTTAAAAAGTGTACCTAGCCATTTTCTCAAGAACAGATGGAAATACTTGTTAACAAAGCTTGAGGGAAAGAAAACGTCTTACATCTCCATTCGTTTCAAAGGCATTACAATTACATACCTACTTTGGAACAACTCTGTCACAAATACTGCATTATCTGTAAATTATCAACCTGCCTTCCAACTGTAAAAATCACAAAATCTACTTATAGATTAGAAAATACTTCCAGATTGTTTGTTTTGGATATTATATGTGATCTCTCTACTACCATGTCTAACAATATCCTTTCATTCCTATTAACTTCTTAAATGCTGACTAGCTTTTCTCAAATGCGTATATGGAATATCAGTACATTTGAATGCACAACATTCAAAAGGTAGGGGTAAAAACCAGGTGTGAAGTCCACAATCATTCTATTTTATCTGCTTGTGCGAGTTAGTCTGTGTGTCTAGAATCTCTTTGTCTACAGAAATACTTGGAGAATTACCAAATCAGTTATAAAGTTATCCTTATATTATACTAAGGATGGAGAACCAAAGAGATAGATAGAAAAAATGTGAAACCAGGCAGATGACCCACTACACATAGTGACCTGCAAGGTAAATCTGAATTGGATCACAAATGACCTAACTAGGTCTGAAATGAGTCTCGTGGTCTTTCTGATCCTTGATGGACGTTTGTCTATGTCACAAAAGACACCATACAGTTTGGCACAATTTGACAGAACTGACATTTTCAGAGAGGCTTATTGCTTGGCAAAGCACAGGTATCGTAGGTCAGAGTAAGTTGTATTGGCTGATCTGCTACATGCAAGGTTGCATGGCAACTGCCAAAAGCTGTCTAGCATCAACAGTGCTTCCTTTCCAAGAAAAATTTAAGTAATGAAACATCCCAGCATATGGATGAAAGAAATGTTATTTTACAGGTCAGTCAGCTACATGCACCTGGTTATTCAGAGGCAAGAATAAGCTTTCTGCGCTGGTATATACAACCCTCAAAATATTTTATGTGGAAAATTTTGCTGCTTCTGTAAAACAATTTTGTCATTTGCTGCACACATCAAACTCGATTTAACTTGCTTAAAAGTCACATGCTGATATCCTTAATATATATAATGTCTTCATTTTACTTTCCAAATGGATGGGACAAAATTAAAACAGGAAAGAGGGAAAAAATCATATTAGTGGCAACTTATCCCATTGCAAATGCAATATTTGTGTAATTGTGTATAATCATTTAAAGTATAATTTAATACATCCCTTTAACAACCCACAAATTATCACTTGACAACTAGAAATAATAGGTCTTTTTGTTAAAAACCGAAAGCATGTGAAGACTAAAGGTTAAACAGGTCTTTTCATCATGATAAATCACTGGTTAATGAGCCTGGTATTGTTGGGTATTATACTTGCTCACTTTAATGCCATTACCTTCTGGTTGTAAAGCTGACACTACTAATGATCTTCATTCTTTGAACTTTTCCACAATATTGACTGGTTGCATAGAGCAGATGTTACTTGGATTTGACTGCAAAAGTGGCAATTCTTCTCAGGCTTGGACTGGCCCTGAAAAGAATGATACTGAACACAAAGTATTTTGATATCTCGAAGTCAAGCGATTCTTCTCTAAGTGTCAACCACTACTCGTGCAGTTTCTTGGTATCACACAAAAATCAACCACAGATAAGATATAAATAGTCTTCATCTATTTTCTGCAGTTCCTTTTTTAAAAAAAAAAAACTTGTAATAACATAATGAACCAATACAATAAATTTCGTATCTAGTCTCTGTTGTTGTACCCATAACTTCTCCTGCATTACAGCATTCACAAGTAAAAAAACCTTTCAGTTCTGCATTTCACAGCTTTTCTTGGTTTTGACTGAAGGACACTGAGGTCGCCAGGAGCCGTATTAGTGTGCCAAGTGCTAACAAAATAGGATGCAGAAGGCTTGCACACATATGTTTGTGTACCCACATCCATCACTTTTTCTCCCAGGGGGGAGGAGGTCGAGCCGAGCCCAGTCCCCCTTCACTAACAGGAGGTTATGAGAAGTAATTACTTGACACCTCTTCAAAATACAAGGGCTGACTATTTGTGTGATGCACTAAGTTCAAATAAACTCGATTTAGGAGCAAGATGGAAGACGTAAGGGTAAGAAAGCAAGAATAAACATGGAAGCTTCGTGTTTATCCCCATTCCTTTCTCCTCCTGACCTTGCCCTTTTCTTGCATCTCTTCCTGCCCTGTTCCTGATGCTACTGGATTCTATACTTACAAAATGTGGACCGCAGGGCAAAATTCAAACCTCAGGAAGGCAGAGGAAGTTTTACATCAAGTTCTTGGCCAGGAGGATTTTCCTCCATCATAGAACAGAAATGGGAACAACTGAACTCACCATGCCCAAAGTGAAACCTCAGGCCATTGCACCCTTCGCACACACATTCTTTGTATACTTCGGGCAGCAGCAAGCACAAAATTTGCAGTTTAGCTTACATAAAGGCCATATTCTGCCCCCGTTGCAACACTATGTTATGCCTCGTGGACTTTAGGGACTTCTAGATTCTTTCCTACTTTTGCTTACGTGAGGGTTTGTTCTTCTTCTCTTCCAGTGAATTTTGGTAGAACGGAAAATGAGGATGTGATTGATTTTATAAATATCTTTGAGGTGATGGAGTTAAGGTTCATGTGAGGTGAATGAAGAAGCCACCAATTTCTCTAAAGAAAGCAATAAATACTAAAATCTCCGTACCAAATAAATCCAAGCTCCAAAAGGCATTTTACATGTACTGCTAACAACTCACTGGTGCCTAAAAAATTATTAATTTTTCTTCTTAAGTGATTAATGAAAGTTTAATTCTGAAGGTTTAATCCTTAACCTGCATGGGAAGATAAAGAAACTTTTCAATAATATTAATCCCACAATATAAAAAAGTGAGCATGAACATATTTCCTGCCTGTCACCTCTGATTCTACCGAACTCAGTCGTATTGAGAGAAATACTTTTCATATACTATGTCTATCACACCAGCAGCTGAGGCTATCTGAGTTGCTAAGAGGGTCTCTCTCTCAAGAACTTGGAGCTACTCGCATACAGGATAAAATCCTGAACAAGTCAACCAAAGCATCAACCAAAAAAAAAAAAAAATTACTTGAGAAGGAATTAGGTAGACACGATTCATTTATTTAATGGGGGGTGGGACGTGGTCTTTAGTAACTCCACAGGTAGCAACCTGAGTATTTCTTACCTGAAAGATGTCCTCTCCAACAGTATAGAATACACCTCTGCCTAGCACGGGCCCTGTCCTAGCGTCAGAGGAAAACTGTCACTCGTCCCAGCTTGCGGTTAGGAGAAACATTTTTAAAGCCATTTGCAAAGTTGCTGTTAGATAATCTAAACATCTATTTATCTATCATATCTTTCCATTATCCGAACTGCCTTCTTGCCAAAACCCAGGTTAGTTTACGCTATAGAGATATAAATCCTCTCGTACTCAGGCTTTATCATACACACAGAACAAGAATTTTCATTTGAACAATATTTACTTGTTAGTGCAGCCAATTTGTTTCTATTTTAGTAGCTACAATGTGTGGTTTTCATCATGTACAAATTAGTCAGAAGTACTTTGAAAGGCGTGTTTTTGATAAAATGGCCTTTTAAAAAATCATTTTTACTGTGGGTAGTATCAACATTTTTTTCCTTTTGCTTATCAGTTTAAGTTTTTCCCATTTTGTTGATGAAAATAATAAAAATAATAGTGACTACTGCCATGAATAAAGCCCTTTGAATCTTGTGGACCCCACACAAATGCTCCATGTATTTTAAGATTCTTTTTCAACCCATTTCACTCCTATTCTTTGATGCCAGTATTGCAAACTGCACACTCACTCCCTGTGTATTGTTCTCAGACAGCCTTTATTTTTGCCATAAAAATCTTTCATTTTTAGGAGCTATTTCTGAATTTTTTTCTTGGATGAGATGCAAGACTAGCTGAACATCTGTACTCCTTTGGACATTCAGATATAGTTTATTACCATGTAATCAGAGCACTTCTACAGTATTTGGGCCGCTAAAAATCATTAGTGGTAAACACTTCAGCACAAGCTAATGCAAATTATCTAAGAAAGGTTTTGTCAGACAAACCGTATTTCCCCCAGAGGCAAACCCATTGGGAGTAGTGGTTTCACAGAAGGTGGGTAACTTCTTTAATCAAAGATATTAACTCCTTCCATATTTCTGCCTCTACATCCTAAGTAACTCCACGGCCTAATTTACGTGTCTTGATATTGAAAAGCAGAGCTGCGCATCAGGTAATTTCCCTGAAGCTGCCTATCTTGGCTTCAGGGTCTGCTCTCTCTTGACAAAACGCCTCTTTCACAGAATCCTCAATCTCTACTAGCAGATTTGTGATTTAAACAGTGGCATCTGACTTTGTTCATACTCCCATTTTAATCAAGCCCATGATTCCCACTTATCTTGCCTCCCAAAATCATGAATCCAAATTAAAGTAGCATGCTTATAAGAACTGTAACAAGTAGTACCTTAGCTTACTTATTTCACGATTTCTTTAGGCAGAAGTTTTATTGCAAGGAAAAAAAAGTCTATATAATTGTGTGTGTCTGTCTCTCTACAATGTTCTATGTGCAACACAGTGTGATGCAAAATATTCATTTAATATACTTTCTCATACTTCTATAAAAGTCCAGGAGAAGCTCTGGACTGGCAGCAGAACTGGCTGAAAAGACTTTCAGGCAATCTAATAGAAAGCTTTCCCCAGAATA